>JAJFZO010000734.1:0-600000 GCA_021397835.1 Moringa oleifera
GACTTTAGTTCGGCCTTTACATGATTGGGTGATGGATGTGCTTTGCCATCTTCCAGTTAATGGGATATATAACCAAACTACACCCATTGTCATTCTATCAACAAGAAAGTCAATATCAATAGTGGAGGGAGAATAGTAGTCCCTTGGTCATCAATTAGTAGTTGAATAATCCCAGTAGTGGTCCTCTTACCTAGTAAAGTTAATCTTTAATTGGAAAGGATAGGGAGAACAAAGATTTCACATTATAGTTTAAACATGTTGCTTTATGCATAAGCATAGTAGAATTTGAATTTGTTGGCTTAAATGAATGGCTCTTGGCTTACTTTCTTATGAAGGGCTTTCATTAACTAAAAAGTGACAATTTTTGACCCATATGATCTTAGTCTCAAAAAGATGAGGAAACTGACAATTTCACACTTAAAGATTAAGTTCATCAGTGACATTTTCCATGGTGTCTTGAGAAAGTAGCTTTGAACATGACATTTGTACCCATGAAAAGTTTTGGTAGGCATTACTATGATCTTGAAGCCCTCGCTAAAAAGTATGGCTTACTACTAAAGGAGGTTCAGACATCCTTCGACTTAGCCTTGTTATCCACTAATTCATCTCTTGATCTGGTATACCTCAAAGAAGGTGGATAAGGTCAAAAAAAAAAAAAAAAGGGTGGTGAAGATAGAAGAAAAGATGTTCAATTTAAGGTTCTCACCTTTGGAAATAGGTGTTGAACAAAGGACATAATGGGTCAGGTAAAACCTCGTTTAAAAGGAAAGATCTATCAAAGAAAAAAGTTGAGAGCCAAAGTTTTTTTTTTTTTTTTTCCAATGTTATGCTTTAAAAGTTAGACTTGGAACAAAAATAACCCTTATCTATATTTTATTAACGGGATAAGAATTCATAATGGGACGTTTTTTTCATAGATCCTCCAAGCAAGAAAGGTGCAACGCCTTACTAGGGCCTTTGACCACCTTTGAGACATTCGAAGCCATTTTAGGGCAATTTATTGACCGTAGTAATACATTGTTCAGTGGTGAGGCAAAGCACTAATGAGAAGCTTCCGTTAGGATTCTTTTCCCATGTAGTTTTCTTACCCATGGATAATAAGACCATCTTTCCACACCCCTTGAGAAGTTATTCTAGTTGGTTTTTTAGTAATGCATTGATGCTTGACCCTTGCAATCTACTTTCATAGGTATACTTTGACGCATCTTTGAGCAAGCATATCTTAATGTTTTTACTATTCTCGCTCACCAACCAATCATTCTTATGGTATCTCGAATCGTTTTCAAAGTGGATTTAGTCTTTATTTTCCCTTTTCATTGAGTGTAAAGTTCTTCGTAATCACCTCTGTAAGATTGATTTAGCTCAAAAGCACCCTTTCTTTCATAACCGAGGAGTTTGTTGATGCAAGAAGTCTTTTTGTTCCATGACTAGACACTTTTCAAGGGAGTCTTTCTTCCATCGACTTACTCTTTTGACCTATTTTGAGAAGGAAAATTCTCATAAGATTATTAATAAATGTAGATCACATATAAGTATGGATGCTTCCTAAGGCGAATGTATTTACTTCTTTAAAAGTGCGTGTTTAGGAGACATTTGCTTTGCGATCACCAAGATTAAGATCTTTTTCCATATCTATTGATATCTCTTTGGAATGAGGACTTTTTTTCAAATAGAGCCAGCAAATTAGTTTGAAAAAGATCTTTTGTTAGTCGGTAAGCCTAAACATTTCCTATGAGCAGTTTAATAATTCTAACCTAGGGCTCAATTCTAACCATTCTTGCTAAGGACAACCTTGCTCCTAGCAAAGATTAAACATCAAGTATGAAGCAAGTTCATGATCCAATGAATTCCCTCAAATCGAATGACACAACACAAACTAGAATCGAAAGATTGATCTAGGCAGTGACAAGTGCTAATTGAAAGAAACCATGTGTATGTTAAAACGACGTATAGGCAAGCCTTTATTGATTTTTTACATGGATTGCTTTTCATTGTTTTTCGTTCCATAGGCATACATTACAGTTTAATCTGCTTTATGACTTTAAGGGACCAAAAAGAAGTCTTTTGATCATTCTTGAGCCTACTCCCATCTTTCAAATTTAGCTTCTAATTTAGTTGATGTAGACAATGAAGGATCAACTCACACTAGATAGGAAAGGCTTTCGATTAATGTGCTCAGATTTGTTTCGAACTTAGTTTAGGAATCCATTTTTGGTCTGGTTGATGTTCCAACATCTTGAATCTAGATGGCTCTGAACTTAGGTTTGCCTACCTTTCTAGTTATAAAAAGAAGAATGGGACTTCAAAGCCTTAATTCAAGCTAAAAATAGCGCTAAAAACTAGCCACATTGATAATAATAAGTGGTGACAATGAAAAGGCACTTTTTCAAGCCTAAGGGGCAGTGAGCGAGGTAGGATAAAGTGTGAAAAAGAATCGTATTTGAATTAGGGCAGGCTAAGGAGGCCTTAAGTATTTTTTCTTTTCATAAGTGGTGGGCAAGGAAGAAAACTATTCCTTATATCTTTAAGAATTAAAGACAAATAGCCATTTAAAGACCTTTCAAAGACCACTTTATAAAGGGCATGTATCACACCTAATAGAACCATCCTTTACTATGTCAACAGGAGAGAGAAAGAGGGAGGACAACAAAAGAAGCCTTGTTATATATTTGGAAATTGAATCATCATGCACTTTAGGTCCTTCTAAAAGCCATGATGTAAGGTTACATGAGTAGTGAAAGATTGAGCTCACTTATGCTCTCAAACTTCACAATAACCCAAGCTGGGAAGCTTTAAAGCCATATCATATGGATTGGTAAACTCAAATCAAAACACCAAACTAAGGAGGCTTCCAAAGTCGAGGCTCGATCCTATATAATCGACCTGTTTCGTACCAATTAGTATCTAACTTACTTAATGCACTAACAAGTATTTGCATTGCTGCCTTAGCTTCGTGTTAAAGGCACAAGGGAAAGAACAATCACTTTATTAACGTAATATTCGTTCATAGTGTCGTCATTCCATTATCAAGCTTAAACCAATGTGTTTGAGGAAATAACTCCTCCCTATGAAACTAGGGATCTACCTTCTAACAACATTCTCATGAAGAAAAAACAAAAGTCTCTTGAAATGGGAAGAAAAACCAGTGGATTGTAGTAGTTTCATAAGGCAATCACCCTTATTTGAAGGGGTGTACCTAAGAAAGAAAGTAGCTTATATTTTTTCTTTTTAAACTATAACTAGCAAAAAAAGACTTCGCCTCTTTTGAGAAAAAGAGTAAGAAAAGGGATCGAAAAGATCAGTTACCAAGCAAAGGAAAGCAAGTGCTACTAGTGTTGTAAGGAAAACCCCCAAGATGCCATGGGAAATTAAAAACTGTTAGATAAAAATGTTCATTGAATTGCTTTCAGTAAATCTAATTAGTAAAGCTACCAAAATAATCTTTCTAACTGAGAAAAGGCAATTTTATTGATTCCCAATTTTGAAACTGAGTGTGCCAAATCACAAGCTGATGAGTTACATATGAAGTTTAAAAAACCAAGTTAAGAAATGAAAGTTATGGCAGTCATGCTAAACCTAAAATTCAATCCAAAAATGTAAGGAAACGTCCTAACTACCAACCACACTTTGCTGTATTGCAAAATCAAGAAATGAAGTGAGGGAAGGGCTTTCACATATAGAGTGGCGATAGGCCGCTAGTCTTTTGGTTTTTCTCGGACTGTATATGGATAGGTTCAGAGACCCAACTTCCTATTTGATAACCACTCAAAACGTCTAATGAAACGGCGAGGGCAAGCTGAGTGCAATGAAGTGTGGTTATTTTCATACATTTCTCGTAGAGTTGCTACTTCCTTTGTTTTGTGGTTTTGAGTTCCCTCTCCATTTAAAGGTTAGGAGTGATAAGGAGCATTCTACTACTTCAGTAAGGGCTCGCTCGTGCAAGTAAATGCACATGCAGCAAGCTCCTCATATGGGCTTTAGATTGCATTCAAAGGCCTATCCTAACCATTCATATGAGGCGCCCCTTACCAAGATACTATAGTTTGGTCTCTAATACCATTCTTAGAATTGACCTACTTATTAGCAATGTATGCTCAGTTATTATTATATACTTATACGATAAGTCAAGTGTACTAAAAGAGACCTTATAGCTCACAAAATGAAGTCAATCGAGCATTCCTATTATTGATAAGCTCCAATTCCTTCTCTTTGCCTGCATATAATTTAAAGGATTTGAGATAAACAGGTGCTATAGCCCTGATTCGTTAGCATTATGCCCTTTAAATTTGGCAAGACTATAAGTCATCATTTTATTGAGAAAGTATAAAAATCCTTCACAATACATTACTATGCGCTTGGTGGGTTATAGTTATCAATGTACTCCCGAAGATTGTAGGCCCTTACATACACAGATTTTAGGGCATTTAGCTAGCTTATGTCTTCACTCGCGCTTTTGTACTCTTTTTCCTAACTCTTTCGATATCCTTCTTTCATCTTTGCCATCTCCTTAACCAAATTGATTTATACACCATCTATCTTATGCTTGGTTCATAGGAATTGTAAGTTTGATAATCAAAGGTTGGAATATCTCTATTGTTCTCAGCAAGCCATTTCACGCTCAAAGCAATTGCCAAATCTTGAAGCTAGAATGTGTGAGAACTAGAGCTTCAAAAGAAGCCATAGCGAGGGTTGGTAATATGGTTAGAGGTCCATTTTGTTATAACATTCTACATCTTCTAACATAAATAAAAGACGTTAAATTATCTTAACATCTTTTCTTCAGTTATTCGTACGAATATATCACCTTATTTTGATTAATTTCCTGCATACATTCCTTTTCCTACTAAGGAAGCTCTTTAGCATGCTGTTGATTAGCTACAACTTTCTTTTAGTTATGTGAACAACACCTTCGTGAACTAAATTTGGTTCCATCCAATACCTCTTATCGAACAAATTTCAATATTAATGGTTAAACTCCTTTTAGTTGTGATGATTTACCTTATTCAAAGTGAAGTAAGCAGTGTTATTGTTCCCTTCCTTCTCCTAGCACTCATTAAGATTGCATGCAAGTCATCTAGATTTGGAAGATAATATTGAAATGACTTAATCTGTGAATGCAACCCTTGGCTTACCCAATATTGCCAGGGAATGGACTAATTCCTTCATTCAATGCATATCAATTGAGAATCCCTTTAGGAGATTAGGTCATGAACCTTCTTTCAGATTCAAAAGGGAACTCTTGGTTAGGTACGTTAGTGACATGGATTGATATTTATCAATAATAAGAAGCTTGGGATTCATGCCAAGTATATGGCACATAATTAGTTTTATCGATGTGATTCAACAGATCACAGGGAAGTTTGGTCTTTGGAATCAAACAGCAAATCATGATATGAGAGAGGCGCTTTAACATGCCATTATGGTAACACTCATGGGATCTAGTCAACAAAGGTGTCACCTAGAGAGGTCCAGTCCTGGCCCTCCCCTCTTGTGAGTTCAGGGAAGTTCCTTCTATAGATAGGAGCATGACATCTAACTATTTATGAAAAAAAAAAACCCCTTAGATAATATGTGTCACTTGTGAGATAGATATAAAATCAAATAGATGTACTGAAAATGAGAAATCATA
The DNA here is from genome assembly GCA_021397835.1 of Moringa oleifera. Classification (NCBI taxonomy): domain Eukaryota; kingdom Viridiplantae; phylum Streptophyta; class Magnoliopsida; order Brassicales; family Moringaceae; genus Moringa; species Moringa oleifera. Next base: position 5,630 of record JAJFZO010000734.1, read on the forward strand.
TAAACTAGTTAGTCATTGATTAAATTGACACTTTTTTTTCATCTAAAGAATTTGATTCAATTTATCCTTCAAGCTTCTAGTTAATCATTCCCTTAAAATTGTAATTCAATTGGTCAAAGCACTGCAGATGAGAATATATCAAAAATAAGATGAATCTACCATCCTTTTGATGGACTAAGTCAGCAAGCAAGAACAAGTATAGAGAAGGATTTCGTTACTTGAACATTATTTCTTGTTTTGTTTATAATGGAAAAAAAAAAGAAAAAATCTATTAAATAAACATGGGAAAAGATTTCACATTATTTTGAGGGACGAGACATGCCTCTACTTTCGGATATTTTCAAAAGTGAAAGGTCCCCAAAGATTGCCTTAATCATACAAAGAAGCTTTTTTTAGTCAAAGAAAAAAGTCTAAAGGTTTTGAGAAAGAAAAGGCTAGGCTCCTAATGGTGAAAAGTCTTTGAGTAGGATCTCGACAATTTTATGTCAAAATCATTCGCAGTGTGATTTGAGTTATTAATGCTTTCATCCTATCATGTAAAGCAAGTTCTATTTTAGGGTGTTAAGTTCATGATAGTGAGGGGAAGTGGAACTCAATCATATTTAAATATTTTATCTTATATCTCATCATAGTTCTTCTATCATATTCTTAAGAGGTTAAAGCTTATGGCCTAAGTTACAATCATGTTACAAAAGATATATACTTAATACACATAAGTCAAACTACCTTTTCGATCAATCTAATTATGTGGCTATGGCCTAATCTAATCATACAGAAACTAATAGTGGCTTTCTAGCTCAAAACAAAACCTAAAAAAGCTCTCTAATTACGTATACAAAATGTCTTCTTCTTGCTCTTATAGCTAATTGAAGAAAGATAGACAGAACTCTTATTTACATACGACACAATCGAAGCTCTTTGATTAGGCCTTTTTCATTGATCCAATCTAGGGAAACACTAAGCTTTTCTCTGCCCCTCATCTATCAAACAAAGCGAATATAGGTTTTAATTCCTCCACATCCAAGTGTTTATGATGCTTTCGCCAAAGATCGTCAACTTATGCATCTGGCCTTCACCTCACAAATGTTGGCTAATCTAATCCCATCAGGTACTCTTCTCCTCTTGCTCTTCTATAGACTAGCTTTCACCCTTACCTGATATCTAAGCAAGCTAGTATTCTTTGATTCAACCAGCAAGGCATCTCTAACCTTTATATGGAAGAACAAGTAGGTAATCTAGTGCCATTGATCGAGAGCAGGGAATTACCTACTGACTAGGACCTCACCTTTCTTTCATAATAACTTATTTGGTATATAGGCAACGCCAACTAGAACTCCAAATGTTGGATTTGATCGATAGAAAATGAGGGACCTACTAAAATAAGCTTCACTTCTCCCCAAATCCTATCCTCAACGAGTCAAGACTCTGATTTCACTGCACTTAAACGGTAACCTGCTAATGCATCGCTTTCTATCTACATTTCTAAGATCAGTCCCTTATTCTTCTACCCAATTAGGTTGGTTCATCAAGTGCCAAGGCATCTCTTTCTCCTAGGTCCCATCTCGAACATTCTCGAAAAGGCAAGTTAGCCATCTCCACCATATCAAAGCTCTTTCTTATTCTCCCAGCCTGGTAATCAACAATTCTTTTATCTCTCAGTTTTGTGCACGGCCTAATGATTGCAAGCTCATAAGTTAAAAAGCCCCTGACAGTACAGAATTAGACTGAATCCAACCAAATCACCTCTAGAGCCAAGCTAGGGCATGGGAAATTGATCCCATCGTTTCTCATCCCTATTCATGATAAAAGTAGGAGAGGTGAAGCGAAGGTTGAAGAAGTCACTTCTAAAATGCGTGAAAGTATGGATACAAGCAAATATGCTATTTTATTTGACTAATCCCAAACTCTTCGTATTCATGATTAATGAGAATGTGAAGGGAATAGTCTTGAATGATGGAAGGAAGGATCCCTCCTCACTCAATGAACTACCTGTACCAATCTATCCCAAAAACATCCAATCGATCTAGTGTGTGCTAATGACCTACCACTGCAGGCAAGTAGAAGGTCTTGTGCATGAAACTGACTGAATGGCTATCCCTAATGTACGACTCAGCTCACGAAAAAGAAAAAAAGAATTGATTTCCTTGTGGGATTGAAATTGACTTTTTCTTCGTTCTTTAGAGGTCAGTCACGATTCTATAATTATAATGGTATGTTCCTTAGATGTAATTTCCTAATCATCCTGCCATTCCTGACTTCAGGAAGATCCTTTATTAAACCCCTAGAAAGCCACCTCTTCTATGTTTTGCTTTTTTGTCTAAGTCTCTCTCAGAGTAGAATTAATTTTGCTAATGTGCATGAAGTTTAGATGAAATCAGGGCAAACCTTATGGTTGCTATCGCTTATGCCACTATAGAATTGGGGGTTCATAATAACTTTGACAAATTTCTACAAGAGCTAGCAGATCATCCATTCTTACTTGAAGAAAAATAGGTTAACATTGAAATGTTGCGTGAACTACCTAAGATTATAAAAAAGAAAAAATGAATTGAAAGATGAGTGTCGCAGCAGTAGCTTTTAAGATGGTAGTCGAGGCTAGGATTTAGGAAGGATATATATGAGAGTAAGTGTGAGGAGAAAGAGCCTTCTTATTTTTTGTATTGAACCTAGGTTTAAAAACCTATTCAACTATCACTTCCTAGATAGAGCTCTGAAAGGAGACCTACGAATGCTTTGGCTCTAAGTCGTACGTACCACCATATAATATAGTATTTAGTCGCGCAACAACTTTCTCTCATGCTATGGCCTATTTTTGAGGGTATTCATTGCTTTGAGAAATTGGTTATGAGCAAAGAAGCGTTTGAGTTGGCTCATAAGGTTAAGAGTGGCGCAGGTTTTCGATAGCGTTTCTAATCTCTATCATATGTTTGATAGATTTGAATCTTCTATTTCTGGGCATGGATAGATCCCATCGCCCCAACCCATCCCCTAAAAAAAAAAAAGCTTTGATTGCTTGTCACCTATTTATATAATGAATATTTATTTATATCATTAACAATAATAGTTGTATGCAGATGGATAGCAATGGTAGTTAAGAGCATTCCTTTCTTAGGCCAAGATGGTCTTTTTCTTCCTTCCCTTATGCCTATCCTTCCTACTGCAGTTGATGGAGAAGTATTGAGCAAGGCAAGGAGTTGAGATAGTCTTAGCTACAATCCATGTTCTTAGTGTCTTCCTCTGTTCTGCATAGCTGTGTATTGAGGGAGCACCTATGGTGTTAGTAAGGTATACAATGGGCAATTATAAGGCAATACCACTAGAGAAGCTGATTAAGGCATATGTCTTTGACGATTGATAACGAGGGGATTGGTAATGATGAAATATACGAAAAAGGTCAAAATGCCCTATTCTCCTTAACCCCCTTGGAACCCATACATTTCTTGTAGACGCGATAAGGCTCACTCCGTTCTCAAGGCTTGGGTCGCTGTCTTTGACTCCAATGGATGCAAAAAAAATCGATTGAAAAAGCCAATGTTAACGTAAAGCATTCCTCAAAAAGAAAATAAGGCAAACACAACGGCCAATAACTCAACCAATCTACTGCTCTTTGTGTTGAAGAAACTTGGAAAGTAGAGGCGCAGTTCAAGTGCACTAGGTAGCAAGAATTCTAAATGAGGGATTGGAAGCGTAGCTTTATCTTTCTTTTGAGATTGAGCAGCCTTCCTTATTCGTACTCCATACAAGCAGTAGGATTGGACTAAAAAGGTATGGAAGGTCAAGTATACTGCTTAGTTTTGTAGCTCCATTTCCAAATTATCTGTATCATTGAAAACTTGTGATTTTGGTCAAGTCAACTACTTTTTTTTTTTTTTTGCAACTAGTCGGGTGGGAAGTAGGACAAAGATCTTAGTCAGAATTAGAGAAATTCTCACTTGGCGCTAACACTTTATCTTTTAGATAAGATTCAACCTTGGAACTTGGTACGTGGGGGATAAGCTTTTCTCAGGTTTCTTCTTACAGCCAGAGTTAGTTAAAGCGGCGCAGCTCCCAAGTACCATTTTTCTCTAAGCCTATCCCCCACCTCCCATTGTGCTTTTAATTCCATCTCTCAATCGATGGGCGATTTCTTAATGCTTTGGCCTAAGAAGTGCTATGGACTAACTTCCTTATAGGCATAGTTAGTTATAGAAGGTACAGACTGTCTAATCTAGCTAGTGAGCAGAAGTGTTAATCATAAAAAGAGCTTGTTAGTTAAACTTTTTGATAATGATATCCCTCTCACCTATGCTTGCCACCGTTTTACCATGGTTGGCTGACTTCAACATTCCAATCTACTCTTCCGCCTTTACTTGATGTGATGGTTTAGTTTCCTCTAAAGAAATAAGGTTAGGCAAATTAACCGTTAAAAAGCCATTAGTCAATCGAGTAGTTCAAGTAGTATCTGAGAAGAAGAACAGGTCATCATTATTTCTTGGCATCCTTGTGGAATGGAATCGGATTAAAGAGGCTACTATTGGTTCTAGTGATAGAGCCAATAAAGTTAAGATTTAATTTCTCACATGGTAGTCGGGTTTTTACCATCTTTCAACTCATTTACCATCCTTTCCATTTCATATCTTTCCATCCATTAAAGAAAAGGAAGAGACCTTTCTTAGGCCTACCCATTTTTGTTGTCTTTTAAACACCAAAAAAATAATTAGAAAAAATAGTAGAAAAGGCAAGTTTGAACCTATCAAGCTCAATCAAATTCAATTGACTGAGACTAGTGATAGAAGACTTCTTACTCCTAAAAACTGAAGGATTCTCAAGTTTCAGTGAGTAATGGGTTGGGCTTACCATGTTTAATAGGAGACCAGTCTAGCTAAGCTAATAGTTAAAGCTCACCATAAGAGAACCAACCTCACTAAGAAATACCTAGGGTGGGGCTCGTTGAAGAAACTCGATGGTTGCATTCTTTTCCTTCCATATCATATGGGTTGTAGGCTCGTCTTATAGAAATTATATCCTAACGTGATAGGTTACTTTTACTAATACACTAATGGCTTCTTGGTCAAGTCAGCCTTCTTTAGTTTGTCTTACGAACGGAGTGGGCTTTTCCCCAATGGGGTCTAGTTTGATGGCAAGTAAGCAATTAAGACACACATAACCACCTTTTTCAACATACATGGAATGGTTATGGTTATGAAATGTCTTTTTCTCAAATAAGGTAAAGGCATAGCCCGCGTTAACATACAAAACTGATCACAAAAAGGAAAAAAAAGACAGAGGCTAAAGCATTGATTGAAGAGTGGGGGTAAACATTCGCCTTCGACTCCTTTTTTGTCTACTGATTGCTACTTGGCTAAATTTTTCCTACATCATTTAAAAGAGGTATCCAAGTCATTAATGTACTTTTGAAGAAGCTTGGGATCAGGCTAAGATGGAATGGATTTTTTGTTCCTTTCCTATTACTCAGTGCTTCTCCTTTGAATCTTCTCACCCTCTTGGAAGCCTAGCTACTTTTTTATAACTACCATAGCTACAATAGACAAGATGGGAATGGGTTGGAAAGAAGGAAAAAGCGCAATCTCCATTCACTAACTTTAGGGCAGTAGCTTTGTAACTTACTTTGACTTAAAAGCACATTTGGTCACTTTTAGCTTTCGATCGCGGAGTCGAAGCTGACTGGCGACTGTTGGGAATGCCTTGTACTAGCAAAATCAGACGCACAATTCATTTTTCAAATAAAGAGTTCTAACTTTGTTCTTATGGCTTTAAAAGATGCATCAAAGACCCCTTCAACATTACCCATCATGGGGGATGAAAAAGTAAGAAATAGGGAAGTAGGATAGTTGGCACATGCTGGTGAATCCAGTATATAGGTCACTTTCATTCCTAGTAGACCGGCATGGAAAGGCTGTTTAAGTGACTGTTTACATGCTTAAGTCATTAGGAGAAGAAGTATGGATCACACTCCCTACTGGACTTATCTAAAAGATGAAAAGATGGATTAGCCACTCTATCCATCCTACTAAGCTGGGCCTTTACGTGGGCAACTTGTCTGTTGTGCCTTTTGCTTTGGTGCCAACGTATATAAAGTAGTAAACTTTGACTCCTTTTTAGCTTTCTGTGGTGTGGCTTTTATATCTTAGTAGCTGTTATCTCCTTCTCTTTCCTTCTTCCTTATCCTTAGGGAATTGGATATAGAACCATTAGGACTAGGAGCATTCTTTAACAAAGATGGATTGGCTTTGGTTGACCTTTTTACTATAGGAATTCTAATTCTAATAAGCTTGTGATCACTCTCAGAGGTAGCTGGGAACAAAAAGAACAAGTGCTCAAAGCTAAGATTAGCTATTAGACTTCTTTCCTTGGCCAAAAGGGGTTAGCAAGGATAACAACCTTGTTGATTAAAGTAAAGGACCAGGGTATAGCGCTTTTATTTTGTTTTATGGGTATACCCACTTTTCGATATGGATATCAATGACTAAAGTCTCTTCCTATAGTCTAGGCTAAGCCTAAAAGAAAAAAGGGAGTGTTAGATCTGCGAGTGAAGAGATATTATCTCACGGATGAAAGAAAAGAGGTCACTTGTTTAAGTTAAGCAATCGTAGAGACAAAGAAGAGTGTGTAGTGAAAATTCTCCCTCTACGGGCCTCTTATAGGTAGAGCCAAAGAGAGTAATGAGAGGAGAGGAGTTCAAACCTGTCTCAAGGCCTAGTAGGTCTATTCCTGCTACCTTACTTATTTCCCTGGGGGAGGTTCAGTTGAAGAAGCTGTAACAAAACAAGCTCTTACAGAATTAGTAGCTATTGGACCCCCATTTGTTGAAAGAAGGACTATTAGTAGTGGTTCGTCTTATCTTATTAGTAGTGGTCAATGGGAAGAAGACTAGCTTTGGCCTTCAACAGTGAACCAGGTCTTAGATTCAGCATTGGTTAGGCATGGCATTAGATTAGGAAGGCACCTAAGCTAAGCCCTAAAATTTCCATGCTTTACTCTTACTATTTGGGTTTAGGAAGAGAAAAGCACTGTTTAGCTTATGTTAGCTTAGATCTTCTTTGAGATGAAAAGTAAAAAAGTCCATATCAAAGGTGAAAGCCTCCATCAAAGCAAAGTGGGAATACCCAGGAAGATCCGATCAATAATTGAGTCCATACCTGGCTCTAGGCTTTCAAAAAGAAAGCCCAGGCTCAAGGGCCCATCTCTATCACATCATCAACCGAAGAAGAGAGAAAGCCCAGCCCTTAAAGAAAGGTTACTTCACCTTCACTTCTTTCTATACTTGATTCTTAATCTACTCTAAAGTCAGCTAGTGACTTAAGCTCTTCTGCAATAAAATCACTCTCAGGTAATTCAATGGTTCAACTCAGGTTTAAATGGTATATGGGGTATATTTCTTATCTGTTATTCATGAATCCATTTCAGATTTTCAAGGATACTCGATCTTTTCTCTTTCAATTACTGTTCCGAGGAAAGAAGTTTCATTAGGAAAGATGGTATCTTCTAGCTGATCGCTTAAGCTTTTAGTTTGAAGGATTGATCTTTGCTTGAACTTAGCCCAAGCAAGGCCAATTTAAATAAAGATAACTAGGGTTGAAGCCTTTGTATGAAACCATTTCTTTGTCCTTGGGAAACATATCCTACTTTCATAGTAAAGGTTTAAGACTTTCCTTCTGATCCTAGTTCTTCGTACTAGGAAGAGTCTCTATAACTTATAGGGTAAAGAGCAATAGAGACAATTCACCTTAGAACTGTTAGGCTCATTAAACATAGATAGAATTAGTCTATTATGGCCGAAGAATGATTTTTGAAAAGTGCTAGATGTAAAAATTATCCCAGGGATTCAACGGGCTTTTTCTTAATATACTAAAACTCATCTTGTACAACGAAGTAGAAAAGCAACGAAGCAGAATTTCTGGTATGGTATAAAGAGAAATTTGACTTCTTCAAAGAGGGGTTCAACTCCCATAACCTCGATGTGGAGAAGCGAAGTGCCTTGGGGCAAAAGAGATAAAGAAAGGATAATGAGGATGCTACGTATGGTGAAGAGCCTTTCCCTTTCTAAGTGAGTGTGGAAGGCATTTATCCTCCTTTCTAACTAAGAAATACATAAAGTTGAGGACCAGAAAAAGATAATTGTATACCATGCCTTGTCTAGAGGCGAGACATAAGCTCTGAAAAGAATCTATTGGAAGACATAGAGAGAAAGTAGGAAAGTAAAGAAATGGACATGACTGAAAACAGCACGGACCAAACTCTAATGATAAAGAGTGAAAAACAAGAAATGGATCTACTAAAAGAATAGATAATGGAAGCTACCTATAAAGATAAAGTGGTAGGGAGCTCCTCAACGAAGCAAGAGTTTTACCAAAAAACAAAGTAGATTTTGTCTACTTTGTTCCCTTGAGACATTTACTCAATGAAGAAGCCCATTCGATAGGTAAAGCCGATATAAAAACAGATGCTGCTAGCCCTATTTTAAAGAATGGATTCATTAATCCTCCATCGAGTTCTGACTTACCGAAAGGAGGGTAAGAGTCATAGGATGTGTAGTAGTAGCATGAGAAAGCATGCCCAATCCAAGCACTTCCTGTGCCTCATGGAAGAAGGGAAAACAATCGGGTAAACAGTGGTCTTTCCCTAGATAGGAATAGGTTACATCTTTAGGTGGTCATATTCTCTATGAGAAAGTTTCCTAGCCAGTTAAACAATCATTCTTAAGGGTTAAGTGCTTCCTTCTTTTAAGTTGGTTCTTTCCATAGAACAAAGTCGTGCTAGTAATTGCTTCCTGGCCAACTCGTTGTAAGAGTTACTAGCCAACGTGCTGTACTCGCCTCCGCATAAAGAGATTAAATAGCCTATTTTATTTTCACATGCCTTAAGAGTTTGGCTAATACATTAATAGATCTAAGAGATGCCTCTTAAAGAACCTAAGGGCCTGGTAAGAATATTCTCTTTTCACTCTTAACCCTAACATATAATAAGCACATAAAGAAATTAATTTAGTTTGTTCGTAGGTAAATCTTAACTAGTTTTTTTTTTCTCTTTGAACGCTTAAATGAATTAAAGAAATTAATAAGACTATGACTGAAAGCTACTCTTTATGGACTTCTTTTCACTCTTAACCCTAACACCAATACTTTCATATCACAAAGAAAACCCTTAAGTTTCTCTGTAGGTCAAGATTAAACTGTTTCTTTTACATTAACCCCTCCTTGGCCTAGTAATAAAGGTAATAAGACCAAGCTTGTAGGTTTTCTTTGCCTAACCTGTAAGTTGCACATTTTAATCCTATCTGTAGGTTTAAATCCACCTCAAAGAAAGAGAATGCCATTTATGGAGGAACAAATTTGACAGTCATGTATTTCGAAATCTAGGTAAAGTTAGTCACTATAATCAATTCCTTCGGCCGGGAATAAGAAGACCTAAACTTTGCTGGCATAAAAGCAAAATGAAAATGATTTGTTCTCTAGTACCAATGTACAACAGAGAAGAAAGGGCATGCCTTATTTCAATATAGGAAAACCTTCTTTCATAACCAATTGATTGGGTCCCTAACATATAGATAAGTGTTCGAGATTTCATTGACTTCGTCTGATAGCATGACGAACGAGTCAATCAGTGGAATTTAAGCACTCTTTTAATAGATTTGCCTTGATCAGTCTTAAGATAAGAACAAAGAAAAACAACTAGTCAATGTCTATCAACAGGACAATGAGCCAAATTCGCATTTCCAAACAATTCAATTATTGGAATGGAAAAGATTCCACGAAGCTTAACTTTAACTGAAAAGGGTTCGAAACTGGTTGCTTGAATCTGAAACTCCTAGGTCATGACAAAAAGTGAAATGTTGATCGAATAAAAGTTTCTTCCTCTAAACATAAAGGTAAAATCCAAGTAGGTCGCCTAAAAGAAAATTGCAGTTAGTTACTATTTTCTTACCTTTAAGTTACCCAAAAATTTTAGAGTTAATCCAATATAAAAAGGAAAGAAGCATTATTAAATTGAGTTATCTACCCAAACTAACTTATGTGTTTTGCCCTTGCACAATCCCCCAGCATCATGCCCACAAGAATAATAGCTACTGTCATGATATATGGATCAACCTTGCTTTTTTCGTCAATAACCTGTCCCACTAAGCTAACCACAAAAAAATTAAAACTTCTTAAGAAGTGAAAAACTCCTTTATTTCATTATAGATTATAGCGATTATCGTTACCTACCTCTTTCTTTGTTATAACATAACTCTTATTTATCAGGTATGGGATCGATTTTAACTCCGAAATTACCTAGTCTTTCTTGCCTTTCTCTACTATGCCTTTCATTGTAAACTACTAAATCGATTCCTCTTGTTGGCAAAGATAAATCTAGCATTTTGGCTTTCTCGAGTCCCTAGCGACTTCTTTGTCAAGCAAGAATTCTTCCTTTAGTTGATCAATTCATTTAAAGAATTTACAATGAAAAGCATTTGAACAAAACCGATACCAACTAAGCATGTTGACTATCATCAAGCATACCACCTTACCTGAAAGCATTCTCTCTATTCAAAAGCTTACCATCGATAATAACTAATGCAAGAAAAGGAAAGTCATTATTCAAGCCATGCTACCATTCATTCCCAGTCGAGAAGAGATAAGACAAAGTCTATCTTTTCCTTAATTCCCTTCTACCCTCTGCGAAGTTTACGTCGCCTTTTCTTCTTTTTTTTCCCACAGTTAAGTAAAAAGAAAAGTTATTCTTCTTAATAGTTTTTTAAGTGAATGGAATGATTCTTCCCCTGAGGGTGACATCATTACCTAGATCTTCATCTCTTGAACATGTTCTGGGAGCTAGTTTCATGGCACTGACATCTCATCTAGTTTAGATTGATTCCTTAAGAGCTTCTTCTCTAGCAGAAGATTTGGCCCACTTTATCTTTTCTTATTCTCCTTCTTAGTGATAAGGTAAGGCCTTCATCTATTACGACCACCTTCTTTTATTCAAAATGAATTAATCACAAAAGAAAGAGCTAGTGATCCAACCAGTTCCATTCCAATTCTCTCAGACAAAGCAAGATAGCTGACATCAAGCTGCTCTTTTAGAGCTAGGCGAGACCAATCTTATTAAGAAAAAGGAATAATTGCCTTTATGCCTTGAGCCTTAAGCCTTGAGCTAAATCATTGACCTTGTGCCTGGTTTGATTAGGAAATTGCCGCATTTCATCTCAAAAAGGATCTAACTCTTTCTTTCGAGCTTAGCCAAACTACTTGCCTTAGGTCAATTCACTCTTTCTTTATCGGAAGCACATAGCCAAAAGAGTTGATGAAATAGCACCTTCTTCTTTTGTTCCTAAAAACATTTGCAGAGCAGTTATTATTGAAAGACTAACATCTCTAACATGAACAGCAAGCAAAGACCTCCTTTTTGGTTTGGTGGCCTCTTTCCTTCAAAAAAGTGAAAGTAGAATCATAATCTAACTCTCGGACGTGGGATCTTGCTTAAAGAAATTTCCATTAAGCTGGGTAAGTCTCAAAAAGCATTCCACTAGCAGTCATCCCTTATTTAATCGGCACTCAGCCCTTCTCCTTTTAATCCAAGAGCTAAAATATCCTTTATTGCTTTAATAACAATTAGGCCTTTTTCTAATCCTACTCCTCTTTTCCCAAGAGATGAAGAAAAAGTTACCGACTTGGCCTACTTTGACTATGTTATTCTTCCCATTTTGAAAGAAGAAGTAGCCCTATTGATGACAATAGATTCAATAGCTGGGGATCTTACTAACAATGAAACCCTTAACCTTAAATCATATAATCGGGGATGAGCTCCTCCCCTTCCTTCTGGTCATTAAAAGCATGCAAATTGCAGCTTCTTCTTTGGATCCGTTAAAAAAAGCATTTCCCTAATCTAATGCCATGCCCTAAGTCTTAATCTCCTAATTCCCATACTCCAATAGCTAAATCGATGGAATCATTCCCCCCCCCCCTCAAGCCTTCTATATTAGATTTTTCCTTTCGAGTTCCTTCACTTAGAGTAGTGAACCTAGTGAAAGCCGAAGACTAAGAAGAAGGTATGGAAGCTAGGCCAATACCCAGTTGGATAAAGCTAGCCACCTCGCTTAGTGTGCCTTCCCTAAATCAGTCTTTCTTGCCTTCCCTTTTTATTATAAGGCTCTCTTTCTTAGATATGGTCGAATTGTTCTTCTAAGGTCTCATTCTTTAAGCATTCACTAAGTCACCTAAGACTCACAACTACACCGATCGAAGTGGCTTGCTCTAGTCAGGTTTATTTCATGATACGCAGAAGGCCTAACAACTACTGCATGATCATATCAAGATGGGAACCTAGTCGTGATCTTTGTCCAAGTATGAAACCAATGGGTCCATGTGTAAAATGTGTCCCCCTTAATACACCTTTGATATTGCTCCCTGTGGGAAAGATATCACCGGCTGATCATGCTAATGTCTTTCTTCATCAAACTCGTCTACGACTCTAACATTTGACTCATCATGCACCAAAGGTTTACCATTGACCATCTTACTTTCATTGCCCAGTCCAAACTTAGAGCATCTGTTGCCCCTCTAATTCATTAGTAGTAGAAATTGAAAGACAGAATCAGTCTACATATTCTTGAAAGTCTTTTTTGACTCAAATGAAGATCAAAGGCTTAGCTGGCTTGGGTTGCTATCTCAACACATGTCAACCCTTATGTCCCCAAAGAGTAGTTAAGGCACTTTATGTTGCTACTTGCCTTTATCTTCTAGTTTGCCAATCAAACTTGTTTACTCTATATTATTGATAAATCGATATTTTCCCCAAACCACTTGCTTTCGTACGCCTCAAAACTTTTAACATTGTTCTATCTCCAAACAGAGACCTCTTAGGCTTGATTTTAAAGATAAAAGTAGCAATAAGCCAACTACTACAACTACATGCACATCTAGTGCAATGCCTTGGAAGTAAGCTACCTTAACCATCTTTTGAAGTTTTAAATAATTTACTGATCAAAGGCTGTAGGAGTGGATTGCTTTATATTTAGCCACACCATAGTAACCCTCAAAGTAATCTTCTTTTACTTATGGGACAAAATCTAGCAGCTGATTGCTAACTTTGAATAACCAGCCCAACAATAAGTTTAATTTTTTCATAAGATAATAAGGTAGGGTTTTGTGTGAGCTGAGTGACATAGGCGTACAAGAGTACTTCGTGTCACAACCATCACCTTTTTGTAGGTTCTATAGATTGTTACTTCATCTAGGAGAAAAGAATCATAGATATGCTGGTCATTAGAAGGAAGAACTACCATAAAAAGATTCCTTATGTATTGTCTACTGTAAAACTTTTGAATGGGAGCTGGCAATTTTAACCATATCGAAAAGGTTCCTAAGACACACCATGGAAAAGTCAAAACATTAAGAAACTGAAGTCCAAGAATGAAGAGGGGATAGAATTACTGAATAAATACCAGCTGTAGCTACTATCCAAGGCATAAAAGAAGCATTATTTTACGGATCGAGAAACCACTAACCACCTCAACCTAATTCATGATGAGCCCACCAAATTCCTGACAAGGTGCCTATGGTTAAAAGCCACCAATATGTCAAGATCAAAATTCGAATTAGTTCTCGGTCCTGGTCAGAGACCACTCCATTCGCGCTCGTCGTCCAACAAAGAGGCAAAGTAGTAGTATTTTTCTTTCCATTATAAATGACGCACTTCACCTACTCCCTCCACTTGTCCACTAGTACTCTTGTCCAAAGCGAAAAGAAGGTGAAAAAGCAACACCGAAGTAGTATAAGCAGGCTTTTGTTGTTACATAACGATAGAGTAGGGTAAGGGTTAAAAACTCATTTGTTATATAGGATCCGAGTATCCAGCAGAGTGGAATAGGGTTCCTTGCTTTTTGACAACATCCTTCCATAATGGCGATGAGTGCCATAATCCTATTCATCATTTTTGATTTATATAAGCCAAAACCCATACCAATGGTGACATCCTCGGCATAAATGTAATGAGGATGTATGGTTAATTTAGGATCCTGTGAAACAGGATTTGATTCTACAACTAGTTCGGTACAAGCGAAGAAATTTAGAACAAAAAGATCGAAACTCACCGATAGGAAAGGAGAGAAAAATAAAGCAATGCCAAGAGCTTCATCAATTCCTTGTTCATCGATAGACGAAGCTCTCTCTTTATCATCTCATGGTAGATGCAACAATGGATAAGTCTTTTTTCCTTTTCACGAACCACAAGAGCATCTAGTGTCCAGAGTAACAAAGCTCATTTTCCTTTTAAGGTAAAGCGACACACAATAAAAGGCTGGTCCATCAAAAGTTCAGTTCCTTCACGAACAAAGTTCAAAATCAACAATGGTTTGTAGAACGAAGGGAGTGTACAACTGGGGTGCAACCCCACCTTTTTACTCACAGCGAATGAGAGCGAGAGAACGGAATTCTTCACAAAGTTTGAGAAAAAAGAAAAAAAATAGTTTCTCTATGGCCTCTTTATTTTAAAACATTATACCTTTTGGCTCGACCCCGATAACAAAGAAAAAATTCATAAAAATTTAGGATCTGACACCATAATAAAATACTACCCTCATGATTGGACCATGTCCTTGAGATTTAATAAAAGAAATGTGCATTAGCGATTAATACATTATAATTGGATAAGTTATTAGGAATATGACAAAACAGAAGACCAAGGAAAAAAAAAGAATGCACTAAAATATAGGTGCTACACCAAACATTGGTGGTTCTTTCTTGTTACAAGTGAATGCAACAAAAAGACCCAAAAATAATGAGTAATAAGATAATTCATATATTGACAATTCGTGCTCATTTCTAAAATTTTCCTTCGTTATTCCTATCATCAGATAATGACAAGATGATCCATAAGAAAGGCAGCAAAATTTAAACCTATTACTGGCGCGACCCTGACCTATTGTGTTGGTTGGCTGACTTAGCCCCACGCATCGCCATTGTACTTGAAAGAGATATGCTGCACTACCTAACGCGTAACGTTGTCACCCTTACCCCTCTTCTAGTTATGCCATTATCAATCGTGGCCTCGAGCTGGTCACCCCTCATCCAATAAGAATGATTATCCTTATGATTAAAGAAAGACCAGCTTACTTACTTTTCAAGCGCTAGTTTCACGATCTTGACCAGCAACTTGTTAAGAGTTGGGGCATCCAAGCTTGCCCAAGATATGAAAAGGGCTTTGAGGTAGAGCATTTTCTGGGGGAGATATAGTTTCCAGGTTGGAATTTTAGATAAAATGGGACTAGTTAAGTGATAAAGGTGTTGAAATCTAACCTTTGCATCGATGTTTGGCAGGATGGCTTGCTTGAGTGTCAAAACCAAGTGGTGGTTCTTTCTTTTTCCTTAGCTTATCAAATCAACGTATGCTTATTCTCCTTTGATGACTCCCAATAGAGAAAGCCTAAATTTGTCGATGAGGATTGGAAGAAAGTTGGGGATGGACATAGATCTTTTTGCCTATCCGAAGTGTTAAAAATAAAGTAATGGTTTTTTATTTTTTTTATTTCCCTATCACTAAAAGCAATTTTCACCAGCATATGGATCTTCTCACAGTGACCTTTGGTACGATAGAACTCGACAATGAGTTTGCGAAGGCTTCAAGTAATATGAGAAGGGCTAATCACCATACTGCTACTACTACAAATAAGAGATTTAATGACAATTAAAAAGGACTTTAATGATAATAAAGAAGAGAGAGTTTTAATTATCGACATTTCTTGAAAACTATCATTAAAACTCCCTTTTAATGGCAATTCTTTTAAAACTGGCGTTAAATGGGGAGTCTTTAAGGACTATTTTAAGGGAACTATCATTAAAGGCCTTTAATGATAATTCTTTTAAAACTGCCATTGAAGACCTTATGACGATAGTTTTAAAAAAATTATCATTAAAGGGTGAGGATTTTAATGATAATTTAATAGAATTGTCATTAAAAGATAGTACCTTTAATGTTAGTTTCCAATGAACAGTCTAATAAAAGAATTTTTTAAATAATTTTGACATATACAAAATTTTTACATACAAATTATCCAAAACCTGCATATATAAAATTTTTCATCTCTTCCACATTAACCACATATTTTTATCTTGTATACATTAACACGGTTCAATACTGACACTTCAATGAAACAACTTTTTCTTTCAGTACTCTTCAATACCATTCTCACTCAAACCATCATTACTTTTTTCATGTGTAAAAATACTTCAACATAATCTAATCTAAAAAGTAATAAAAAATGAAGAAAAAAAACTTGATGTTATAACTGAACTCCATATGTACAATACATATTATCATACATAATCCTAAAAATTCAACAATGTAAATTCAATAATATTCATGTCTACAAAAATCTTGAAGGTTTAACTTTTTAATATGGCACTCTAAAGAAACTGTTCAACCTCCTTTCTAACTTCATCAGTATCTGATTAAGTGTAAGTATCTATATTCACTAAGTACATTTATATAAAAAAAATAGTTAGTCCACTTAAAACTCCTAGTAAGCACATCAATTACCAAAGTAATTACATAAGAAAATGCTTAAAAACTTACTATTTTCGCATATAGGATATTTTTGTCACGTTTGTCAATGATGTCCCCTTAAAAATTTCATAACATAATATTCACACTCAATATTTGAAGGTTAATATGGGCACTATATTAAAAATTTTTAATTATTATATTTTGTAAAATAAATAAACTAACATCATATATTGATTTAAATATATATAACTTAGCAGAAATACTCATAGGAATGCATTTATCACTTGATTCATTGATGACTTGGAACAATTTAAAAGAGCTGCCAATATAAAATAATCAATAATCTTAAGAGTAAAAAATAATATATACTAATATAAATTGAAATATTTCACTTATGTGGACATAAGTCGATCTATTTCTTGATGAGAACCATGGTTCAAAGGATCAAAAATACTGTACATAAAAGAACGAGGCCGACAACCATTAACATCCAATGATGCCTACATTATTAAAAACAAATGTAAAAAACATTGTGAACAAATTAAACTATTAATAATTTCAAATAGTATTAAGACTTACCTTAAGTTATTTGAAAATATCACTATTCCTCTGTTACATAGATCTATCATTCTATTGGCAAGATGACAGACTTGGGTGTTTATACTTATAGACATCCCATATGATAGATTGATTAGCAAATACAAAATATTTCTCCAAGTCAAGTATAACTAAATCTGTATAAAGTTTACTCAAATAATAAAAAGAATAAAAAATATAAATATGATGTAGCCAAACAATAATAAATCAATAAAAATTAAAAACACATACGTACACAATTATATTAGAAATTTATGTATAAATTACATTTAACCAAAATTCTAATGAATTAATTGACATTTGTAATTAATATATATTTAACTAAATTAGCATACAATTAATTAATTAGCTAAATAACAAATGATTAGTTAGTGTGTAATTAAATAAATAATATATAACTAATAAAAAATTAATTAAAATTTAAGTAAATAATTTATAAATAATTAGTTAATTAATACATAGTCAATTAATTAATATCTAATTAATTATTTTACAAGCGCTAATAAATTAACTAAAATTTAAATAAAATTTAATTATTTACTTTACAAGCATCAAATTAATTAATTAAAATTTAAATAAATGATTAATAGCTAATTAGTTAATTAATACATAATCAATTAATTAATATCTAATTAATTCCTTTACAAGCATTACTAAATTAATTAAAATTTAAATTATATTTAATTATTTGCATTACAAGCATCAAATTAATTAATTAAAATTAAAATTAATAATTAATAACTAATTAATTAATTAATATATAGTCAATATTTAATTAACATCTAATTAATTACTTTACAAGCATCTAACTAGTTAATAAATTAATTAAAATTTAAATAATATTTAATTATTTACTATACAATCATCTAATTAATTAACTATTTATTTAAAATTTAACTAATACTAAATTAAGTTAATTATAAAATCAATATAAATTTTACAAAATATACCAATTAATCTTACCTAATTCAAACATAAATTGATCAAAATATAAATTTATTTAACCAATATCTACTTAATTCATCAAAATATAAATTCATGTAACTAACATCTACTTAATTCATCAATTAATATAAAAATCTTAAAAATTATCAAACAATAAACTCATCAATATATACTCATTTATACCTAATATTCATCCAAATATACTTACAAAAAAAACCTAAATTTCACTAATAAAAATTCATCAAAGATACCTAATGAAGAAAATCTCAAAATAATATACATTCTCAATTCATTCTTCAAATCAAAATTAAATGAAATAATTGTGAAGAAAACTTTTGTAAAAAAGTTTCAAAATCTACCGAAATACTTTGATGTTTAAATGCCAAAGATAAAGAACAAATAGAAAGGGGAGGGTTTGGCTTCGCCTTGTGAAGATTAAGACAAATGGGATAGGAAGGAGCAAGGAGAGAACAATGGAGAGGAAGAGATATGTGCAGGACGAGTGGCTATTTCTCTAAAAGTGGCTGCTGTTGCTTTTGGAGGAGAAGATGATAGCTAGGTTAAAAGGCTTGGTGCAAGTCCTTAATGATAGTTCCAGTAGAATTGTCATTAAAGGTTGTGTAGTTTAAGCCTTTAACGACAATTCTTATGGAACTTTTGTTTAAAGCTTTAATCTTTTAAGCATTTAACATTAGTTCCCATGGCAATTGACATTAAATGTTACCTTTTAATGTCAGTTAATTGTAACTGATGTTAAAAGTGTGACAAATCTCACTTTTAATGTCAGTTTTAGAAGAACTAGCATTAAAAATTATTAATGATGCTTTTAATGACAATTTTTTCAAGAACTGTCATTAAATCACTATTACTTAATATACTTTTTGTAATAGTGTGCTTTAGAATAGGTTAATCATTAGAGACAAGAACGAGTGAATCTAGTTTAGAGAGCATGCCTTACTAGATTAGGGAGCATAGAGTTTCTAAGTAAAGATAAGCGCAACTATCTATTTCATGTTCTCCTTGTTAACAAGGCAGGTCCACTATAAAGCCTACCGATTAAAAGTCCTTAAGAATGCGAAAGTTGACCAAAAGGCTATTCTATAACTGCCTCTTATTATTGAATCAAGGGGTTTGGCTTATATCTAGCTCCAAAATAGTTTTCTTTGAGCTAGCAATCTTTTTATCTTTTTGGGTTGCATGCCTAAGGCAATGTTTTTTGTGCATTGAGATGAATTGATCTTCGCTATGCCTCTTTCTTATACTAGCTGATGTTGCGACTATGCCTAATATGAGTTTGCTCCTGCCCTAGATAGCTTCGAGGTTCTCGTCGATCGATTATAGAGGGTTCAACCGTTGAACTTGCTTATGCCCCCTTTGATCGAGTGCTATTTCTATAAAAAAGATTAAGTGGGAAACACTAGAATTGGCTCCAATTGAGATTGCCTCGGCTTTTTAGGCACATGAGGAAGTGATCTAACCCATTTTCAATCGAAATCCTAATCAATGACAAGTTCTACCAAGGCTAGGATCTGAAAGAGAAAATTCACTTGTCCAAATTCCAAGTGACATTCTTCCTTCAGAATCTAAAGTTGAGTAACTTCCTTTATCGTGATACTATGGGTTTGAGCATGTTAATCGGTTGTTTCCATATTGGCTGCACCAGAAAATTTCTTCTGTCATATCTTTTCCCCATTATAGGGTATTCTTTGCTTCTTTGGATAACCCGCATGATTACCATTATTCAGCGGTAATACAACAACATTTTCGATGTTTTCAGGCACATTCCTATTAGACTTATCACCAACTAGATAGATTGGCTCAGTGTATACTGCTACTAAGTACTTTACTTGTAATAGTCAAAGCAACAGGTTATAAAATCAATGTTACGTTCCCTATAAAAAAAATGAAAAATGAAAAAGTTACCAAAACAAGAATGAAAAATAAAAATATATTATTAATAAACAATAAATGTCACATAGATGCTGTTAGTGCATGTGCACATGACTACAAATACATTCCAATCAATGTTAGAAGTCATCATTTGTAATGAAATTTTTTGTCTTTCATTCATCAAAGAGTGGACCCATTCAGTTAATTGTGCTTTCTGAATCTTAGCTTTCTCATGCCTATCATAGAATCAATGTTGCATCATATCTCTAATAAATTCCAATAAAGCCATTACAGACAACTCGCGGGCAAATCGAAGGCATGAATTCAAGCTTTCAGCAATATTAGTGGTCATAAGTTAGTATCATTTTCGAGGGCAATACACATGTAACCATTTCCTCGGATCTTCCTTCATGATATATTCAAATGCTTGAAGGTGATTAGCTTGTAATTCAATCATCAATTGACTAAATTCAGACTCTCGATATGCCCTTGCTATATGATAGAATATCTTGGACACTTCTTCCTTCTTGAATTTATTCTTTATATTTTGGGCCATATGCCAAGAACATAACCTATGACCAGAATCGGGGAAGACCCTTACAATGGCCTTTGCAATACTAGCATGATGATTCAATATAATAATCAAGTCATCAACATGACCAATAGCCTCCTTCAGTTGCTATAAAAACTACTCCCAAGCCTTATATTTTTTTGAGCCACCATAAGCAAATGCTAGTGGGTATATCTATTAATTTTCATCCTTACACACCGCTACAAAAATAACACCATGGAATCTTCCTTTCAAGTGAGTGGCATCAATAGTAATAACTGGTCTAATCACTGAATAGAACCCCGTTAATAATTGTCCAAGAGATGCAAAAAAATACTTAAATCAATTAGTCTCATCTTTAATGCATATGTCAGCCTTAGTTCTTGGACTAGCTATTTGCAACATGTGACAATATGATGGTAATTATTGGTATGACTTAACTAGGTCAGCATAAATAAGAGACAATGTGTATTCTTTTGTTTTCTAAGCTTTGCTGTATAAAATTCGTATGCCATATAATTCTTTCATGTCACCTATAATATCTTTTCGTTTAATAATTTTAACATTAGGGGATAATTATTGAGTAATAATTTCTTCAATAATGGTAAAACTTGCTTGTCGATGTTGTCGATGCAACTCCTTCATTATGCAAGTGTTTGTCAAATCACAATGTTTAATTTGAAAGAAGTCCTTGTGCAAAATTCATAGCACGGACCTTCTATGCATAATTTTCTTCTCTACAAGCAATCTTAAATATGGATTTGTTAGATCTCCTAAATTCAAAGTTCTCAGTCAATGCATATATACGCAAAAATTACTTCAACTCTTTCTTATTTAGTAAAAATTAACCTCTAGTAAAGGTGTCAATCGGAGTCACTGATTTCATTGTAAGAGCCAGAACAATACTGTATAATTCAGCACCCTACTCACTATACCTCTTATTAATACCATCACTTATATTGTTATGTGCTTCAGCGCATGCAGGTGGCACATAAGGTGGGATTGAATATGGTACAGAAGGCATGTTCTCATCATCAAGCTCAACTTCCATAATGGGTTCAAATTGCTCTTCTTCGATAGGTTGAGTGGGCTCAATTTTTGGGATTGGATACTTACACACAATATCATAGTCCATCGACTCATCCAAGTCGATCTCATCAATATTCTAAGTATTAGGAGGAGTCTCATTAAGGAATAATGGTTCTATGCCCAAATTTTTACCTTGAACAATTGGATGCGCCTCCAAGTTAGGGATTACATCACATATACCATGTGTGTTCTCAACATCATGTGGCTCCACCAAATTCATAATTACATGGGGTACTATGTTATCACCATATAACATGAACTCAATATCGTTATCATTCACTAACTTAATTTTCATGGTAGTTTCCTCAGATTTCACTATGGTGTGCAATATAATATCATAGTTAGAGAAATCAATATCAATGCAAGATTTAACTAAACTTAATAACTGTGCATGTGTCAAACCCTTTCAAACAACATAACTTTGAGTTTTGATAGTCCTACCAATATACTGAAAACTTCCTCTTGACTCGGACCAATCACTATTCCAAGTTACAATAACACGCATTCTGTCATGACCATGAAAATATTTCAGAAAAGAAGCAACATTTTCAGAAAAAGGAACAAAGCTAAAGTTTAGTAAATAAATTACGATTTAGATAAATAAGCAATGATATTATCTTATATATCAATTTTATTAAAGAAATATTAATTTGTGAATAAAGTCATGATGGTTCACAAGATGATACGAATTCAGTAGATAAGTCACGATTTAATCAAACATAGCATGGTTCTTTGTTCATGCTACGATATGTATGATACATCATGTTTATTCTTTTAAAACAAATAAAATCTTCGCATTGTTAAGATACATTGTCTTTCAAATACATACTTGTTAGTTTCTTGACCCACCCAAACACTTTTTGCTTTTCAAAAACAATGTGTTACTAAAAACACGAGCTTGATTATGTAGATTTTAGATACAACGTGAAAAAAAATTAGCCAAAATCAATTGATGATTGCTTTTTATTCCTTTTCTAGCCTCTATTTAGGTAGATCTTAGACACAAATATGAAAAAAAAATTTGCAGAAAGAGCCTAAAGATAAAAAGAGAGAAAGCTTGATGACAAAGAGAGCTCAAAAAGCAAGAGTATTGATATTTTATGCATCAATTTTCTCATTTTTTGAATTTATTTACTTTTTAAGGGTGGTATTATTGTCTTTAGCATGGGTATTTTGGTCTTCACAATACATTTATGTGTGGAAAACATAAATGTTAGTAAAGATGGTTTGTTTCATAAAAAAAGGCACACGAGGTGTCAATTTTGGCAATTTCCTCTATTTCTTAGTCTATAATTTATGAGTTGAACTAGGCCTGTATGTCTTTGTTTATGTGTGATTTTTAAGTTGGTAGCTAGCTACTACCAAGAAGGATTGTTGTTTGATCATTTTCATGATTTCATCGGACCCATCTTTCTTCCAGGCTTTCAATTTGGACAGATCTAGCAGGCCTTCTTAACATGTGTTGTTTGATGACTCAGTGCGTGGATGTTACGAGTCCATTGGCATAGGCTTAAGCCTATTCCATAAGTGAGCAATCTTTGGCAGGCTTGAAGATTTAGTTAAGGGGAGTCGAGGCACTGTAAGCCCATGTTACACAAGTCATGCACACGTCTTAAAGCCATTTTTTAATTCTTCTTTTATTCATAAAAATATGAAGAGAACACATTAGGCTTGGTCTTGGAATGCCATGCTAACACCATGCTTAGAAAACTATGCAAGGACCAATCTTAAAATATCATGCCATGGGTGCAGTCATTGCATACCAAAAAATAAAAAAGACATCAAGTGACAAGAATCGAACCTATGGCCCTCTATACCCAAAACAAATGCGTTAATCAAACTGTACTACACCTTGTCTCACCCCCCGAATCATATAAATTCACTCAATCGATGAATAGTCGAACTAAACTTGCCCATCCTATTGTGCATAGGGGGCGAGAACCAATCTGCCGCTTACACTATATGGCTTTTTGCCTTTTTCTTTTCACTTGAATTTAAAAATCCTACTCATACTCGGAATGTGTCCTTGAGAACTTTTTCCCTTTAGAACGACTCACATAAGGATTTTCAATCCTTAGCTCTAATCATCTTAGCTACATGAACCACTTTCCTAAAGTCCGTTTTCTTTATCGAATAACGCCCTACCTTAACACTTAACTAGTAAAGGAAAAGCCTTTTACTAATCAATTTATTAGGCTCGCTTTTACATCAAGCTTTCGAACAGCTCTTTTAATTGCTACTTAATCTCCCAACATACTTAAGAACCGAGATTCGTTCAGTCCCTGAACGACTATAAGGAGCTTGCTTATAGAAAGAAGATAGGTCGGTCAAATAAAAATAATGCACAATAGGCTCTCCGCTCTTAGTCACTAAGTAGTGTAATTTTTTCTTTCAGGGGACCCTACCAAGAGGTTCTTTCTCTCACGTAATGTTACCTATCCGTTCCACTTTCGTGCCAAAGGAAAAGGAATTCGAACCCATGATATGATCTTTTTATATATCGATTTAGCAAAACCAATGCCTTAAGCCATTCAGCCATCCTTCAAGTTATTGATCAAAATTTGTTCTGTAGTTACTTGCTTGAAGGTTATCTAATCTGATTAACTACATAAGCCATAGTGCGTTAGCACGTATAATTTTCCTTTATTTATGAGATAGACCCCATCTAAATCTACCCAGCATCCAAGCCATCAAAATATGCCACTTCTTTCCTTGGGCGACACCTCCTTTCTATGATGAACTTTACCAGTCTTTGCCTTTAACTTGATCATTTTTGAAATATCTAGTTCAAAGGGACTAGGAGAGAAGACACGGCCAAGCTAAGCCTTTACCCACCTAAATTGAATTCATATCTCCTTCGTCTACTTAAGATTTCCTAGATTATGACTCTTTTATTACATCATGAAAAAGTCCATTCTTGTCATGATCAATCCACATCCTACCATAAAGAACCTTAGCAACCAAGGTTAGCTTACTAAGGCAAAGGAATTTCTTGTTCATTACATGAGCTAATCAGCCTTTCTCTTGCTTTTATCTGCCTATTTAATCTTTTAAATAGGCATTATTACTACAAAAAATTGCTTTATATAGGAATTGCGACGTGGCTAGCTTTTCTTAACTCTAGGAAATGAATAGTTATCTGATCTGGCTTAACTCATGAACTCTTAAACAGGAAGATTCCTAGCTACTTATACTCGTAAGACAAGAGCTACTAACTAAAAGAAGAAGAGCTAATATTTGTCCAGTGCGCAGGAAAGACAAGACAGAAGAGGACATCAAAGTCTATAACAGAAATAGGGTAAGGAGTTAAATTAGTCCGTAAACATCAACTAGACTTTAGTGGTTAATAACTACTTACTTCTTTGAAATATTAAATCTGGCCTAGTACTAGTTTTACATTAGTAAAGGAAGAATTGGGTGATATCAAATCCTATGTCCAAAAGTAAAGCACCATTATTTAATCTGGCTAAAGAAAGACTTCAAGACAAAAAGCTTAGATGCGAGGAAAGGTTGAAATGACAAGAAAAGAGCTTAGTATGGAGACAACACCAAAGGGAGGAAATTTTTGCAAATAAGGAAGCACATTGACTCTGAAAGGAAGCTCACGAGAGGAAGGAAAGGGAAAAAAAAACTAATGACGTTCATCCCAAGCTAATTGCTTCTTTCGAGATAGTAGTGAAAAAGGAAAATGCTTTGCCTTTTGATGTAGTTTCAAGTCTTCGATGTCCCTTGAAGATTGATAAGAGTCAGAATAGGTACTAACAGAGTTGTAGAATGGGATTGATGATGAGCGGGCCAACGCCCCCAAATCTTTTGGTTTGGGAGCCAAGTTCAACCTTTTTTTATTCTTTGCATGAGATTTCGTTACACCATACACAATAAACAAAAAACCAAGCATAAATCTTGATGATTTTTAATTTTCGTATTTCGACATGTGATTTACTGCTGCAAGCTCCTTCTTGTATAGTAACACTTGAGAGAGGTGGTTTAACTACCTTTTTCATTATGTTTATGAATGGAACATCAAATTAAAAATTTATTTATATTTTATTACCATGCCATCGATGAAAATTCATAGCTTAGGAAAAGTCCCGAAATCTCACCTTTGAGATAAAGTGTTGACAGAGTAGAGCGATAAGACCCACTTTGAAAGAGAGTGCAAGGGAAAGACCCAAACATCGAGAAGTGGGCAATGAGGTTATATCACTTTAAAAGAGGTATTGATAGCGAACCATAAGCCCTAGCTTTAAGTCGAAGAAACAAGCAATCATAAGCTTGGAATAGAAAGATATTTCACTTTAAAATCGTTACTGAAAGCATTATAGGCACACTTTCTATCTAGGCAAACCAAACATGAAAAAACACCTTTTTCTTTGCGGGATAATAGAATTAAGTATCAAGGCTACAAGAGAAAAGGAAGGTTCCTGCGTGTAGGAAAGCTTTTTCACCATCTATTGGGTATTTGTCTCTATCTCGCTATCTCAACTTACACTTATGATAGGCGGGCTCAATACCAGATATTTATCTTAAAAATCATTCTCTTTTAATTTTTGGTATTCAGCTATCTTCCTTGGTTTCACCCTTCCATTCATGAAGCATATCACTAGGAAGGGTGTTTCTCAAGCGTAAAGCAAGAGTTTTTGACCCTTTCACATTGATTGACAAACAAAACTCCCAGTAAAAAGCCACTTTCTTTTTTTTAAAATCAACATATTAAAAAATCTTTGATCTCACCTTTGAATAAGTCAACAAAGCACCTTTTCCTACTAAATTCTATCTATCTTTGCTCGCTTGTTCCATTTACTGAGCTCTAAGCTCCTCTAGCAAATCATGATATGTGCATGCTAGTTACTCTACTTTAGTAGTGTGTTAACTAGCAGCCCACTACTGATTTAAGATTTGGTATTGACATCTATCTTACTAACTATAAGCCTTTTGAAAAAATATATATATTACGGTATATTCCCTTTTTTTTTTACGACTTTATCAAAGACTCCGTGACTTAGGAAGTCCTAAGACCAGGGTCAAGCTACAGCATGTCGATCGTCAAAAAGGTCATTTTCTTGCTTGTAGAAACCCTTTTTTGACAATTTACTTCATGAATGTTAGGGATGAATAAAAAAAACTGGATGTATTATTTTAGCATATCATAAGTGAGCCTGCTTATTGTTAACCCTATAATCGTTCATTAACTTCGAAGTGAGTCTGAAAGCTTGACAATTGAATTCGGAGAGCCCTTCTTAGACTTAGCACTTCCATAAAAACAGAGTAGAAAATATGTCTAGTAGTCTATTAGGAGCAAAGAGGAGCTTGCCAAGCGAAGGAGGTGGGTTCAACTATTTCACCAATCCGTAGCAATGTCCCCATGCTATGTTTTTGTCTCAAGGTAAGTCTGCTATCTTCACCTTATTGTCTGCCTTTACTTAGTCTCTCTTTTCTTGACAAGAGAAAAGAAATCTTTCCCTTAAGCTTTCATTGAAAGATCATAAAGAATTAGTCCATCGATGGACTTTCATGTGAAGGCTATTTGTGTTTAATGGCATGTTCATGACCCAGTTGCAAAACTACTACCATATGAATGTCCTCCTAATTGCTTTAAGACTAGGCTAGCAAAACAAACAACTTTATGTTAACAACACCTTTCACTTACAACATTTATGAAAATTAATGAGCTGCCCTATAGCAAATGAGAAAACAAGACTCTATGGCTTAACAAGTTCCTTCCCCACCAAAACCCTTACTCGGGCCTTGACAGGGTAAGAGTGTTTAGCTCAACATGAGTCTTTTCTTTGCGAAAAGGTTGCATTGATTTTGCGTGAAGATTAAGGACCTGTAGATGACAGAATTAGCTTATGTTAAGAAGGATTTATATGAGGTGGCGAGATGTTGAATCATTAATAACATTCTTTTTGTGGGTAATGCATGGGACTTTGATCTAAGTTGAGCTAGCCCTAGTATGGACCGTCCTAAGTGTAAGGACCTTAACCATACGATTTTGATCTATGATAGGGCTATTCCTAGTCATATGTTAATTTCATTTTTCGAAATGCTTCATCCAAGCCTTCAAATGCAGATTCTTCCAAAGATAGACTAACTAATAGATGTGTTCGAATTGGAGGTCTTCGGCTTGGGCCTCCTTGTTTCCTTCTAACTTCTACTTGTTGGTGGTGGGCATGCATGAGAATCCCTCTCATTCTATTATTATGAGTGCTAACTATCTTCCAAATCTTGGTACCCTTCTACTGTTGCATATGGTGCTGGTAGGCCATCACATGTGTATGGTTATGGTATGGCTCTAATCTTGGAACTTATGCCAAATTAGTAAGTCTAAAGTTGCCCTCAGCTCTAATTTAAGTGTAATGAGCTGTATGGACATTCCTTCTAATCTCGTAGTGGATAGGCAATTGTTCACTTTGAAATAGTCTTGATGCAGTTCATGGCCTAGGTAACATGGATTTGAATATAGTTGTTATAGGTATGCCCAATACCCAAGCTCTCTTTTTCCAGTTTCCAAGAGGTGTCAAAACAGAAAGAAAAATACCGATCATCCCTTAAGAGATGCGTAAAGGGAATAAAACCAAAACAAGAGATAGAGTTAGGCTTAAAGATGACATGATTTTCACTTTCTCGCTTTAATCAGGTGGCAACTGTCGAGGTACTGGTAATAATGCCTCTTTTTTATTCTTTAACCGTTTTTAGTCCTCGTGATCTTAAATAATAATTCCTTGGTTACCCTTAAGCCTCGATGTTGCATTTTTCTGTTATTGCTTCCTTTTAGAGTGTAGGTGGATCCTATCTCCTCCTTCCTTTTTTCTTTGGTTCCCATGTGTGGAGGAGGTTTAGCATTGGCTTTGTTGTCAAGGCAGAAAGAGTGTGCTTTTGCACTCCTTCTATGGCCCATTACGCTTTTCCCAACTCGGCTTACTTGTTTTAACTCTATTGACATCTATTTTGGTGTCAAGACTAATAGCATTAATAAGTCACTTAAGATTTGTTCCAAAAGAGATATCTGTCAAAGGGTTTCAATTCTTTTTAAGAGGGACCTATGTCAACTTCGGTCAACAGAGTTACCTTCCACTCAGCCATGTGAAAGAGGACTTCATACACCCCTAATTCTTCGATTAGTGTGACTTACGGGGGTTCTTCATGGAAAGCTTTGTGGTTAATGATCGAAAAAGTAACCAAATCTCATCATGCCTTTTAGTTCATCTTAGTGGTACAAGGAAGAAGCCTATGTGGTGGGTTCGACTATTACAAAAAGTGCACATTAATTATCAACCAGCTAATTTTCATTCAAGTGACTTAATCTACTATGATATTTTTTTAACGATCTTGATTGAATGAATTAACTATTTCATGTTATAGAAATGTAATCGACTATATGACATCTCTTTTTTAAGTGCGAGAGATTGTAAGGGTCATATTTTGTCTTGTTTGAAAGATGGGAACGAAAGACCAACTCTCACAATACATTTCTGCAGCCTAGAACAAAAGGAGAAAGCGCTAACAAGCTATTCAGTTGATCTCAAAGAGCTAACCTCAATGAAAAGAGGCAACATAAGCCTCTAAAGCAACAACAGCTGAACTAATGTATCAAGTTTCTGATACAACATTTCTAGTTTATCCTGAATCAACATTTCTCAAATTAGCATTCCCACAAGCAGAGGATGAAACCCTTAGTTGTTTATTCTAATGAGGGTTTATGAATCACTAAAACAAGCCTTTTTAGCCACATCTAAATTGGTATCCTTATCCATATCTTTATTCGTAGGGGTATCAAAATCTAAATCTATAAAAAGAATTAGGGAATCCCCATTCGTATCCGTATTGGCTAAATCTAGCATAGTGGGTCTTGTTTTGATATGAGAATAAATCTCTTTAAAAGGCATCTCGATGGAAGAAGATTGAGAACCATAAGGCGAGCATAAAAATGTTAGTACAAACAACTCACATAGACACGCATGATAAGGTGTGTGGGGCCAATTAAGCCACCACTTTTACTAGATATAGGTCCAAATGATGTAAGAGCCAGCCATTGAAACCCAACCCTTAAAGGGCTAAGGTCCAAGGGTTATACTGCTAAAAATGTCTCTTTAGCTAAGGGTTTGATTTCACACAAGCATAATTTCTCTAATAACAAGAGAAACTTCGAACAAATGGCTAAAGTCCTTTCTTTTCCAAAAACCTATTAACTTTGCAAGGGACAAAATAAGTCAGGTAGAGCTTAAGCTAAGCATAAAAGTTTTAAGAATTAGAGGATCAAACTTCTTAATACTTGCTAGGAACCAATGCAACTAGGATAAAAGCTTGCCATGACTTCCATGCAAGCTGTGTTAGGTAATAGTTCTTGATGTGCTAACCTAGTAACACACCAC
This sequence comes from Moringa oleifera, assembly GCA_021397835.1. Taxonomy (NCBI): domain Eukaryota; kingdom Viridiplantae; phylum Streptophyta; class Magnoliopsida; order Brassicales; family Moringaceae; genus Moringa; species Moringa oleifera. The sequence continues at coordinate 35,558 of JAJFZO010000734.1, forward strand.
TACTTTAAACTTAATCTATTTGAATAGCTTGAAATGCTCTTATTTGAGCTAGCCATTACATTTGGAGGTTGATCGATAAGAGATGTTACTTCCTTTTAATCAATAGTGAGAACGCCACGCCACCCACGAGAACTTTATTTCACTATACTATTTTTTTTTTATTGTATTTTCTTTGCTTGCATAACTATTAAGCTTAAGCTTGGCTAGTTGATCCTTTATTTATAACTCCAAGCGAAGAAGTTTATGTATCCCATAAGGAAATAGATTGAATTAGAGTTTTCAATCTTAACTTATGTTAGTGAAGCGTTTAATGAACATGGGCTTACTAATTGTCCTCAACACCTAAATTTCTCTATTAACTTCATCCTTAGTGGGTAGGAGAGAGAAGATAGCATACAAATATCAAGTGGAGCAAGGTGGAGCACTCTTCGAACCAAAATAAGCATATAAAACGATTTAAACTAGTAACAATAACCAACCGATTATGAGGGTTGGCCAAGCAAAGAGCATAAAAGATCGTTAACTCTTATTGTTATTACAAGCCTAAAGGCAAATGGTGGAACATTAATCAAAAGAACGGGTACTGTACAAAGCCCTTCCTCCATGAAAGAAAGGATCAGACAGAATGTAGAAAAGCTAAGATAAAGTCGCTTCCTTAATCACTCAGGTACGGCTTTGTTAAGTAAATTAACTCTATCTTTACTAGTAGCCATGGTAGGCATAATTTGCTTAAGCTCTTTAAAGCCTCTCATGCCTCACATCACTAGTGCTTTTTGCTAGATCTTTTTTGAAGCAACAAGAATTCTTTCCTTATGAAAAGGTCTCATTTTCTTGTATGGGCTTTCCCCAAGGTGTATGTAATAAGTCTTTCCTAGCCAAGTCTTAAGATCTCATGGCTTAGTAATCTATAGACGCTTCAAATGAAGCCAAATTTGCTAAACAGGACAATCCACTGATCTAGATAAGTGAGTTGGTATATAACCAAAGGAAGAACAAAGGGAAAACTCGACCAAAAGATGGGCTAACCTAAGCACCCATGAAGAGAGATTTTGAACATTGAAAAAAGTATGTAGAAGGCCTACAACGAACCTACTATTGTTTTTTTCTTATGCATTCAACCATCCTATGGTCAAGCTTTAAACGAAGTTGAGCTTGGCCCTTTGGTAACCTTTTCTCTTTTGTTAAGGAGACTTGTCAATGATGGTGGTTAGCGAAGCGGATCTTTCCCCTTTATCTTGAATAACTAGTGTCATTAGCCTCGTGGTCCATATTGGGTTTGGGGGAATGATGTCATGCTTTCAAAAAATTACTAGTTTTCGTGAGACATGACTTTAAGAAAAAGATAAATCCAACTTTTAGGGCACTACAGAAAAACTTAAAAAATAGTGACATAATATAGTGATTGATTTTATCAATCGCTCAATAATGATAGAATAATGACGGATTTACTACAGAATAAAAATTTTACCATAGGGATGAAATAATGACAGATTAGCGACATACATTAGCGACAGACGCTATCTTTATTGTTAAATTTATTTTTAATTCATTTATTTTAATTTTTAATCAACATAAAAACAGATTAACGATCAAATTTTAATCGGTAGCTAATCAAAGATCTAGAGACTATAATGCTTCGGCCATTATGTAGGCAATGCAGCCTAGTGACCACCCTATGGGCAGTCACGAAGGCTGCAAGCTTGCTGCCTTCGAAGCAAGCCATGGCCACAAACTTAATTGTTGTCTTTAAAGCTAGCAAGCTGGCCGCCTTCAATGGCTACCTTCGTAGGTAGCCATGCATGACAGCTGCAGAAGCTAGTTGGTTGTCATCATGTCATCTTGGAAGGCAGCAATGCATGGCTATCATTAAAGGAAGCTGGCCGCCAACTTGCTGCCTTCAAAGGCACGATGCATGGCCATCGGTCGGGGAAGCAAGCTGGTGGCACAAGCAAGCTGGCGGCCAGCTTGCTGCCTTCGAAGGCAGCCATGCAACAATCTAATCGCCACGCATAGCCGTAAGCTTATTACCTTAATTCGAAGGTTACCATGCATAGGCGCTCCATGGCCATAACCTTCGAAGGTGACTACGATGGCCACGAAAAAGGCAGCCATGGCCTTCAAAGTTGCAGCGATGGTCGTGAAGGTCGTCGTGGCCTTCAAAGGTGACTACCATGGTCACGAAAGAGGCAGCCACAGTCGCCCATGAAGGCAGCCACTAGCACCCATGAAGTAGCCATGGGCACCCACGAAGGCAGCCATGGGCATCCATGAATGCAGTGATGGGCACCCATGAAGGCAGCCACTGTTCTTACGAAGGTAGATAAAGGCATCCACGAAGGTAGCCACGGCCTTCGAAGATGGCAGCCATGGCCTTCGAAGGTGGCAGCCATGGCCTTGAAGGTGACAGCCAAGGCCTTCGATAACAGCAACCATGGCCTTTAAGGGTGGCAACGATGGTCGATGTGACAGGGAAGCAGCCATGACTACCTTGAAAGCCTCCATGCATGGCCATGAAGGCAACCATGGCTGCCCAAAAGGCCGCCATGCATGGCCATGAACGCAGCCATTGTCGCAGCCAAAGCGTCCATGCATGGCCGCAAAGGCAGCCATGACTATCACCAAAGCGTTCACGCATGGCTGCAATGGCAGCCATGGCCTTCGAAGGTGGCAGCAATGGCTATCACGAAAGTGTCCATGAGTGGCTGCGAAGGCAACTGTGGCATTCGAATTTGGTAGCCATGGCCTTCTAAGGTAGTAGCCATAGCCGCCGCGAAAGCGCTCATGCATGGCCTCGAAGGTGGTAACCATGGTCATGAAGGCATTGCTGCCTTCGGTTGATTTTACTTTCATTATGAAGGCAACGATGGGCTGCAGTTCCATTGCTAGATTTCACTTCTAGCGACCACCACTTACTTTCGTTATTAAGTGCTTATAAACTAAAACTCTTTTTTTTTTTCCTTTCGAACGAGTGACGTTTCCTTTTCCCCAATTTCTGTTGTTGTCTCCACTTCTGTCTTCTTAAACTGTTTCCTTTTTGCCCACTCCATTTCCTCTCTAACTTTATTGTTGTCTTTGCATCTCTATATACACACGATTCTTAAATTTTTCATTTCACCAGCGAGCGGCACTGTTTTTTCCCTATTTATCTTGCTACCTCAGGGTCAAATCTTTACCGCTCTCTCCCTGTTCGACGTCTTGGTGTGTACCATTTTTTCCACTGTGAACAGGCATATTCTCTTTTTTCTTTACTTGATAATTCGTGAAGTTAATTGTTGAAATTAACATTTTTAATAAATTTAATTTATGGTATATTATTAGGTAATTGTTGAATTTGGTTGTAATTTAAGATAAATATTTTAATTAGATTTTTGTGAAATTTAAATTACTTAGATATGTATTAAATTTTATAATTGTTAATTTTATTTGTTAATAAATTTAGTTTATAATATATTATTTAGTAAATAATCTAATTAGTTTGTGATGTAAGATAAATAAATTAATTAGAGTTTTATGAAATTTAAATTAGTTAGATATTAATTAAATTCTATAATTGTTAATTTCATAGGTTAACTAAAAATTTTGTTTATATTAAATTAGATAGATAACAGTTTAATAGAATATAATTTGAGATAAATAATTTAATTAGTTTTTTATAAAATTTAAATTAGTTAAATGTAAATTAAATTTTGCAATTGTTAATTTTATTTGTTAATAAAATTAGTTAATTTGTTATTGATAACATAGATAATGCTTTAGTTACATTGTAATTTCATGACATAAATAATTTAATTAATTAGTTGTTAATTTTATTTTTTCAAATAAATTTAGTTTATGTTAATTTCATATTTACATATGAATGATTATTACTAATATTGAGAAAATTTAATTATATATTAATCAATTAAATTAATCTATTATATGATAATCATAAAGTGTTACTGTTAGTAAAGTTAGACTTCACACATATTTTTTATATACATCATTTGCAAATTATTAGTGAACATTTATTATCAGTCATGTATTTGTACGTACATTAAAGTAAATTGTTTAATAATAATTTTTGAATTATCGAGATCGAACAGTTTAGAAATGTAACATTTATGTGCAACACATTTATAAATTTTGATTCATTTTATGGAGGAGCGTATAAAGGAGGAGCGTAGGACTTTAGATGAGAGATTGTAGGAAGAATGTAAGACAAGGGAGCATAATCGCATATGCTTGGAGACTGAATTGCAAAAACACTTACAGAGAGAGGTTGATGTGAATAAGCACATTCGTAGGATGGAGGCTCCCCTTTTGGGAAGCAGGCCCTAGCATCGCCTAATAATTAGATGAAATTTCTTATATGAATATTGTATTTCACGAGAACATAATATATAATCTCGTATTTATTATGTTTTATGAATTTTAATTTAATTTATTTTGGTTTAGTTATATTTAAAATTATTTTCTTATAAAAACTTAATTATAGTAATGACAGATCTGTTAGTTACTGATTAATTTATAGTGAGGCTTCTTGGCATAGTAACTGATTCTTAGGAGTCGTTAAAATAGTAACAAATATGAGTTTGTCACTAAAATAGCAATAGAATAGAATCTGTCCTTAAACTAGCGATAGATAAGAATTTATCATTAAACTAGTGACGAATATTATTCTGTTGCTATCTTTAGTGACAGACGTAAATCAATCACTAATTTAGTGACGGATTCACTAGTTGCTAAATTTGGTTTTTTTAGTGGGGAAGTAAAGGAAAAGAATCGATAAAAAGAGCTTGTTCAAGAAGGGTAGGTAGTGGGGAAGCAAAGTAATTGTGTTGGTTCAATCAGGAAATGGCCAATCATGCTTGTTAAGGATTTTGAATTCAAGCAGCTCATTACTAGACGATCAGTTAAGCTAAGAGAAAAAAACAATAGTTATTCCAATCAAACAAGCGACCAACAAATTCCAACTATTGCAATGATAGCCATCAAAGCAAAAAGTATAAACTTGTAGGATTAAATAGGAAGAGCGAAACTTGACAGGTCCAACTACTAAGCTAATGGGCAGCTTTAAAAAATGGCTACTGTGTCTGTGGTTTGCTATGATTTGGTGGGAAGCTGCAAGTGAAGAAAGCTTAGTGAAAGCAACAAAGGTAATCAAGCAGTAATCGAGAGTCGAAGGTCTAATTCCACTTAGTGGTGAATTCAACCAACATAAAAAGTAACCTTAGCCCTTTTTCAAGCCAATCTACTTGCCTTTTTTCTCTTATTTCTTTGTACTACTTTAACTTTCTACCAACCACTTTAGTTCAATGAAGGTAATCCTTTCTTTGACATCCTAAACCAACCACTCTATCCATAAGTTTTGAAATAATTTTTGTCCTTTCTTCTAATTTAAGTAAGCTACTTACTCTTTTATCATGCGTGCTTGTGCCTGCAAGCTTAGCAATCTTTCTAGGAACATACGCTTAATGACCACTTAATTAACTTAGTTCATTCCTTCTTAAGAGAAGATGCAAAAACTCAAAGCTTTTTTAGAAAAGAAAAACTCATTTTACAAGCCTAAGTGCCTTAACAGAAAGTATTGATATCATTGTTTGAAAAATGCATCCTGCTTAGGTTGGAGCAAATACAAGTATAGTTGCTATTTTTATACCATTATTAGTAGATTGAATGCTCTTCTTTCTCTTGTCTTTCAGAGTAGATCTTTTCTTAGTCAAGTTAGATCCACACTGCGGGTTAATCTTTCATTTTTTTGGAGCTTTACTTTACTAATAAGGGTTTACTGCCCCTATATGCTTTAAGCTTATGGACACTTCAAACTCATACCTTTACATCTTGCTTTTGGCTTTTATCAACTTACATGGTGATGAGCTCTTTCCCTTAAGTTCTGTGACTCGAGTAATAAGAGCTCTACAATAAAACGTAAGGGAATGCCATCTCTCTATTAAGTTGCCTCACCTTTTTGGTATTCAATTGGCTTAACCTGATAATATTTGTATCGGTATCTCATTTTAATGGATTTTTTAGTGTATTTTGTCTTTGGGTTGATAATTTTTATGGTCCACTGTAAGATAAATGCTTTTTATTGGCTTCTCTATCCCTAGCTCATCTTTTTCGTCTCTGTCTTTTTTATATAAAAAAATTTTTCTCTTTCTTATGCCTTTGATTAAGAATTACTTTTTCTTACTTTATTTTTTATCTTACTTCTCGAGATCTCAAGGTTATTCGCTGTAATTACTTTCCATGTTAGATCCAAATGTACTTGATTTCTCTTTATTAGCCTCCATTCTCAAAATTGTACTATTTCTGTTACTTTCCAAAATGGGTTCTTGGTTTCTTATCTTTTCGTTGTGGTATCCCATCCCTTTCCTTGACGTCTAAAAGCGAGTTTATCCACTTTATTCAAAATATCCTCTGCTTGGGCTGAATCTCTACACCCTCCAACCATTTTGTCATTCACGGGAATTTCCTTTGCTTGCATTTGGCTTCCTCTCTTCAATGCTGTAAGTATTTGTTTAGGATTAGGTTGTTTCATCATTACTCAGGTTTACCTCTCTCATTCCGATCCAATGCTGTGGTACTCCATTGGAAAGTCTGTGAATAGAGCAATCATAGTAACTTTTTAGAGTTTTTTTGTTCTTAAAGAGGCTCCGACCTCTTCTTACTTTAATTGACTGTTCTTCAATGCTTTTCTTCATTTGATTAAATGTAAGACTTTTTTGATTTTTTCGGGGGGATTTTTTTTATTTTTTCATTTTTCTTTCTTTTTCACTTTTTAGGAAAATAATTTAAAAGAAATAAAAACCTTTTTCATTGTATTAAAGCTTTATCTTAGGCGTCAACATGATTTGGGCGTACTGGCTTTGTTTCTTCGTCTTTGGAAGCATTTATATAAAAGTAGCTTTGACTTTCTCTTCCACTAGATTTGGCCTATTGGAAAAAACCCTCTCCCTACTAGTCGAGCCTCTTTGAGAACCTCAACCTTATAAACCTCCCTTTAAAGGTCTTGTATTTCTTAGGGATTTGAGTAGTTGATTAACTACTACGATCATGGGCATATTTCTCTTTTTGGTGAAGACTCTAACATGTTTTAAGTCTAATTAGCATTCTTGTCCATCAAAGACCTTTAGCATTGTATTGGCGAATGAAGTTCCTACTTCCATTGCCCTGAAAATAGAGCTTTTTGCATCTGGCTCATGAAATTCATTGAAGATCCATAAGTTATAATAGTCATGTGCTGCCCTAAAATCATTTCTTCTGGGATTTGACCAACATATCTTTAGTATTTTTGATAACATGATCAAGATTAAGCTCTTCTAGGTGCTTGACTCCCTATGAAGTACTTTATCTTTCAATAGATACGAAAAAAAAAAAAAAAGAAAAGCATCGAATTTCTATTGTCTTTATCTTTCAATGGATACAAAAAAAGGAAAAGCATCGAATTCCTTCACAATAGAGTTTCTCACACTTTTCTATTGCATTAATGTTAGTGCTTAAAGCACTCAAAGTCTCTCCATAATGTTTGCAGCCATATGTTCCAATTGTCTTTAGGGCAAGATATGAGGCAAGACTATCTTCTTTAGAGGATGTTGTGTCATTTTCTTCACAATCGTCCTTGGTCATTGTCATTTTGTACTTTGATTAACTAGATAACGTCACCATTTTCATGGATTCACCGTTAAAAAAAAGCTTTTTATGATGGTCAAGAAACTGTCATTATAAATGATGACATAGAAACTTTATGACTATCTGAAAGACTGTCATAAATTTTTGATAGTTTTTAACCATCATTAAAAAGTTAAAATATTAATGATGGTCTATGATGAACCGTCATAAAAAACTTATGAGAGGTCATAATAAACCATCATAAAATATGTTAATGATATGATGACGATCTTTGTGATCGTTATTAAAAACATTCATTTATTAATGACAATCTTTGTGATTTTAGAATATGCACTTTGTATGACGATTTTATGATCCTCATAAAAAATATTTATGTTTTATTATATCTTTTTTTATTAATTAATCATAATTTTTTTATAATTTTAGTTAATTAATTAATATTTATCATTTATTTTACAATTATAGTCAAACAATACAAAAATATCAAACAAAAAATTACATATATTTATAACTGCAACTATTATCATTTTACAGAAAATAAAAATATTAAGTATCAAAAATAAACAAAGTATCTACAAATTAAATTACACAATATATCATTTTCACTGCTCTATTTTATCATTACATCAAAAAAATACCTAGTGAATTAGATGTGTCACACCTACAATAGTCATAGAAAAGATACATTATTATATTAGCTCTATTTAACATATAATTAATTTATATATCAAAATAAATAAGCAATTGTAATTAAACTTAAAAATCAAACATAATAAAAGATTGAAAATACATCTAGATGTCAAAAATATGACTTCTTACAATTCATAAGGTCTATATTAATCATAATATACAATTTTCTATTTTAGTTCCCTACAACTAGATATCAAAAGTGTAACTTCTTGTAATGCAACAGTAAGTGCGAAAATTAACTGATCATGAAAATCTTTATTTCATATGCAAGTTTGAATACTTTTACTTATTCTTTACTCTACTAACTTCCTAAAGATGACCTTTATAGAATTCTCAATAGAATTGACAAAGAACTTAACAGAATTAGTAGATGGCTCTATGAATAGAATGGGTAGAGTACTCAATGAATAGAATTAGTCCATCATACTTGAATTTAACCAAGCCAAACAACACACAATTAAAACACAACCATTAATGAACCAATAAGGATTACATACCTGGCTATGATAGTAACTGTCGTACATGCAAAGCCCATTCACCATGCACTTCATTAATTTCTTCATTAATATATGTATCCTTACCATTGAACTTTAAGATTAAAATACAAAAAGAAGACAGCATAATCAATTTGATATTATTTATAAATATGAAACATTCAATATGTAAATAAAATAAATAATATGACCTTCTCACAAAGAATTTTTGGATCTTCAATTATTTTCTTCATAAATCGAAGCACAAAATAGCCATATTCTATACCACCTCTTTGAATCGGTGCCTATACATGTAGAAATATAATCATTAACACATCATTTTCAATATTATTAATAATGAAAAAATAAAATGAACTCACTTGAATTAGTTGCCATGTAATAATTGATCTCACACGAAACATTTGAAAACCCTTGTATCATTAACCAATAAACATTTGATTAACCAATAAACATTTGAAAACATGTCGTATTTAGAATTTAAAATGAAACCAATAAACCAAAAACATAAAGTAAAACCTGTACTTATATGGTCACAATTTTTTTAAGATCAGGTCCTACTTCATGACCCAAAGAATCCAAATAATACACTATTCGTGATGCCATATGAATGACCACTAATTTTCAATGAAATTTATTCATAATAAGAAAAATAAAAGATGATAAATAGCCAAATGATATATCTCTTGGTAAAGCAATTAAGATAAAAATTTCTTACTTTGGATTGTAAGGCATGAAAAGAAATTTGCTTGAATGTGCTTTTTCTAATCGCTCAGTAATATGTCGTACTTTATCTTTTAACCTACTTTCATTATTTAGTTCATCAGAGAGTGAGACAATCACAAGATTGATGAAAGCCAAATTATTTTAACTTTTTTGTATCCTTTAAATTAGCATGTATATATATGAAAGTAAACAAATTGAAAATTAAATCATATAAACATAGATATTAAAATAAATTGATATTAAAATTTTGCCTAACCTACTATATAGACAAATGCTAGTTCCTCCTAGTTCTTTTTTTATCAATCATGATAGAGCAATCTTTTGAGCCAAAATAGCAATAAAATGGACAACAAAAAACATCATCATCAAATCTTACTTTAACTTCATTTCACATATTAATCATTAATGGATAAGTTGCTTTTGCGTATTGCTTTAGAGCTTACTTAGAAATGAATCCTACTTTTTTACTAATTTCCATTTCCTTTGTCTCCAAATATGTGACAATAATAAATTTTAAAAACCAAATAAATTTAAGGTACAAAAAATAATATACCACAACTAAAATTGTCTCATACCTCCTTAACAATATGAGTAGAAACCAAGTCTTTAGGCAAACTTATGTGATGACCCAATACATCTTTAACAAATATAAGATATTCATCCTCATTTTCGATAAATAGTCGAGCATCTTGATTGAATATTTGATCAATGAAAATCATAAAATTGGCACATGAACCATCAATAATAGTGCCCATTGCAACAATATTTTCAAGTGTATCCACTGCTAATTTACGTACAACACCCTGTTCATAAAGAAAATGACATTATTAATTATAATTAATAGTAAAAACAATGTCTACAACATTAGATAAATAAGTAAATACCTTCATCTTCAAATCTTCATTAGAAACATCGCAAGAATCCTTCATAGACATTGGTGAATCAAGTTTTTGTATCTTATTGGAGCTATAACCTTCAAGTTGTACAACATGTGAATGCGTATCTATGCTTCCTTGAGTCAATAACAATAGTTTCTACTCTGCCTCAGCCAAGCGAGCTTTTAGATATGCTACCTTATTAGGAGTAGAGAAAAAGACCGAAGGAGTGATAAACTTTCTAACTCTTCCAAATCGACCCTATGCTCATTAATACTAAGAGCTTTGCTTAAAATGTCATCGTTGCTTGAGAATGTAATGGTACCAGCTAACTCATCCTATAAGAATCCATGCCTAATCAAGTATAGATTACATAGAAATTAATTTTTTAGTTTTATAAGCTATTATTCATGACTTGCATGCAATAAACATAAAATATTGCAACTTAGCTTTAAGTGTGTCAAGAAAACAAATAGCGAAGAAAAAGACAGAATACTTTCTGTTTAGGTGTCTTTGTTCATAAGCCAAGAAAAAGTGGCATTCTAGTTGGTTAGACTATATTGCCTAACTGCCTGAATAATATTCCTTTGCTATCTCATTGTCTTAAAACTTTAGCAAACAGTCTTATAAAGACAAGATTTCTAACATTTATGTAAGATTCATTAAAAAGAAAACTTACAATTTTTTCAATGATAGGCATCGTTTAACTTACAATTTTTTAAATGATAAGCATAATTTCTAATGCATAATGCCTTTTTTTATGTTGTCGCGCTAGCTTCCATAATTCACTATGATTGATTTCCTCTTTTACCTTGAGTTTTGCTTTCTGTAAAGATGGAGTAACAAATTAAAAATTAGAAAGAATGTATCTTAAAATTGTCACAAAGAATGTAAGAATGAGAAAATTACCAATTTGTGCTCTAAGGTTGGATATCCACTCGACTCAATCGATCGAGATATTTATTATGTTTTTGTCATTTTTTTTTGTTCTTCATTCAATTTCTACAATGTTTCATTGCAGTTGATGAAGAAACATGAAATATTTATTGTTTAAAAAATATATTACAACATAAATATACCTTAAAATCCTCTGAAAGTCGTGATTTAACGAACCTCTCCCAATAATTTTGTGAAATGAAATTGTAGATTGAAGGTGGTCTCACTATAGCATTAAGATTATTAGCAAAAGACAATATATATTTTGTTGTCAAGATATTCTTGAATGTTCTAAATTTGTTGCCAATTAATTATAAGATACACTTTTTCATGCGATGATCAATTTCAAATGTATCTTATAAATGAAATTTTGATAAGTTACTATGCTAATAAAAAGTATAATTAAATATTTAGGGTGAAAGGGTTAAACCTGAACATATTCCCACATTTTTGTCTTTCAAAGAATCAGGAGCCTTTCACCAATCACTACAAGTTATAGTACCATGGTACGTGCAAGAATCCAAGATAGACATAAGGGATTTAGCTTCAGCACCATATGGTACACCTTCTAAATTGAACTATACCACTATTTTTGTCCCCAAATTTTTTTGGTTCAATAATTTTGTTGGTCTTCTAGATTTGGTAGGCGAATCTGATAACTTCTTAGTCATATTTACATTCTTACAAACATAAAATATAATTCAAATAAATAGTTAGAGCATAATTCATTACATGATACTAGTTTTTGCAATAAATAATATTGTCATAAATGAAAAAAAAAAAAAACATTCAAACCTTTTTGCCTTGAGCTAAAAAGTTTACTTGTAAAGCTTCATTAATCCAAGTTCTATCACAATCGGGTCGTATATAGTCAACATCATCCTCATTGATTTCATCATTTATACCAACCTCAAGTATGCCATCAATAATGAAATCATATTCTTCTATGTTATCCACATCATTATTTCTTTAATTATGTTTATAGTCTTTTTGTGGAGTAGAGCAAACAATGGACCATCTTAGATTTAGTTGGTCTAGAACATAAAATACCTGATCTAGCTTGAGAAGCTAAAATGATCCAATCAGATTTATGGCCATGTCGTTTAAGATCAACTAATAAGTGACCAACATAATCTAATTTAATCCCACCATTATTTTTAACCCAATCACATTTAAAAAATGTTGTTTTAAACATCTGGTAATTGAGCTCCCATATTTCCTTGATAACACCATAAAATGAAAATTCTCCAATTATTGGATTCTTGTCCTTGGCACTTGACATGTGCATTGTTGTTACAACTACAATGACTCCACTATTTTGTGTAACTGTACTATTATCACATTTCCATGTATGAAAGCGATAACCATTCACATCATATCCAAGATATTTCATAACTTTAGAATGAGGTCCATATGTTAACCATTTCACCAAAAAGGAAGGTTGACTTTGCCTTTGTATTTCTGATGCAACCTATTGACAAAAATTTGGTCGAATAGATTTTAGTATTAAATAAATAGAAGACAGATATTTGAAATGCTCATCTTGTAACCATTTGGATTGTTTTGATTGACGGGGATATTGTAATTTCACATACTTGATATGCTCACTGTTAATGAAACAAGGTTAAGCTCATCTAATGAATGCATATATGTATGAAGTATATGTTTTATAATCAAAATACACAGATTAGGAAGAGACATGCTCAACATATAGTTGAACGTCAAGTGAATTCAGTAATACATAAAGATGTGCTTGCTCTAATTCTTGTCGATCAACAGTAACAATGTGACCACCAGGTAAGAGCTTTCCAACTTGGATGTCATCTTGTTTTCTAAATGGAATACCAATTGGATGCATGTTAGAGTAATAAACTTCACAAAATTGAAGTGCTTCTTCTGCAATGTAGCATTGATCAATACATCCTTTATGACGATTACGGTTATGAATATATCCTTTCAAAGTTTTCATGAACCATTCAAATGGATACATCTATCTAAGGTATACTAGTCCACATAATCTCACTTCTCTAATAAAGTGTACTGCTAAATGCACCATTATATCGAAAAAAGAAGGTGGAAAGTTTTTTTCAAATAAGCAAAGAGTTACCACCAAATCTTTCTATAATTTGCCTAGTTTTGAAACATCCACAACCTTACTACACAAAGCATTGAAGAAGAAGCAAAATCTCATGATTGCGTACCTAACATATTTTGGCAAAACTCAGTGAATAGCCAATGGTAGAAGTTATTGCATAAGAGCATGACAATCGTGAGACTTAAGACCTTGAATTTTCATATTAGTCAATGACACAAGATTTTTGAAATTTGAAGAATACCTATCTAGAACTTTTATGTTTGATAACGTCTCACAAAACATCCTTCTCTCTGATTTGCTTAGAATGTAACAAGCAGCTGGTAAATAAGTGTGCCATTTACAACCTTGGGAGTTAACTCTTTTCTTACGCGAATTTCTGCAAGGTCTAGTCGAGTGTTAATCCCATCTTCAAATTTTTCAGGAATATTAAGTAAAGTGCCATAGATGCTTTCGCAAACATTTTTTTTCAATATGCATTACATCTAAAATGTGCTGAACATGTAAATATTTCCAATATTCAAGGTCAAAAAAGCATGATTTCTTCTTGAAGCATGTTTGAATATTATCATTCAATCTGTTACCCCGTGTCATTTTCCTCTTAGCAACTATTTTTTTACCCCACGCATTAGTAATAGAGCTTACTTTTTGTAGTATTTCTTCTCCACTTAGTGCACAAGGAGGTGAATCGTTTCATGTTCTCCATTGAATATTTTATTTTACTTTTTAAATGGGTGATTTTTTGTAAGAAATCGTCTATGACCCATATATACATTCTTCTTACCATGTTGTAATCTACAAGTATACGTGCTTTCACCACATATTGGACAAGCATAATATCCCTTAACTGGACAACCACAAAGATTTTTATAAGTAAGAAAATCATTAATTATCCATAATAAAACAGCTCATAACGTAAACAACTTTTTTAGGTAAGAATCATAGACTTCTACACTAACCTCCCATAGAAGCTTCAAATCATCAATCAATGGAGCAAGATATACATCAATATCATTACATGGTTGGCGAGGTCCTGATATAAGCAAGGATAACATCATGAATTTCCATTTCATACATAACCAAGCTGGTAGATTATATGTTATCATTACCACTGGCCAATAACTATCATTACTAGTGCTAAGAGAACTATATGGATTTATTCCATCAATAAAAATAGCCAATCAAAGATTTCTATGTTCGGATGCAAAACTTGACCACTTAAAGTCTATTAACTTCTAAGCAGGTGAATCGGCAGGATGTCTTAGTTTCTCATCTACTTCCCTTTTGTTAGCATGCCAAGTTAAATGTTGTAAAATTTATAGTGACTGAAACATTTGCTTGAACCGTGGAATAGGAGGAAAGTACCACAATACTTTAGTAGGAATCCCTTTCGTTTGGTTTTTTACCTTACCATTTTCTTTCCATCTCGATAGTCCATAAGTAGGAGAAGATAATAAATTCTTGTACTCCTTTTTATAGAGTATACAATCATTCGGGCAAGCATGTCTTTTCTCATAATGTAAACCAAATGTATTCATAGTTTTTTTTGCTTCATACATCAATGTAAGGATTTTGTTTCCAATAGGAAACATATTAGACAAACAACCTAACAAATCAAAAAAATCTTCATCTAACCACCCATATTTTTCTTTTATGTTATCTAATCTCATCAATGCAGACAACTTAGTATATTTCATATTACCAGGATATAAAGGCTTTTCTACATCTTTTAGTAAGTTTTGATATAATTTAAGGTCATCTTGACAATATTCAAAATGCATCAATAACCATGTCTATTATATTGTCGATATGATCATCATTGTAAGATTCATCAAACACTAATTTCTTATTTGTGCAAGATCTAGAAGAACACTCTTCTCCATGCCAAATCCATCTCTTATACCTCTGATCAATCCCTTCACTAAACAAATGATATCTTACTTCTTCAACACTTAACAATGTTAAATTAGCACATGATTGATAAGGATATCTAATGAGTGTAAGATCTTCATAATGAGAAATGGCAAAAGCAGGAAACTCATCCATGCCATCAGAAAACTCCTTGGACAATCTATTTAGGTGAATCCAAGATTTATCCATATTCTATCCTATGATGACAAATAAAAGAAAACCCACTTATTATGTATGCTTATTATGTATGTAAAGCAATGTTATTATAAAAATAAGATAAGAAACAAGGTGCTTACTAGACTGAAAGGCCTTAGCCAAAGCGAAGACTATTTCTTCTAAACACATGGTACATTAGTAGATTAGTAAAGAATTATTAACTTGAAATAATGTTAGCTGTGCAAAAAGAGTAGTAGCTTCTGTCTGAAGGGTTTTGACTTTTCTTTTAAGTGCTATTAATATGCAACAAGCTTTCCTTTCCTTCGAATGAGCAACTGACTACTGATTTATAATTATCCCGCATGATGAACCATATCATCTGTAAGAAAAAAAGAAAGCCTTTATTACTAGCACAGCAAAATACTAAAAAAGTTCCACTTTAATTAACATACCTGAATATCAGTAAACTTTTTCTCTTAATGATTATTCTCCTATTATTGGTTTATCTTTAATTCAACTAAAGTAATCCCTAATCCTTCAAGTACTGTGTGTTAATAATATCAATTATCCAAAATATTTGTAAAACTAAAAATTTTTTACCATGATTTATTTAGAGTTTCTCGTATCATAGTGGAAACCAAACTGGAATTCAAAATGTAAAAAAAAAAAAAACTTAAGACATGCAAACTATTTGGCAAATCAATAAAGACACAGTCATAATAGAATTTGAGTTAAAGTTTAAGAATTCTTTAAAGAAATATTAGCAATCTTTTCTAGTGAGAAACATAGTTTACACTATATAGAGAGTCAAGGATTTAGTTCATGTACTAAATGTCAGTCCAATGGTTACTGCAAAACCAGGCTAAGCTTGCTATGCTAGTTCAACTATTTCCAACTAAATTTCCAACTAAATAATTGATAGTTATAGGGTCACCAAGCTAAATTACAGAGATGTAAGAGGCACATCATTTACTATAAACTAGTAACCAGACTTTGTTAAACTATGGATAACAAGCATTAACAAGCATTAACAACCATTCACAGAGCAGGCCAAGATCTTTGATTCAGACAAAAATAAAGCAAAATTACTTCAATAGGATGCATCCTAATAAGTTACAGCGTGAAGCAATGAATCTTTGCAGACAAAAAATGTGCAATTTACTTGATATATCTTAAGGTGGGTGGTGATTATATTCCAAGAATATAAACAATAACACTAATTTCCAAATTCACAAAGAACATGCTCCAGTAAAAATTTTCTCCATTGATTTACTTACAATTTCTATTATTACAAGGGCAACACATATGGGTATCATCTGACAGTGCATAATAACAAGAGAAGAAAATTTTAGAACAAAACTGAGTAAGAAATTACAAGACTTGACAAGAAAATCTCTCTTTCTCTCTTATAATGCAAGATGAAGGTTTTATTAGTTTTACATACCTTTTTTTTTTTTGCTTTAATAGTATCATCCGATAGTGCACGAAGCCTATTTCATAAAATTTTTGAAAGAAGAAAGCTTTGGTCGATAAATGTGAATTGAAGGTTTGACCTTATGTGTAATCATTCTATTCAAGAGGGACCTTTAAATCAATGCTAGAGAAATTCCATAGATTTCAATCTAGCCCTTCATTATTAATGGTTTGCTTTCAAAGGGGATTGATTCCTAGCAATCCTACTAATAAAGAGACTTAAAAGTAGTAAATGATGCAAACTCTAGAGCATCCTATCTTAAAAAGAATAATAAAGGAGCTTAAAAGTCACAACACAATCTAAGGGATTTAAAACTCGTATTTTTGTTAAATAAAAATTGGCTTATAGTTATTTCTACTCATAATTGAAAGTGTTAACTAAAAGTCAAAAATTCAAACTTTAAAACAAAGCTATTCAGTCCTCCTATTTGAGAGTACTTCACTCTTCTTAGAGTGCTTACATACAAGGAAGGAAGATGTTTAAGGTTTACACATATGCAAACTACAATAAGATCGCAAATTGTAAACTGTACACTTCCTCCCATTGAACTCCCGGTGGTAAACTAGAGCTGGAAAATAACCCTCATCCTAAGGAGGTGTTTGAGCTGATACAATCTATTATTTCACATGTGACGCTTTCTTTGAATTGTCCATCTTTATTTGCCCTAGATCCCCCATGCAATGGTCCCACTGCAGGTAACCACCCATTTTGTTGTAGCTTTCCATCCGTTCAACATAGTTTTGCTGCTTCTCCTTGCTCTCTGCATCATCAGACCCCCTTACTTGTTCACTTATTGGCCACTTTATTGAGTTCTTACGAACAGGTAAGAAAGATTTATAGCCTTAACGATAAACAAACGAGCATTTTTTAGGACTAGCCCGCTTCCCATTCATCAAAAGAGTAATTCTTTGCAGATAATTAAGGGAACCATTGTAAGATTACCAGAACACTACATACAGGGACCACCCAAGCTAATGATAGAGGCAAGAACACTTTCTGGCCAAGTTCCATTAATTGATCATAATAATATCTTGGAAATACTACATGATATATATAGAAGTGAAAAAAGAATCACCTTAATACTAAACTAAAATTGAGCCCAAGATCTTCTTGAAAATGGGAAGATCTAAGATAGACGATCAACCTCCTAGAGAGAGTGAGATGTATAGACTAGCTGAGTAGGGATACAGCTCCGTGGACTACTCATCGGGCCTGATAGGTGGTGTTATCATACCATTTTCAAAGGAATCGTACATACCCTCAAACCAACATGTCCTCCTTTTTTATTCCTAGGCAGGCATTTTCGTTCATTTATTAATTAATTCAACGTACTTGCAGCTTGCTTCCAAGTCCAAGTGCTAGCAGTAAAAGTTTGTCATTGAAAGCAAACTTTCAAGCCAAGAAGAAGCCAAAAAACATAAGTGACCCTGTAATATTTTTTAAGCAAGAAGTACCTTTGAGAAAGGATGATTATAAAAATCATCATATTAGTAAAAACACTTTAGCCTACCTATTGTAAGAGGCCTTTTCTTAATAATTAAGTACTTTACTAATAAGAAGGGTTTTTCTCATTTATTCAGTACTACTTTGGCTTTGTTATCCATATTTTGTTGGCATGAAAGCTACTACAACTAAAAACATGAATGAAGGAAGAAGGCATTAGCATTAGAAAGACTGCATGGGGCATTTTGAGTTGACTACAATACAAGTCATTAGGAATAGCAAAGCTTAGTAGGATAGGCTTTTTGATGTCAAAAGCCCCAAAACTAGCTATCTTATAGAAGATAACTAATGTAAGTTTACTCAACTAATCTCATAAGTAAATGCATGTTCGCATTGCAACTAATAGAAAACAAAAATAACTACAAGACTACACGAGTAGTTAAGTGATCCTCATTGTTTAGATCAATAGGTTTGAGATTCCTAAGCTTTGTGCTGTTGGGGTACTTTGCAAGGATTTTACCACTTTGATTTATTATATTTGAGTCATTGGAGTACTTTGGGATTGTATTCCACACCAAGGATTTACGCTTGTGGGCTAGGGTGAATATTATAGACAAGCAAACTAGTGGTTAATAATCTTTTAGACTTGGTAAAGGTCATCATGGCACCTGTAGTAGGATATAGGACTTATCACAATGCCCGTGGACTAATTTACGATGTCTCCATCCCTATCATTCATCAAGTAGGCCACGTGGATTAGCCAAAGTCTTCTTTGGCTAATGAGACCTAATCCCGAAGTCTTTAGAGTATTTTTTTGATAGGCAACTTTATCTGCATGGGGAATTCGCTGCCGATAGATCCTTACCAGTGTTGTTCTCTTTCCTCCGCCACTTTTTGACCAGTAAGAGTATACGGTCATAAATTTCAAACATTCATGCTCGATTATGAGATTGCTTGTTAAACATCTGATAATGCATTGCTTCGAACTAAGCTATGTAACAACAAAATCCCCCTTGATCCTTGCAAGATGTGCTTGATGATCCCCCATGATATGCTAACTTAGGGACTTCTTACTCAAGCTTTTTCGCTAGTGAAACATTGTCCAATAAAGTCCCTATTTTGCTCATTCCTTTCTTAAGTTATTTGATCAGGATACTATCATCTAAGTTCCTAAACTTTTCATAGATGGCAAAGCGTAGATGACAAGTAGTTGTATGGATACGGTGCTTGATATATAGATAATTCTCTAGTCCTCACAAAAGTTGCATATGAGTCATCCTTGGAGAGTCTTCCTGAATGATCATACTGATGAATTCCATTGTACCTTATACAGCTATCCTACAAAGCCTACCCAAAGGTTCCAGTCAGATTATAAGAAATGGGCAACACAGTTTCATATTTCAATGAGAAGCTTTATGACACCCATGATTCCCAATAGTAAGTTGTCAGCATATCATGTGCAATAAATACTTATTAAGTAATGGGTTTTTAAGGGGGCCAGCTTACGAGCCAGGCGTCTCTTTGACCTGATAACTAGTATTGCCTTTTTGCCCAGCCCTATGAGTAACCCTTTCTTTTGCAATACTTCATAAGGTCTCTAATGGCCTAATTATTATTGCAACATTCTCTACCATAGAATTTGGCCTTCGAGGTCAACTAGACAACTTTTATGAGGAAAAGTAATGCAAAAAAGGCTTGAATGCTTGTTAATGAAGATGACAAGAGTCGATGAAAGGGTAAAATAGAAGGCATTTTCTAGTTGCCCCTGAGGCGAAACGTGCTTGTAGAGGGGGGTGTGCCACAGTGAAACAAGGGAATGAAAGGCCGCTGTGCATTGGATGCTTTTACCCTCCCAAGAATGATGGCTTTATTGTCTTGGGGAGTGTTAAAGCTTGCTTCTTCTCTAGAGTTTTCTTAGCCATCAATAGGACTTGCCTTTAATAAAACTGATCTAATTCTTTGAATAATCAAAATTTCATACTTTTATTGAATTCTCCCTATCTCCTAATCGAGCTTATGTAGGTAGATATTGCTTGGTAGGGCCGATAGTAGTACACTGTGTAGGACAGAGTAAGGGCCTTTCTTATCGCTTATAAGTTATCTAGTAGAAAAGACTTTCTGAATGTAGCAAAAGAAGTTAGGATCTTTGATTTCTTCCTTAAAGATTAGGATGAGTTAATGTCAATCGATGGTATGAAAACACTTTCTGATGTCGAATTCTAAAAACCAATGAGAGATTTCTTACTATTCTTTGATTCGGTTTAACACCGAGTGGCAGCCTTGATGCGAGCGAAAATGCAATGTGTTTAGAAACTCAGGATCATTAATGGATTTGGAGTACCATTTTTATTGCCTCTTTCATGATCTTTTCTATAGGTAGAACTACTATGAGTAATCTAAAATTTAACTGTTATTTCTTTCTTCATAGTTTAAAGAGGGACAAACCTCGTTGTTTGCTCCTTTTATTAATAATCAAGGACCCTTGTCATCCTTTTAGTGACTCATAGGGCTTCTTTTTGCTTAGTATTTTTGGTTCTTGAGAATGTTCAACACATTTCCCAATACTAAAATGATTTTTCCTGCCCAGTGGGTTTACATCCATCCCTGAATGTTGTCGAGTGCTGTTCACTTCCTCGCCATTCTTGTATCCATCACCTGCAATCCACACAGATGTGTTTGCACTCCCCCCCCCCCAAAGAGGATGACAAGGCAAGGATTTCTCAAAATACCCCTTGCTTCCAAACTCAAGGTATGAGGCTTTCCCATATGAGCATCTGGTACATGCATCAATTTATGGAAAAGTGGAATGGTCATCATTACTGAAGATCTCCCCCTTAATCTTAGATAGGTCATTTAAGGGTTCACTATGATTCAATGTTATACTTGCACATTAGGCTACCTTTTCTTGAAAGCTCCATGGTACCATCTATCACTGGTTTTTGCCCAAAAAGGTTTATTGCTCAAGTTGAGACAGAGGCTCCCAAAGAGGAAAGCCTAATAAATGTTAGATGCAAAGTTCTACACCTAATTAAGATCATATTGGCATACTTTCATTATATATAAAAAAAAAAGAGCAGACCCCTATTGAAGACAAGAGTAAGGTACAACAAGGCCATTTCTGTCCACCGCCCTTCTCACGAGAGTGTACATGGACGTTACTGCTCATATGGCTCCCAGCTAGTAAGTAGTTAGCCTTTCTTTACAAGGAATGGATGGAAGTGTGGATAAATCGAATTAAATAGATGGATTCAATTTTTCTTTTCAGTAATAACATGATGAAATCATCCCTTTCATAAAAACCTATGGATCCCCTGCCTATCATGCCACTTCAGCACCTTATGGTCCTCAAGAAGATCATGACAAGCCTTTTTCATTAATATTTTTATAGATTTTGAAAATTTCATAATGGATCGAGATGAGAATAAATCTAAAAAATCTAAGAAATACTCATCTTATAGCTTTCACTCTCTTCTAGGAAGGGCTTTTTATAGATAAAGAGGTGAGTCGAGGATAGGCCCCCATTCAATCTATTTCTCAAAGTTAGATGAAGATCCCTCATCTGATAACCCTGAACAAGAAGGAATAGCTCTTGATGTGAAATCAATAGACAAAGAAAGAAGAGGAATTAGATGCTCTAGAGTGAAAGCCCTAGATAAGCCTTAAAAAGACATACATACAACAGACTGGACATAAACAATGGAAAGAAGAAAAAGGCCTTGATGATGATCCTATCTTAATTTTTGCCTTGCCTCGATGATGCACTCTTAGCATACAAAGCAACATACTGAAAAAAGATAAAGAATGTCTCTATTATTTAATTAAGAGAATGATTAGTTTGACTTATGGACTATGTGGGAAATACGAGAGCTATGCAAGCTGTTATATGTTCTTTCCTTACCCTTGAACAATAGAAGAACCACTTATCTTCTCTTAGATAATAGTCGATCGATTCACATTTATGGTCAATGAATAGGCTCAAGGATCTCTTCTTCGATATGATAAATTACGATATTGTAGCACCACTGCAATGTCGATTCTCCTTATCTTTTCGAGCATCCTATGCTGTGACTTCGACTTTGAGTATGATGAATGATTGGAAAGATCTTTATAGAAGTCCCTATTCAATCTAACCAAAAATTTAGTATATATATAGATAAAAGGGAAAATTACGAGTTGTTTTAAAAAAAAATGAGCAGTCGACATGAAAAGAGCCTCTTATTAAATGTCTTATTTAGGTGTACGTTCGAAATCAAGCTAGGAGATAGTGGAATGATGAGGGTCTTTGCCATTGCAAATAGACCTTAGTTCAGCCTTTACATGATTAGGTGATGGATGTGCTTCGTCCTCTTCCAATTGATGGGATATATAACAAAACTACATCCCTTGCCATTCTATCAACAAGAAAGTCAATATTAATAGTGGAGGGAGAATAGTAGTCCCCTACTTATCAATTAGTAGTTAAATAATCCTAGTAGCGGTCCTCTTACCTAGCGGAGTTATCTCTTAATTGGAAATGATAGGGGAGACCAAAGATTTCACATTACGATTTAAACATGTTACTATACGCATAGGCATAGTAAAATTTGAATGTGTTGTCTCAAATGAGTGGCTATTGGCTTACTTTATCAAGAAGGGCTTTCATTAACTAAGAAGTGAGAATTGTTGACCTATATGATTTTAGGCTTAAAAAGATGAGGAAACTAAAAATTTCACACTTAAAGATTAAGCTTGTCAGTCATGTTTTCCATGGTGTCTTGAGAAAGCAGCTTCGAACATGACATTCGTACCCAGGGAAAGTTTTGGTAGGCATTACTATGATCTTAAAGCCCTTGCTAGAAGCTACTCAGTATGGCTCACTACTAAAGAAGGTTCAGACATCCTTCGACTTAGCCTTATGATACACTAATTCATCTCTTGACCTAGTATTCCTTAAAGAAGGTGGATAAGGTCAAAAAAGTGGTGAGGGCAGAAGAAAAGGTTTTCAATTTAAGGTTCACACCCTTAGAAATAGGTATTCAACAAAGGACATAATGGGTTAGGTAAAACCTTTTTTGAGAGGAAAGATCTATCAAAGAAAAAAGTTGAGAGCCAAAGGTTTTTTTTTTTTTTCCAATGTTAAGCTTTAAAAGTCAAACTTAGAAAAAAAATAACCCTTATTTATATTTTATTAATGGGATAGGAATTCGTAATGGGACGCTCCTTTCATAGATCCTTCGAGCAAGAAAGGCATAGTGCCTTATCGGGGCCTTTGACCACTCTTGAGGTCATTCAAAACCACTTTAGGGCAAGTTATTAACCATAGTAATACAATGTTCAATGGTGAGGCAAAGCACTAACAAGAAGCTTCCCTTAGGAATCTTTTCCCATGTGGTTTTCTTACCCATAAATAATAAGATCGATCCATCTTTCTACGCCTCTTGAAAAGTTATTCTAGTTAGTTATCTTTGGTAATGCATTGGTGTGTGACCCTTGCAATCTACTTTCATAGGTATACTTTGACGCATCTTTGAACAAGCATATCTTAATGTTTCTACTATTCTTGCTCATCACCTGATCATTGTTATGGTCTCTCGAATCACTTTTAAAGTAGATTTAGTTTTCATTTTTGCTTTTTATTGAGTGTAAAGTTCCTGGTAATCATCAGTGCAAGATTGATCTAGCTCAGAACCACCTTTTCTTTCACAATCGAGGAGTACATATCGATGAGTTTATGTAAGCATTTGTTATTACTACACTTTGTCGATGCAACGAAGTCTTTCTATTCCACAAGTAAACACCTTTCGAGAAAGTCTTTCTTTCATCGACTTGCTTTTTTGACCTACCTTAAGAAGGAAAATTCTTGTGAGATTATTAATAAATGTAGGTCACATATAAGTGTGTATGCTTCCTAAGGCGAGTGTATTTGCTTCTTTAAAAGTGGGTGCTTATGGGACTTTTATTTTGCGAACTATAAGATTAAGATCTTTTTCTATGTCTATTGATATCTCTCTGGAATGACAATTTTTTTTTCAAATAGGGCCAGCAAATTAGTTTGAAACAGATCTTTTATTAGTCGATAAGCCCAAACATTCCATCAACTTAAAAACATTTCCTACGAGTAGTTTCATAATTCTAACCAAGGGCTTGGTTCTAACCATTCTCGCTAAGGACAATCTTGCTCTTAGCAAAAGATTAAATGCCAGGTATGAAGTAAGTTCAGGATCCAATGAATTCTCTCAAATCAGATGCACAACGCAAACTAGAATTGAAAGATTGATCTAGGTAGTGAGAGGTTCCAATTGAAAGAAACCGTGCGTACATTAAAAAGATGTATAGGTAAGCCTTTATTGATTTTTCACATGGATTGCTTTTCATTATTTTTCATTCCATAGACTTATATTACAGTCTAATCTACTTTGTAACTTTAAGGGATAGAGAAGAAGTATTTTGATCCTTCTTGAGCCTACTCCCATCTTTCAAATTAAGCTTATAATTTAGTTGGTGTAGACATTGAAGGATCAACTAACACTAGATAGGAAAGGCTTTCAATTAAAGTGCTCAAATTTGTTTTGAAGTTAGTTTAAGAATCTATTTTTAGTCTGGTTAGTGTTCCAACATATCGAATCGAAGTGGCTCTGAATTTAGGTTTATCTACCTTTCTAGTTTTAAAAATAGGAGAGGGACTTCGAAGCCTTATTTCAAGCTAGAAATAACGCTAAAAAGCTAGCCATATTGATGATAATAAGTGATGACAACGAAAAGGCATTTTTTTAAAGCCTAAGGGGCAGTGAGCAAGGTAGGATAAAGCGAAAAAGAATCGCATTTGAATTAGAGTAGGCTGAAGAGGCCTTATGTATTCTTTCTTTTCATGAGTGGTGGGCAAGGAAGAAAACTATTCATTACATCTTCAAGAACTAAAGACAAATACTCGTTTAAAGACCTTTTTAAAGACCACTTTATAGAGGGCATGTATCACGCTTAATAGAATCATACTTTACTATGTCAATAGGAGAGAAAAAGAAGGATGACAACAAAGGAGGCCTTTTTATATATTTGGAAATTAAATCATCATGCACTTTAGGCCCTTCTAAAAGCCATGACATAGGTTTACATGAGTGGCGAAAGACTAAGCTCACTTGTGCTCTCATACTTCACAACAACCTAAGCTGGGAAGCTTTAAAGCCATATCTTATAGATTAGTAAACTCAAATCAAAAAACCAAACTGTGAAGGCTTCCAAAGTCGAGGCTCGATCCTGCATAATTGATCTATTTTGTACCAATTAGTATTTGACTTACTTAATGCACTGACAAGCATCTGCATTGCTGCCTTCTCTTTGTGTAAAGGGCACAAAAGAAAGAGCAACTACTCTATTAACGTAATATTCATTCATTGTGTGGTCATTCCATTATCAAGATTAAACCAGTGTGTTTGAGGGAATACTCCTCCTTATGAAACTAGGGATCTACCTTTTAACGAAATTCCTTTAAAGAGAAAACCAAAGTCTTTCGAAATAGGAAGAAAAACCAATGGATTGTAGTAGTTTCATAAGGCATTCACGCTTATTTAAAAGGGTGCACCTAAGAAAGGAAGTAGCCTGTATCATTTCTTTTTACACTACAACTAATGAAAGAAGACTTCCCCTTTTTTGAGAAAAAAGTAAGAAAAGGGATGGAAAAGATCAATTACTAAGCAAAGGAAAGCAAGCGCTGCCAGGGTTTTAAGGAAAACCCCCAAGATTCCATGGGAAATTTAAAACTGTTATATAAGAATGTTCATTGAATTGCTTTTAGTTGATCTAACCAGCTAAGCCACCTAAGTAACCTTTATAGCCAAGAAAAGGCAGTTTTATTGATTCCGAATTTCAAAACTAAGAGCATAAAGTCACAAGCTGATGAGCTACATGTGAAGTTAAAAAACCCCAGTTAAGAAATGAAAGTTATAGCTATCAAGCTAAAACTGCGAGCCAAAAAAGTAAGGAGAGGTTCCAACTACCAACCACATTTTGCTGTATTGCAAAATCAGGAAGTGAAGTAAGGGAAAGGCTTTCATATACGGAGTGGTGATAGGCCGCTAGTCCTTTGGTTCTTATAGGGTTGTATATGGATAGGTTCAGAGAGCCAACCATCCATTTGACAGGCACTCAAAACATCTAACGACATAGTGAGGGCAAGTTGAGTGTAGTGAAATGTGGTTATTTTCATAAATTTCTCCTAGAGTTGCTGCTTCCTTTGTTTTGTGGTTTTGAGTTCCCTTTTCGTTTAAAGGTTAGGAGTGATAAGGAGCATTCTAGTACTTTAGTAGGGGCTTGCTCGTGCAAGTAAATGTGCATGCAGCGAGCTCCTTATATACGCTTTAGATTGCATTTAAAGGCCTATCCTAACCACTCATATGAGGCGCCCCTTACCAAGATACCATAGTTTGGTCTCTAATACCATTCTTAGAATTGATCTGCCTATTAGCAATGTAATGCTCACTTATTATTGTATACTTATATGATAAGTCAAGTGTGCTAAAAGAGACCATATAGCTCACAAAGTAAAGTCAATCAGGCATTTCTATTATAAATAAGCTCTAATTCCTTCTCTTTTCCCAGCATCTAATTTAATGGATTCGAGATAAATAGATGCTATAGCCATGATTTGTTAACATTATGCCTTTTAAACTTGGCAAGACTATAAGTCATCATTTTAACGAAAAAGTATAAAAAGCCTTCACAACACGTTACTATGCGCTCGGTGGGTTCGACTTATCAATGTACTCCCCAAGATTGTAGGCCTTTTTATACACGAATTTTAAGACATTTAGCTAGCCTATGTCTTAGCTCTCATTTTTTTACTCTTTTTCCTAACTCTTTTGATGTCCTTCTTTTATCTTTGCAATCTCTATAACCAAATTGATTTCTACACCATCCATCCTATGCTTGGCTCATAAGTACTATAAGTTTGATAATCAAAGGTTGGAATATCTCCATTGATCTCAGCAAGCCACTCCACACTAAAAGTAAAAGCCAAATCTTAAAGCTAAGATGTGTGAGAACTAAAGCTTCAAAAGAAGCGACAACGAGGATTGGTAATAATATGGTTAGAGGTCCACTTTGTTATAACATTCTACATCTTTTAACATAAATAAAAGATATTAAATTGTCTTACCACCTTTTTTTCAGTTATTCCTACAAATATATCACCTTATTTTGATTAATTTCCCACGCACATTCTTTTTCCTACTAAGGATGCTCTTGAGCATGGTATTGATTAGCTAAAGCTTTCTTTTAGTTGTGCAAGCAATACCTTCGTGAAGCAAATTTGGTTCCATCTTATACCTCTTATCGAACAAATTTCAATATAAATTGTTGTCATTCTAGTTATGATGATTTATTTTATTCAAAGAGAAGCGAGTAGTGTTATTATCCTATTCCTTCTCCTAGCACTCATTAAAATTACATGCAGGACATCGAGATTGGGAACATGATATTGAAATGACTTGATCTATGAATGCAACTTTGGCTTACCCAATATTGGCTAGGGAATGGACCTATTCCTTTATTCAATGCATATTGATTGAGAATCCCTTTATGAGATTAGGTCATGAACCTTCTTTCAAGTCCAAAAGGGAACTCTTAGTTAAGTCCCTCAGTGACTTGGATTGATGCTTATCAATAATAAGAAGTTTGGGATCCATGCCATGTATGTGGCACACAATTAGTTTTATCGATACGAATCAACAGATCACAGGGAAGTTTGGTGATTGGAATCAAACGACAAATCATGATACGAGAGGGGAGCTCTAATGTGCCATTTTGGCAGCACTCATGGGATCTGTCAACAAAGGTGTAATTATGAAGTTAGTCGGGCAACTCTTTTAAAAATGATTGAAGGGAAGTAAGGGGAAAATATTGTTTACAAGTAAACCCAATAAAGCCACAATGCAAAGAGCCTTTCAATGAAGCCTGCACCTCTTCGAAAAAAGAAATAATAGACATTGCCAGAGTTTCTTAATAAGGGGTCAACAACAACTAAAGAAAAAGCTTCATCGGCTACTTTATCCATAAGAATGTCATAAAGGTTCTCTTTGGTCTTCCTTAAAAACACAGCTTTAGAGCGTAAGTCAAACTCATGATAGGCGAGTAATCACACACATATGGTTTAGCGGTTTGCTATGCTCTGTGATCTTATTCTTCTTCAGGACTTGACGCTTCATTTGGTTCTTTAGCTTATTATGACTTCTTTAACACTATTGTGTGAAATATTTATTTGGTCTCCTGCTGCTATCTATGCTAGCTCGAAAGGTATTGCTACTTTCTTATTTCCTATTGAACTTCCTTGACTTCGCAATCATCCCTGTTTCAATTTTTTTTTTCAGTGTGGTCCATCTAATCTACTTCATTAAGTTATGGGGTTTGATGAAATAACTATACACTACTATGCCTAATGCTAAAGTGAGCTTAACCCCCCAAAGTGGCTGATTCTTTCTTACTTTAGTTGGTTGACAAATTTAATTGCACTCGATCTAAACCCTTCTTGTAAGAAGCTCATAGGGGAGAACATCTTTCTTCTATAATATAATCTGTAGGTGCCCGATCCTTTTATTGATTTGGCATTTTCCTTCACCCCTTCTAATAAAATAGATTTTAGCTATTTTTCTCTGAGCTTTTATGAGGGATTGATTATCCTGGTTTCTTTCTCCATTTCCTATTCAAGTAGTAGTTATCATCATGGCTGTTTTGTGCCCTCCATTAGTCTTTCAAATCTCCCTGTCGGTAGTTAGTCAAGTAGTTCTTGAGTGGACTCGAGGTGTAATAAGCCCCATTGAAAGATCTAACTGTCGGCCACTTCCATCAATTTTCTTTAATAATTATGTTAAGTTTAGCATAGACTGGAATATCTATATCATAATAAATACTACTACTATACTTCTGTACAATGGGGCCTAACGAATGCTAGTTGTCGAACCAAATAAAAAAAGTACCTTTTGCCATTACCCATTTTGGAAGAGATTAAAGGTCTCATAGTGTACCTCGAGTTCATAAATTTCCTCCAACTCTAAGAGAAAAAGTCGTTAAGAATGAGGATACCCTACGCACTCTTACCTTTCAAGGGAAAACTTCTAATTCAAAAGCATCTATGCTATGTGAGTTAAAGGCAATGTTTCATAAATGTTTGGTAATAGCTGCCTTATTCTAGTCATGAACTCTCTTGAGGCTAGACCCCTTTCCTCTTTCATTTCGAGATGTAGACTAATCCCAAGCCACCTTGGAAGCCTTAGAGATCCCAATAACCCACCTATCCTATATGCTTCAACAAGACAAGGGTAAATTAATACCATAGGAAGTCCAGGTCAAATAGCTGCCCATAAACAAACTGAAAGTAATTTTTAAGGATTAGTGACTTCCCCATTCAATGACGTTGGCACTTGATCTTCCAAAAAAGGTATGTACTAGGTCAAGTGAATGAATTAGATAGAGACACCTGTTAGCATTCTAGCCTTCTTTCAAATAACATCACATCCTAAATGGAATATATAATTTAACAAATAAAAATAGAATGATAGACGAGGAAGATAAAATTATTAAAGATAAAAATCAAGTAGGGATGGATGTTATAGGTTCTATATGAATGGAAAAAGGATGAAAATGTTAAATGATTGAAATCAAAAATTTGAAAAGAGGACTTATTGGTGAAGAAAAAAGCTATCTCATATGAGAAGTAAACATGGTAGTGACACTTTCTTTGAGTTTTGTTTGTAACCGGAGGCTATAACTTTTTCATAATCATAGATGAAATCTAGTGAGATTTCTTTAGAAGTAGTAGGTAGATCATTGTTTAATGTGATAGATAAGATGGACAAAGGTGACTTTCGCTCAGTTTGGTGTGTATATGTCTGCTGAAAAAGCACCTCATAGTTGATAAATCGAGGTTGTGTTGAGAGGATCCATGACTCATACCATTCAACTTTTTTTTCTTATTTTTAGGACAATTCGCATTTCAATGGCTCTAGACACACTCATCTTTGGCAACCCAAATGGATCTGGTAGTCAAAGGCACTGAAAGAGACTAAAAAGTGTAGTCTAACAGCAAATATAAGATAATAGTATGAACTAGTAAGCGATGGTGGTCCTTTTAATTAATAGCTCAAATTCATCTCTCCTCACACTTTTTATGCTCATTTTATCTAATAACGTAATCATAATCTCTCATCTCAAACATGTCCTTCGGGGCATGTTGGACTTCCCATCTCAGTTGTAACTTGCTTACTCAGTTTCCTGTCCTTTACGTCATGTTTTTCCACTTTAGTCGGTTGTACTAGTTTGACTATAATTTTTATAAATAGGATGAAATTTAAATAATATGTATATATATATATTTGAAGCCTTTGCCCATGATGCCTATGTTTACTGTACTCTGCTACTCTACTTCTTAAGGTTTCATGCTTGTATTTGCCTTTTCAGGTGCAGATTACTCAGGTCATGGGTCATCATAAAAAAACCTACGAGTGAATCAAATTTTAATATTTCTATCTTATCTATAATAGGTGGCAATGAACAAAGTAATTGAATCAATTAGATCAAGCCATCAATAGCTAACCTGCCCAAAGGCTTAGTTTGTCCTACTTAACTACCTTAGTACATAAAGTGATAATTAGGTCAAGGCCATTTCAAACCAGCGCTTCAACTTGAACCAATGAAGATGCTATGGCATGCATGTTTCTTTAGCTAGGAGGTAGGGATGTGAATACAACTAATCAACGTTAACTAGAATGTGAATTAGTGAGCAAAGAGAATCTCATAAACCTATCCCAATATGCATAAATGATGGATTTCCCTCACTTTTGATTTTGAGAGAGAAGCTAGGTTCATAGCTCATATCTTTTTTCAATAATAGAGAGAACCATGAAGGAAAGCTATAAACTAGATGTATGACATCCTTACTTTCCTAACTTTTATATCTTGAAGCCTTTGGCAAGCTAATACAAGATACTCACTACTAGGATAGGAACTAATTATGGATAATTTTAAGATACAAAAATTTATTTCACAAAATAGCACGCTACATCAGAAGCTCTCAGGGAAGAAGATAGAAAGTAGCACTCAAATACTCATGCTAGTGCCCAATTCCAATCCTTACTAGATCGAGGTAGGCATAGATCAGAGAAGGAAAAAAAAAAGGAACTATACTAACTCAGTCCTATCATCTAGAGAGGTCTCGTCCTATCTCTCCTCTCTTTGTAAGTTCAAGGAAGTTCATTTTATAAGTAGGAGCATGACATCTAATTCCTATAGTTGCTTTCCCTTCTCTCTTTTCTTTCTCCTATCATGCTCTCTTTTCTTATTTGAGTCTTGTCTCTAGGTGAATCTCACTATTTATGAAAAAATACCCTTAGATAATATATGTCACTTATGAGATAGATATAAAGTCAAGTAGATGTACAGAAAATGAAAGGTCATATAAACTAGTTAGTCATTGATTGAATTTATTA
Organism: Moringa oleifera; assembly: GCA_021397835.1. Lineage (NCBI taxonomy): Eukaryota > Viridiplantae > Streptophyta > Magnoliopsida > Brassicales > Moringaceae > Moringa > Moringa oleifera. The sequence continues at coordinate 67,417 of JAJFZO010000734.1, forward strand.
TTTTTTTCTTTGAAAGAATTTGATTCAATTTATCCTCTAAGCTTCTAGGCAGTCATTCCCCTAAAATTGTAATTCAATTGATCAAAGCACCGCATATAAGAATGCATGATAAATAAGATGAATTTACCATCTTCTAGATGGACTAAGTCAGCAAGCAAGAATAAGTATAGAGAAACATTTCGTTAGTTGAACATTATTTCTTGTTTTGTTTATAGTAGAAAGAAAGAAAACATCTATTAATAGGATGTTCCTTAGATGTAATTTCCTAATTGTCCTGTCATTCTTGACTTCAGGAAGGAATGGAGTAAAGGACGACCTTACTCTCCTCCAAAGAAAAAAAAAAACCTAAATCCCGATTGAAAAACTACTATAAACAGGTACTCTCTTGTTGAACATCCTTTACTAAACCCCTAGAAAGGCACCTCTTCTACGTTTTGGTTTTCTATCTAAGGCTCTTTTAGAGTGGAATCAATTTTACTAATGTGCACGGAGTTTATATTAAATCAGGGCGGACCTTGTGGCTGTTGTTGCTCATGCCAATGTAGAATTAGGGGTTCATAAAAACTTTAACAAATTTCTACAAGAGCTAGCAGATCATCCATTCTTCCCTAAAGCAAAGAAGGTTAATATTGAAAAGTTGCATCAACTGCCTAGGTTTGTAGAAAAAAAATGAATTAAAAGATGAGTGCCTTGGCAGTAACTTTTAAGATGGTAATCGCGGCTAAGATTTGGGAAGGATATATATGAGAGTAAGTACGAGGAGAAAGAGCATTCCCATTTGCTAGGTTTAAGAACCTATTCAGTTATCACTTCCCAAATGGAGCTCTAAAAGGAAACTTATGGATGCCTTGGCTCTAAGCCCTACATACCACCATATGATGGAGTATTCAGCCACGCAACAGCTTTCTCTCATGCTATGGCCTGTTTTTAAGCGCATTCATTGCTTTGAGAAATTGGTTGTGAGCAAGGAAGTGTTTGAGTTAACGCGTAAGGTTAATAGTGGCACAGGTTTTCGATAGCTTTTCCAATCTCTATCATATGTTTGATAGATCAAAATCTTATGTTTATGGGCATGGATGGATCCCGCCGCTCCAACCCAACCCCCTCCTTAAAAAAAGCTTTGATTGCTTTTCACCTATTTATACAATGAATATTTATTTATATCATTAACATTGATAGTTGTATACAGATGGATAGCAATGGCATTTAAGAGCATTCCTTTCTTAGGTCAAGATGGTCTCTTTCTTCCTTCCCCTATTCCTGTCCTTCCCACTGCAGTTCATGGAGAAGCATTAAGCAAGGCAAGGAGTTGAGATAGTCCTTGCTACAATCTCTGTTCTTAGTACCTTCCTCCGTTTTGCATAGCTGTGCATGGAGGGAGCACCTATGGTGTTTCTAAAGGTACACACTAGGCAGTTATAAGGCAATACCACTAGGGAAGCTAATTAAGGCATATTTTTTTAATGATCGATACCAAGGGGATTGCTAATGATGAAATATACAAAAAAAGGCAAAACGCCTTATCCTTCTTAACCCCTTGGAACCCATATGTCCCTTTTAGGTGCGATAAGGCCCACTTCATTTCTTAAGGCTTAGGGGGCGCGGTTTTCGACTCCAGCCGATGCCAAAAAAATCGATCGAAAAAGGCGATGTCAGTGTAAAGCATTCCCCTAGAAAGAAATTAAGGCAAACACAAAGGCTAATAACTCAAGCAATCTATTGTTCTCTATGTTGAAGAAACACGGGAAGCAAAGGCACAGTTCAAGTGCACTGGGTAGCAAGAATTCCAAATGAGGGATTAGAGGCATACCTTTATCTCTCATTTGAGATTGGGCAACCTCCCTTATTCGTACTCTGTACAAGCAACAGGATTGGACTAAAAAGATATTGAAGGCCAAGTATGCTGCATAGTTTCATAGCTCCATTTCCAAATTGTCCGTATCATTGAAAACTTGTGATTCTAGTCAAGTCAATTACATTCTTTTAGCAGTTGGTCGATTGAGAAGTAAGACAAAAATCTCAGTCAGAATTAGAGAATTTCTCACTTCGCACTGACATTTTATCTTTCGGATCGAATTCAACCCCAGAACTTGGTACACAGAGGTTAAGCTTTTCTCACGTTTCTTCTTATAGGTAGAGTTAGTTAAAGTGGCGCAGCTCCCAAGTACCATTTGTCTCTAAGCTTATCTCCTACCTCACATTATGTTTTTGATTCCATCTCTCAATCGACGGGTGATTTCTAAATGCTTTGGCCTAGGAATCGCTATGGACTAACTTCCTTACAGGCAGAATTAGTTATAGAAGGTACAGACAGTCTGATCTAGCGAGTGAGCAGAAGTGGTAATCATAAAAGAGCTCATTAGTTAAGCTCTTTAATGACGTTCCTCTCACCCATGCTTGCTGCCTTTTCACCACGGTTGGCAGACTTCAACATTCCAGTTTACTTTTCTACCTTTACTTGAAATGATGGTTTAGTTTCCTCTAAAAAAATAAGGTCAAGCACATTAACCATTAAAGAGCCATCGGTCAATCAGGTAGTTTAAGCAGTCTCTGAGAAGAAGAATGGGTCATCATCATTGTCTTAGCATCCCTATGGAATTGAATTAGATTAGAGAGGTTACTGCTAGTTTTAGTGATGGAGCCAATATAGTTGAGATTGACTTTCTCATAAGGTAGTTAGGTTTTTACCATCTTTCAACTCATTCGACATCCTTTTCATTTGATATTTTCCCATCCATTAAAGAAGAGGAGGAGACCTTTCTTAAGCCTACCTTATTTTTTTTGTCTTTCAGACACCAAAAAAATAATTAGAGAAAAAAGTAAAAAAGGCAAGTCCAAACCTATCAAGCTCAATCAAATTCAATTGATTGAGACTGGCGACAGAGGACTTCTTACTCCTAAAAACTGAAGGATTTCTAGGTTTTAGTGAGCAAAGGGTCAAGTTTACCATGTTTAATAGGAGACCTGCTTAGCCAAGCCAGTAGTCAAAGCTTACAACGGGAGAACCAACCTTACAAAGAAAGACCTAGGGTGGGGCTCGTTGAAGAAACTCGATGGTCGCATTCTTCTCTTTCCATATCATGGGTTGCAGGTTCATCTTACAAAAATTATGTCCCAGTGTAATAGGTTGCTTTTACTAGTACAGTAGTGACTTTCGGGTCAAGTTAGCCTCCTTTAGTTTGTCTTACGGATGGAGTGGGCTTTTCCCAAATGGGGTCTAACTTAAAGGCAAGTAAGCTATTAAGACATACATAACCACCTTTTTTAGCTTACATGGAATGGTTATGGCTTTGGAATATCTTTTTCTCAAATAAGATAAAGGCATAGCCCGCACTAACATACAAAACTGGTCATAGAAAAGGGAAAAAGAGAGGCTAAAGCATTGACTGAAGAAGGGGGGGTTAAACATATATTTACCTTTGGCTCCTTTTTTGCCTACTGACTACTACTTGGCCAAATGCTTCCTTCGTCATTTAAAATAAGGATCCAGGTCATCAACGTACTTTTGAAGAAGCTTGGGATCAAGCTAAGATGGAATGGATTTTTTGCTCCTTTCCTATTACTCAGCACTTCTCTTTTCAATCGTTTCACCCTTTTGGAAGCCTAGCTACTTTTTTATAACTACCACAGTTGCAATGGACAAGATGAGAATGGGTTGGAAAGAAGGAAAAAATGTAGTCTCCGTTCATTGACTTCAGGACAATAGCTCTGTAACTTACTTTGACTTAAAAGCACATTTGGTCACTTTCAGCTTTCAATCACGGAGTCGAAGCTGACTGGCGACAAATGAGAATGCCTTGTACTAGCGAAATCAGATGCACAATCCATTTTTGAAATAACGAGTTCTAACTTGTTACCATGGCTTTGAAAGATGCATGAAAGACCTTGTCTCCATTAACCCATAAGGGGGGATGAAAAAGCAAAAAATAAGGAAATAGGATAGTTGGCACACACTGGTGAATCCAGTGCATAGGTCACTTTCATTCCCAGCGGATCGACACGAAAAGGCTATTTAAGTTACTATTTAAGCGCTTAACGCACTAGGCGAAGAAGTAAGGATCGCACTCCCTACTAGACTTGTCTAAAAGATGAAAAGATGGATGAGCCACTCTCTCCATCCAACTAAGCTTGACCTTTATGTGGGCACCTTTCCTGCTATGCCCCCTGCTTTGGTGCCGACATATATAAAGTAGTAGACCCTGGCTCCTTTTAACTTTCTGTAGTGTGGCTCTTATAACTCTTAGTAGCTGTTATCTCCTTTTCTTTCCTTCTTCCTTATCCTTAGGGAATTGGATATAGAACCATTAAGAGTAGGAGCATTCATTAACAGAAATGGATTGGCTTCAGTTGACCTTCTCACTATAGGAATGCTTGAAAAAGCTTTGATTCCAATAATCTCGTGACCACTCTTAGAGGTAGCTGGGAGCAAAAGGAATAAGTACTTTAAGCTAATATCACCTGCTATTAAACCCCCATCTGTTGGAAGAAGGACTACTGGTAGTGGTTTGTCTTATCTTATTAGTAATGGTCAGTGGGAAGACGACTAGCTCTGGCTTTGAAGAGTGAACCAGGTCTTGGATTCGGCATTGGTTGGCCATGGCATTACATTAGGAAGGCGCTTAAGCCAAGCCCTAAAATTTCCATGCTTTACTCTTACTATTTGGGTTTACGAAGAGAAAATCACTGTTTAACTTATGTTAGCTTAGATCCTCTTTGAGATGAAATGCAGAAAACTCCTAATCAAAGGTAAAAGCCTCCATCCAAGCAATGTGGGAATACCCAGGAAGATCCGACCAACAATCGGGTCCATACCCAGCTCTATGCTTTCAAGAAGAAAGCCCAAGCTCAAGGGCCCATCTCTGTCATATCGTCAAGCCATAGAAGAGAGAAAGCCTAGCCCTTAAAGTAAGCCTGCTTCACCTTCACTTCCTTTTGTACTTGATTCTTAATCTGCTCTAAAGGCAACCAGTGACTCAAGCTCTTCTGCAGTGAAATCACTCTCGGGTAATTCAATGGTTCAGCTCAGGTTCAAATAGTATTTGGAGTATATTTCTTATCTATTTTTCATGAATCCATTTTAGGTTTTCAAGCATACATGGTCCTTTCTCTTTCAATTACTGCTCTAAGGAAATAAGTTTCATTGGGGAAGGTGGTATCTTCTAGTTGATCATTTAAGCTTTTAGCTTAAAGGACTGATCTTTGCTTCAATTTAGCCTGAGTAAGGTCAACTTAAATAAAGATAACTGGGGGCGAAGCCTTTATATGAAACCATTTCTTTCTCTCTGGGAAGTATAGCCTACTTTTGTACTTAAGGGTTGAGACTTTCCTTTTGATCCTAGTTCTTGACACTAGGAAGAGCTTTTATAACCTATAGGGTAAGGAGCAATAGCGGAAATTCTATATAACCTTGGCTCATTAAATGTAGATAAAATTAGTCTAGTATGGCTAAAGAATGGTTTTTGAAAAGTGCTAGAAGTAAAAATTATTCCAACTCTTCAACGGGCTTTTTCTTTATACTGAAAGTCATCTTGTACAGCCAAGTAGAAAAGTAATAAAGTAGAATTTCTCATATGGTATATAAAAAGAAATTTGACATATTCAAAGAGTGGTTTGACTCATATAACCCTGATGTGGAGAAGCGAAGCCTCTTAGGGTAAAAGAGAGAAAGAAAGGATAATGAGGATGCTGTGTGTGATGACGAGCCTTTCCCTTTTTAAGCGAGCATGAAAGGCACCTACCCTAATTTCTAACTGAAAAAGTGCACGAAGTTAAGGATTGAAAAAAGATGATTTTGTACCATACCTTGTCTGAAGGCAAGAGATGAGCTCTAAAGAGAATCTAATAGAAGGCATAGAGAGAAAGTAGGAAAGCAAAGAAATGGACATGACTGAAAGCATCAAGGACCAAACTCTCATGATACAGAGTGAAAAACAAGAAATGGATCTACTAAAGGAACAGATAGTGGAAGCTACCTATAGAGATAAAGTGGTAGGAAGCTCTTTAAAGAAGCAAGAGTTTTTACTAAAAAACAAAAAAAAGATTTTATCTGCTTTGCTCCCTCGAGACATCTACTCAACGAAGAAGCCCATTTGATATGTAAAGCTGATACAAAAATAGATACTACTAGTTTTATTGTAAAGAATGGATTCTCTGATCCTCCATTGAGTAAGAGTCATAGGATGTGTAGTAGTAGCATGAGAAAGCATGCCTAATCCAAGTTATTCCTGTGCCTCATGCAAGAAGGGAAAGCAATTGAGTAAATAGTAGTCTTTCCTTATATGGGAATAGGTTACATCTCTAGGTGGTCATATTCTCTATGAGAATGTTTGCTATCTAGTCAAACAATCATCCTCAAGGGGCAAGTGTTTCTTTCTTTAAATTGGTCCTTTCAATAGAACAAAGTAGTGTTGATAACTACATCCTTACTGACCCGCTATAAGAGTTATTAGCCAACGTACTGTACCCACCTTCGCATAAAGAGATTAAATAGCCTATTTTACTTTCACACACCTTAAGAGGCTGGCCAATAAGTTAAGAGATCTAAGATATGCCTCTTAAAGAACCTAAGGGCCTGGTAAGAATATTCTCTTTTCTCTTAACCCTATTATATAATAAGCATAAAGAAATTGATTTAGTTTGTCTGCAGGTAAATCTTAACTGGTTTCTTTCTTTTTGAACTCTTAAATGAATTAAAAAAATTAATAAGACTATGACAGAAAGCTACTCTTTATGAACTTCTTTTCACTCTTAATCTTGACACCAATACTTTAATATCATAAAGAACACCTTTAAGTTTCTCTGTAGGACAAGATTAAACTATTTCTTTTACACTTACCCCTCCTTGGCCTAGTAATAAAGGTAATAAGACCAGGCTTATAGGTTTTCTTTGCCTGACTTGTTAGTTGCACGTTTAAATCCTGTCCATAGGTCTAAATCCATCTCAAAGAAAAAGAACAGCATTTATGGAAGAAGAAGTCTCATAGTCAAGTATTCCGGAATCTGGGTAAAGTTTGCCGCTATAATCGATTCCTTGGGCTGAGAATAGGAAGACCTAATGGGAATAGGAAGACCCAAACTTTACTGGCATAAAAGTAGAATGAAATTCATCTGAATCTCTAGTACCAATGTACGGTAGAGAAAAAAGAGCATGCCTTATTTAAATATAGGAAAACCTTCTTTCATAGTCAATTGATTGGGTCCCTAAGAGATAAATAAGTATTTGGGATTTCATTGACTTCGTCTGATAGCATGACGAATGAGTCAATCAGTAGAATTTAAGCACTATTTTAGTAGATTTGCCTTGATCAAACTTAAGATAAGAACAAAGGAAAACAACTAGTCAATGTCAATCGACAAGAAAGTGAGCCAAATTCGCATTTCCAAACAATTCAATTAATAGAATGGAAAAGATCCCATAAAGCTTAACAGTAACTGAGAAGGTTTTGAAACTAATTGCTCAAATTTGAAATTCCTAGGTCATGAGAAAAAGTGAAATGCTGATCAAATAAAAGTTTCTTCCTCCAAACATAAAGCTAAAATCCAAGTAGGCTGCCTAAAAGAAAGTTGCTAGTTAGTTACTGTTTTCTCTCCCTTCAGTTGCCCAAAAATTTTAGAGTCAATTGAAATGCTATGGAAAGTATTTGAACAAGACTAATACCGACTAAGCATGTTGACTATCATCAAGCAGAACACCTTACCCAAAAGCATTTTCTCTATCTGAAAGCCTACCATAGATTCCTAGTCGACAAGAGAGTCATTATTTAAGCCATGCTACCATTCATTCCTAGTCGACAAGAGATAAGACAAAGCCTGTCTTTTCATTGATTCCTTTCTACCCTTCTACCAAGGTTCCTTCACCTTCTCTCTTTTTTTTTTTTTTTTTTTGCCATAGTCAAGCAAGAGAAAAGTTATTCTTCTTAGCAGTTTTTCAAGTGAATGGAATGATTCTTTTCTTGAGGGTGACATCACTACTTGGATCCTTATCTCTTGAACCCGTTCTGGCAGCTAGTTTAATGGCACCAACATCTCATCTAGTCTAGATCGATTCCTTAAGAGCTTCTTCTCTAGCAGATGATTTAGCCCATTTTATGTTTTCTCTTTCTCTTTCCTGGTAATAAGGCAAGGCCTTTCCTTATCGTAAGGCCTTTCCTTATCACAACGCCTTTCTTTATTCAGAATGAATTCATCATAAATGAAAGAGCTAGCGAACCACACCAATTCCATTCCAATTCTTTCAGATAGAGCAGCATAGCTGCCATCAAGCTACCATTTTATAGCTAGGGCAAGATCAATGCTATCAAGAAGAAGGAATAATAGCCTTTATGCCTTGAGCCTTGAGCCTTGAGCTAAATCATTGACCTTGGACCTGGTTTGATTAAGACATTACCGCATTTCATTTCCAAAAGGATCTAAATCTTTTTTTTTTCGGTTTACCCAAACTACTTGGCTCGGGTCAATTCACTTTTTCTTTATCCCAAGCAAATAGCCAAAAGAATTAATGAATTAGCACCTTTTTCTCTTATTCTGAAAACATCTGTAGAGCAGTTATGACAAAAAGACTAGCATCTCTAACACAAACAACAAGCAAATACCTCTTTTTGGTTTGGTGGCCTCCTTCCTTAAGAAGAATGAAAGCAGAATCAGAATCTGACTCTTCAACATGAGATCTTGCTTAATGAAATTTTCATTGAACGGGGTAAGTCCCAAAAATCATTCCACTGGCACTCATCCCTTGTTTAATCGGCATTCAACCTTTCTCTCCACCGGCACTCATCCTTTTATCTTTCCATCGGTCTTGCTAATCTTTTTTCCTTTTGCCTACACCTTTTCTCGTCATTTCTCTTATTGTCTCTACATATATCTATACACAAGTTTCTCAATTTTTGCATTTCGCCCTCGAGTACCACTCTCTTTCCCCTAATTTATCTTGCTTTCTCATATCCATATATCTATACCGCTCTCTCCTTGCTCGGCATCTTGCTCTGTGTAGTTTTTTCTTTATTTTCTCTATTATGACCAATCATATTCTCTTTCACTGTGTGAGGTTTGCTTTCTTTACTTGATAACTTATACACCTAATTGTACAAATTTTTATTGATGATAATATTGATGATTGGAAAATGTTGTATTGGAATATTATGATTAGATTTGGTAATTATAAAAATTATTTAGATTTTAAATAAATTTTTTAATTATTTATTTTATTTTTTAATAATTTTAATTTATGGCATATTATTAGGTAATGGTTGAATTTGGCAGTAATTCAACATAAATATTTTTATTAAATTTTTATGAAATTTAAATTACTTAGATATTAAATAAATTTTATAATTATTAACTTCATTTGTTAATAAGTTTAATTTATGCTAGATTATTTAGAAAATAATATAATTAGTTTATAATTTAAGATAAATAATGTAATTAGAGTTTTATGGAATAAATTAGTTAGGTACTTATTAAATTCTATAATTGTTAATTTCATAGGTTAATCAAAAATTTAGTGTATATTAAATTAGATAGATAACAGTTTAAGTAAAATATAATTTGAAAAAAGTAATTTAATTAGATTTTTATGAAATTTAAATTTGTTAGATGTTAATTAAATTTTGTAATTGTTAATTTTATTTGTTAATAAAATTATTTTATTTGTTATTGATTAGATAGATAATAGTTTAATTACATTGTTTTTAATGATATAAATTATTTAATTAACCATATTTTTATGAAAATTAATTTACTTAAATGTTGATTAAATTTTGGAGTTATTAATTTAATTTTTTAAAATAAATTTATTTTATTTTAGATTTAGATAATAGCTTAATTAGATATTTTAATTCGTGCTAAATAATTAAGTTAGATTTTTATGAAATTTGTATTAGTTAATTAGATGTTGATTAAATTTTAGAGTTTTTTAATTTTATTTGTTACTAAATTTTAGTTTATGTTTGATTTAGATAATAGTTTAATTGAATATTGTAATTTGAGTGTGATCATTTCTAAGATAAAAGCTATGAAAGAGCATATAGAGCTGGAGCGTAAATCTATGGTGGAGTGTATAGAAGAGAAGTGTAGGACTTTAGAAAAAAATATTGGACGAGGAGCATAAGGCAATGGAGTATGATCGCAGACGCTTCGAGGCTGAGATACAAGGTGCTTATAAAGAGAGGTTGATATGAATAAGCGCATCGAACGGATGGAGGCAATCCTTCTAAGAAGCTGACACCTAGCACCGCCTAATAATTTGATGTAATTTCTTGTATAAATATTGTATTTGATGACAACATAATATATAGGCTTGTATTTATTATATTGCTTTATGAATTTTATTTTATTTTTTTGTTTAGTTATATTTAAAATTAATTTTTTTAAAAAATTTAATTACATTAATGATAGTTTAGTGACCGATTTATATCTATTGTTAACTAGTGACACACTAATATCAGTCGCTAAAATAGTGATAGACATATATCAGCCGTTAAACTTTAGATGAAATTTTGTTTTTGTCGTTAAATTAGCAAAAAATATTAATTTGCCACTAAACTAACGATAGATATTAAAATATCGCTAATTTAGTGACATATTTTTATTGGTCGCTAATCTGTCGCTAATTAGCGATAGATACAAAATTTAATCGTTAGTTTTTTTTTTCACGATAATAATTTTAACTACCAATTTTATCTATCATTAATATGTCGCCAAAAAATTTAGTTAGAGATTGTTTTAATTTAGCAACGAATTTATCGATCGTTAAAGTTGAGTTCTTTTGTAGTGTAAGACTCCTTTTCTTTCAAGCTTGGCTTTCTTGAGTTAGTCTATACATACTCAGTGGGTACCTTAATATCTTGGGTGGACATGAGTTAGTTTGAGGAAAGAACTAATCATGCCAGATGGTAGCAGAAGGTTTAGACAATAATTGAGTGGACTAGGTAATGTCAATGAGTATTAGGATGACTCTTGTAAATGGTACCAATGGATACATACGAATGGGTTAGCATTATGTTTAGACTGCACCCACCCAATTGTATGTATCTTAAGCCTAATAAAAGTATACACAAGGGATTAAATATCCATGACTAGTTACCTAATTCACCCTAATAGGGTAAAATAATTAAGAATGGTCTATTAATTTACCATCAATTAAATAATCTTCACACTTCACAATACTATTTTAACCTCTAGTATAGTTAATTTTCTGATGAATATGAGTTCATCTACTAATGTAAACCAACTAATGATTGTTGACCAAATTAATCGTAACTCGTGTAATAACTAATGATACTCGAATGTTATAACTAAATCTTTATTACAATTTAGGTACCTAGTGATAATAGGATTAAATATATTCGAAGGCCATCCCTATAGATAATTATTGATAATTATCCCAATTGAATAATCTGTGAAGATCGATTGTACATTACTTGATTATAAGGTGAGTGGAGTGCATATTAAATGACAATATCTACCTCCTACTCATGCAATAAAGTATTAATTAGGTATAGTCATTATTCAAATAAACATTGATGTATATATATATATATATATATATATATAGAGTTATATATGTTTTGATCAACCATAGTTAATGATCAATATGATGATATCTGTGAATTGAAGGTCAACCCTTATGACCAAATTTATTGTACACCTTAGTAATAATATCAAGTGGAAATTGACCCATAATTATCCTATGAGAACAAGTTATAATGGGCAAGGTTGAAGTCATTTGTTATGGCCATACTGTATCCATCCTATGGTAACAAAGTACATCAATCTTAGGACTATAGTCTAAAGATATCTATATTATTAAGCTTGATTACAAGTCAGACCTAATTATATTTTACATAAGTTAATTATTGACCTCAAATATATTTTAAGTAATCCATTACACTCTTTAAATTTCACAGTTGAAAATTTTTATCAAACGAGTTACTAAAAACATAATAAGATAAAACCAAGGTAATGTTAATTCAATGGTGATATATTAATATATAGCTAGGCAAGTGGAGTTTAACCTAATATTTTATAATCCTAATGTCAGCTTCATTAGGTTCACACTATCATTTATAGAACATATGTGCCTTTCTTGAGTGTATACATTGGGATAGTTAATTATTACATTGATCCAATAACATATATTATTGGGATGGATAGAAAAAATATTTATGGTGACTGTTAATTGCCTTGTTACATATTATTATCTAATCTACTTCAACTATCTATGTGGATAATCCATGTTGTATGTCAATCATGGCATAATTAGTAAACTTCATATAAAGAAATATGACTCTTTTTCAGATGGTTCAATTAATTATTAGCTATTAAGCGAAGTATTAACCTTAGTCTAATAATTGAGTTGTACCAATTATTGACAGCTATGTTATCCTTAACACATTAAGGCAAAGAGGATAAGGCCCAATTGTGTTGCCAACTTAATTCGAATAATGACTTGTGATGGTATAGTCCACAGTTAAATTTTATTCATTGTACTCCTATTAGACCCCTTCAGATTAATTGACTATTAGTGGTTACGTTTGACAATGAAGGTCACTTATCCTAACCATCAATGAGTAATAAAAATTGTCAGTGCAAAGACTTATGTTAATTATGAGTTAATGCAATGAATATTCTAATAAGCTACTTATTTAGGTTGATGATGTACATAGGATTAGATAAAGTTATTAAGCATCACTAATTAAAGGAATTCAATCTGGCTACTAGACCTCTTGAGAGAGTCTTAGCCCATATGACTGTGCTGCAGATCAATTGACTTAATTCGTCTTGAGGTAATTATCTAACGCTTTTTTTTCATTGTGTTATCAAGGAGTTAGATATCCTTGGCCTAGTCATTAATTATGGTATCTCACGTAATGAACATGAGATTGGATATATGAGTTTAGGGTTTAGGGTTTAAGGTCGACAAAGTAGATGATGAATAATTATACGTAATTACCTTAATGCATGCTGATATATGCTAACCAACTGATATGAGTATAAAGTTCGTATAAGTGAACTACAACTTGCACCATTACATGATACTTGTAACTCTTTTATACCTCTAAGTATGCGATATCAGACTAGAGAAAATTCCCTAGACCTAATAGATAGTATGATGAGATATTTCAAGTAATGATAATTATCAAGATTTAACCATATGATATCTAATGGCACCGATGCCCAGGAGTTATTAAATCATCCACTATGAGTAAATTCACATCATAGTTTGCTTTATTGATGGGTTTGGATAACCAATACCCAAGCAAATGGTGTCTTTCTTTATCCATATAATGACAACCTATTCATATTAACATATGATAATGTGCATTCTATGGAACCATGGTTGATAACTTGGTTATGATACTGCCACAGCTCTCTAGCCTCACATTAGTGAACTTACAGTCACCCTTAGGTTTAAGGTTTAGTTCATCCAACCAGCCCAATCTATTCATGAATGATTATGGTTATATGGGACACATGCTTATAGGTCACTAGTAGAACTATTAGAGATTGTATTAAGAAATTATGATAATATCTGACTATCCAATGCACATTAAGTTTATTATTTGCTTACATTTGGTTAAGGGTAATCATCATGTACACCACTGCACTTGTTTACTTATTCGTTAATTATCACTAAGTACAAGTTCACAATTTGGATAATGGGAAATATTTATAAATAAGTCAAAAAAGATAATACCAAATGATTAACCATTAAGTTTATCAAGATCAAAACATCATAAGGATATAAGTCATTAATAAGGATTACTTTCTCGAGTGTTTGAAGGAAATATGATAATAACCTGACCTTATGTACTTATGTATACTTTCATAATCATTAAGTAATTGTTCAGCCGAAATCATAGTCAACTCATAGAATTAGATAGATACTAGACCCAATTAATGAATAATAGACAAAGAAAGATTGTGTTGGCATTAATCATTCATCTTTGGGACAAATGAAATGCAACCTGGGCATATAAAAATCATTTAGGCAAGGATGTACATATTTGGTAGTTATCATGCTTAATGGTTGATTACATTCAATAATGTGCTCAATTGGTGGAGGTAACTTAGGTACCAATGTATTCCATCAAACCTTATTTTTCTAGATTATTAATTCAATATGATAAGTTTCACCGGATATGCTTATAAATAGATTGATATACAACACGAATGGTGGATGATGTTGCAAGTAGATGTCTTACCATCGATTTGTGGGAGAGTTTGAGGAAAGAGTTGAGGAAGCAATTCTTATTTTAAAAGGTAAAGAGGTTAAAGTAGATAGGGCTATGTGTGATCATGTGAAGGAGTTCTAATAGGGATTATATATTAGTTCATAGGCTAACATGGCCATGAATTCATACCCTATATTCTGGTATAAATTACTGCCCAGGGTCATGGTTATGCTACCCAATTGAGGATACGAAGTGACCCACAAGGCATATCATGTACCAATCTTGGATATCTCCTATATCAAGATTATAGTTGTTTGATGATCTAATCAAGGACATGTTCAAATATGCAGAAGGTAATGGGAGGATCATGAATAAAGCATGATAGTGTATAAAGTTCACTAAGATTGGTACATGACATGTGAATTACCCAATAGTGTCATAACTGGGTGGATAAATAATGATTTAACTGCTTATAAGAAGTAGTTATCATTATGAGATTTTTAATGAATTAATAGATTATAATAATCAAATGATTATTCTACTTTTTATTTATGTTGATAATTTTAATTACACAAGTTTTGTTAATAATAATAATGGGTATAATGGTAGATACATATTGCTGCTTACTTGTATCATAAGTGATATTTAGTCTATGTTATTCTAAGACCAATATACCTCTTTCTTAATGAGGATCATCAATCCATCTAATGTTCATCCATGGATCAGTTGTCCTTTGACTATGGCACATATGATAATTATATAGGGTTACTAGCTAAAGGAGAATTTATTGATAAGTGATGGAACAACTCCTCATGTTTATCTATCCATTGCCTCGAATAGCCTAACATAGACCTATTGTCAAGCTAAATTATACTAATTGGGATAATCTGAATTGACTTATAGACATCGATAAGTCGAATACCGTAACATCTTATAAGATCACTTGTTTACTAAAGAAATCCATATTGAGGTTTAGATCATAATCAGGAAGTGGACATATAAGAAGCTTAATTTTCCCTTTCAACCCACTAACTTGAAGATCGACTCTTACTACACCCTTTACCCTCTTAGCCTCTGAGTTAGCACACTTAACCTTCATAAAGATCACGAATATCTCCAACAACAAGTATTTAATCGTTTATTTTGCAATAAAGCAATTTGATGGACTCTTGTCTAACATGCCCATCACCTTCTTCTCGTTGATGTGTACCTCAACGAACATCATCCCTTTTGGAAAGACTCTTTCTGTGATGACTACATTTAACACTTGCAATTGGTATAATATGCTATTTTGATTCTCTCTGTGGTGATCACATTCAATACATATTAACAAATTAGTTATTTTGAATAACACTTGTTTAATATAATAATCTTATGTTTAAATTTCACTGATTATGCTATCTTCAACGCATATAGACAAATAATCAAATTTTGTTATTTTTGCTTATGTTAGCCCAAAACTTTTTTCAAAAGCCTTCCTTTAAATAACAAAGATTAAGTTGACAAGTATTTTTAGCCTCTTGGCCCAAAACGTATCACCATCTAAAGACCTACAGTGAACTCTTTAGATAAGTCCACTAAAAATAGGCTAATCACAACCTATCGTTGATCTTTTAGTCTCTTTATGATCAAGTGGGTGTAGATAGTTTTAGATATCATGTAAATGTAATAGGCTAGCTATAGTTAGAGCTATTTGATCTTAGTACAAAGTCTTTAGATTTAATAGGACTTCTCGATTTATCAAAGACACATTGAGTTTAGGTCCTAAAAAGCCCTCTTTCCATCTTTCAAATCCAATTCTCGATGATGAACAAACAGTAAACCTTAAGCCAATTACTCAACCAAAAGTGCATATACATCCCAATGATGAGCGAACACCAAACCTTGAGCTAAATACTGGTCTTGAGGATGTACACCCTAATGAAAGGACTAGACCTTTACTATTCTCTCGGACTGATGCCATGTTAGGTCTTATCATTGCTTCATCTTATAGTTTAGTTATTTCATTTTTTTATTTACTGTTAATCCTTGGTGTTATGTTTTATAGACCTTGAAAAAAAGATGGTCCCTTAATCAAATCTATCCTTAATTATAAAAGATCAACTCTAGGAGGTAATGGACATTACCTTCGGGAGGCATGGCCCAATAGGAGGTTTTAGTCTAGTGCTACTGCCAAATCTTAACAGTGAGGTTAATCTTCATGAGCTGCCTCGAAGAGAAAGAACGTGAGAGCTGGCTATAACAATGGTGCCCTTGCTACCGAGAAGGAGAAAATGGTGGTTATTGCTTCTCCAACCATCAGAGAGAAAGGAGGCGAGAAGGGGAGCCACCCTAAGGATTGGGGCATTATAGGTAAACTCTCAATGCCACTGAATGTGCCATAACTTTTTCCTTTAAGGAGATGTTTATGCTTGAGTAGGACAAGCTTACTGAGGGATCCCTAAGACATCCCAACCTAGTTTAGGAGTGGTTATATAGGTTTATCTTCCCTTAGGACTTGAAAAAGCTATAGGGGGAGAATAACAACACCTTTTTTAGTAGTACAATGATGTGCTTCAGAGACGTAAGTACTAATATGTTTAACTTTACTTTTGTGCCATGTAGTAGCAGGTTATTAGTTAATGCTTACCTTTTTGATTTATAGTTTACCCAGAGGATGGCTATACTTATAAACAACTACAACCATACCAGCATCGATCTTTATTACTTCATGAAGGAGGCCGTTGCTACTAATATGTCTATAATCGACGCTATTAAAAATGTGCATATCTATGCGCCTAAAGTTGAGAGGTTAAAGAATCTGCTAGCCAAGGCTGAAATCAATGTGGATAATGCAAAGATTAAATTGGCCCAGGTCCAAGCCAGTGTGTGGCAAGGATAAGTCGCACCAAAAGTAAACTTATCTATAGGGATTAGCTAAGAGTAGCTCAAGAAGAAGCTTGATCTTGAGCTTTATACAATTCAAAATGTGAAAAGCTTACCAAACTAAGATTAGGGAGCAAGCCTTGTGTTTGAATTGGCCCATCAGGAGGGGTGTGGTTGAAGAGATCAAAGGCAAGTATCCTGACCTCTACCTATCCTCTGTATAGGTGGTTCCTCCCGTAGAAGCTTCTTAATTCATTCTAAAGACCTGGATATCACTCTAATTGACCTAAAAGAATGACAACTTAATTAGCTAAAAAAGGGTATTTTTAGACCAGTGTTAGAAGCTCCTACTTTCGAAGTTACTCTAAAATCTGATATGGCTGAAATTGAAGTTGAACTAAGAGTTAAAACTTGTAATCCTTTTTCTTCTTTTCTGTTGGATGTACGAACATTATCGATTAAGGGAATTCTAGTTTCAAATCCATCTTTAACTCCGATGTAGAATAGCTAAAGTAGTAATCATTAGAATATTAATCTTGGAATCATTAACTTCCCAATGGAACTTCAATCAATTCTGGATGAGAAAAACTCTATGAAGGAATATAACACTCGATGTGAGATCAGTCTTGATAATGGAAAAATCCAAGCAAACGTTTAAAGGCCTTAATCCCAATGATAAAAGGAACCCAATAAGTATGATCCTGATGAATAAGCTAGATCCAAAATCCCAATGTGAAATACTCCCAAAGAATTAAACCTCATGAAGTAAAACCTGATGTATTAACTGAATCAAAAATCTCGATGAAGGAAACTCTTGGTGGATTAAGATAAGCATGAATGATGTAAAACCTGAAGTGTCATTTATGTTTATAAACCTTGATGAGTCATCTATAGCTTGAACCCTAATGAAGAAGGCTTTTAAAATCTTGCATAAGGTTAGACAACCAACACTGTAAAGTTTAATGACAAATTGCAATAAATCTCGATCCTAGACCTTTGAACTGGAGAATGAGTTTTTGATGAAGTCCATTTTCTTAGGAATAAAATTAGGTCTCAACAACTGATATTAAGTTTAATAATACAAATTTTATATGCAAAGGATATTAAGACATGGATGGAAATAAATAATGATGATTGATTCCTCATTAAATTTTATCCTAAACTACTAACAGCAAGGAACTCAAAGAGGTATATTAATTAGGTTTTAAGAATTAATTAGGCCTAAAAAATAATTTCATTTAGATCAATCATATCTTAGTTTCTAATGAATTACACCCCAATAATCTAGGTTGACTTCTAAGACCAAGCAGTTTAATACCAAGAAATTGATGCACCTTAGATATAACCCAAAAAGGAAAGCCCAAGGGATCACAAGAGAGGTCTATAAAGGTTTGAGTGTGGCAATGCTTGGGATAAGCATCCACTTTTTTCTCTGTTTATTCCTTTATAAAGTTAATAAAGGATTGGGATAAGTTCCATCAATCTTGCTGTGTGTGCATGCACTTTTTATTTGTGTTTGCCTTAATATCCTTATCCTTTTCCTTGTGTTCATGAATTAGGTAATACTTTCATTATTGAATCCTTAACCTATAGTACTATAAGATATGTGTGGAAAGAATGTTTATTGTAGGGCACATGACTATTGGATTAGGATTTGGCTTGGCATAACTAAAGGGATCAGTAAGTCAAGGAGTTAGTAAGCTCTAAGCATAGGGCTTAAGTTAATTGCAACTCAGCAACTTTACTAAGGGTTGGTCACTCGATGATGGGTTTTACTTTTCTTTCATCCAGCCGTATCTATTTGTTCTCTACCCCGTGCTCAAGGAATAATGCTTCTTACTTACAAACTTGCATTTCTCTTTCTTGATGTATAGTTGGTGCTCTTGCAGCCGCATTACTACTTGTCATAAATGGCTTACTTGGTCCTTTATGGTCTTATTGTAGATCACAATATCATCCAGATAAACCATCATAAATTTATCCAAAAATTCAAACAATATGTGTTTCATATGGTTACAAAAAGTAGCAGACGCATTGGTTAGCCTAAAAAGCATCACCATAGACTCATAAAAATCATACTTTATATGAAAAAAAGTAAGCATGTTCATAACTTATTCATAATATTCATGAATGGGTACAAATGTTTATGATTTATTTAAATCATGAGCATTGGTTGCCCATATGATATGGCCGAAATTCAACATGTCAGTCTTAATTGGATACCTAAGTGCAATCAATGGTATTCTTCATATCACAATCCAACATGAATTACCATCAAGATATAGCCATAGTTAAGGGGTCATCATATAGATAGGCCATGATCAAGGACGTGGATACTTATACATGAACCTACTAAGGTTTCCATAATAGTGTAGGTTATCTAATGCTTAATTAGATATCAATAGGTTAGCAGGCTATATTGGGTAAACAAAATCGGCAAGCACACTGTCATACTAACTTAAGTTGTTAACAAATTATGAACTGATGTGTTAGAATTAAGTGTTCATTGGAAGAAGCACTGCTTCGGTGGAATTATAACACAATCATAATGGTATCCTAAATGATATGAAGGAATAATATGTTGTGTAATTGCTATTTAATAACATGTCAACATTGCAATGATGGATTATAGGTAATGTAACTATTCTAAACATTATTAGGGATTTGTTTATCATAAGATTGAATTGTACAATCCTCCAAAGTGTTCTTTCATGAGCTGGTTGCTACCCCCCTTGCTGTCACTCATGTGCTCCTTAGTACTTCTTTTAGGACTTCACATAAGTCCTACTTTTAATGAGTTACTACCACAGATTGCACCAAAATTGCATGTTCTATAATCTCAAGGCAGAGTCATAGATAGTTTAGATAAGTTATGCCTAGGATCATCCTTATAGAATTCTTTCCATAATAAATAAGCACATTCTCTTGAGTAGGGTATCAAGAAAGATAGCTAACTTCTACTCACTCTAGTACTCATGTTATAAACATTCATCCTATACTAATTGTATTAGTATATCCATCAACTGGAAGAATACAAAGGAAATGCCATCTCGTATTTCCCTTTTTTATGCCAAATTAACATGATTATATGCCAATAACTTGATTAATAACATAGTATTTTAATTCCTAAATCAATGGGATACGAACTATGCACATTGGTCAACTTATTAGTCAAGTTATACATAGCATGATAAGAATTAACCTTGAGCCTGAGCTAACTTATCTAAGAAGGGATCCCCAAGAGGAATTTTCAATTGGTGAAGCAGTTGATATCTTAATGAAACTATCACTAAAAGTATCTTGAGGCGTCTTGGTCATATCTCTTATGAGTTAATGTAATGAATACTCTAATAAGGTACGTATTTGGGTTGACAATATACATTCACATCATAACCAATTTGGACATGATATTTTTGATGGAATTAAAGTTATTCCTAATTTATTATGATGCTTCTCCCAAGAATTGCCACTCTCAAACCCTTTATAGATAATCTTACCGAGTGTTGGATGATCAAGCTTAGTGAGAATTCTAGACCACTAATTGTCCCTTAAGTAAGTGAATGATTTACATAATTTAGTAGTGGACATATAAGTAATTAACAAGTAGGCATGGATAGTCATTTATTAGGGCATTACCGACATACCCATGGAACATGGAAATTGGTATGTTTACCGAGTTGGACACGTAATTGTGACTGTCCATGCCTACTTATTGATCATTCTTATATGGTAATTTTGTATGTATAACTTATATCATTATAACGGCCATTAACTAGGTGATAGATTGACTGTTAGAATTGTAGCATGACTATTTAAATTAGTAAAATAGTTACAGATGGATCAATATTAGGAGTGATTGCCCTGTGGTCAATGGATTAATTCCTGAGAACATATGGTTCATTATGGTCATTATATTCATCAGGATATAATGACCCGCCAAATTAGCATCTTCAAGTGGAATCTTGTTAATCATCAATATATAACCTTCACAAGATTATGGATGGTATCTATATAATTGGGTTAAGCATAACTCTATGTTTTGGTTATTGGTCTTTAAATTATGATATGGTATTTTCCTTAACCTATCTAGGTGGATTAGGCAATCATCAAAATTATCTGTCATCCAAAATCACCAATTCTACACAACATATGGTTAGTCCATTTCTGAATTATTTCAGTTTGTTGTTGAATATTGCCTATTATTTAAGTTTATAGTATCAATGAAATTAGGATGATGATCTACTACCGGATTATAACATAATCTAGATATTGCATGTGGATAAGACAACTTTAGGCGGGTTATATTGATATTCTAAGCCAATGGCTTAAATATTTGCCGCGTCATTGATTTACACCAAAATCATATCAGCAATAAGTTTGATACTTGTAATTCATATCATACTGCTTTATGATATTGTTAGGTCGATGGATCAATATAAGATATCTATTCGACTAATAAGGATATCATGAACTTTAGTATGCACTAATAATAATATATGCTACACATAAATTGACCAACTCTATACCACTTTTCAATTGGCAATATTCCTCCCAAAGCCATATGTAGACATTGGATCCATTTTAATACCCTGTATGTGGATTATGTCATAATCAAGCAATAGATCATTATCTGAAAGGATTTGACTAATGATAATTATAGTAATGCTTACGGAGAGGGTATAAAACTTGCAAATTAATTGACTAGGAAAGTATCCACAATAGGCCAATCAATATTTTGCCTAGTGCATATTAGGCTAGATCATTTGTAAGAATGACAATATGATCAATTTAGGAAGACTTTAATGTTACGCAAGCCAATCATATGCCTTGTTGCAAGTAATCTTTTCACACCAATTTCCAATGATGATACCACAATTGATGAGGTCTGATTCGTATTTGAGGTATGAGTTGTTATGACAAAGATAAGAAGAAGGCAAAAGCAGATAAACATAGGACATATCATAAGGGCGATATTAGATAAGCTAAGGATATCTGGAAGAATGAGAAAGGCCAAAATTTAGTGATAAAACAGTAAGGAAACCTTTAAATTAAGTGTTATATAATGTGAGGATTGATCAAAGTATGATCCCTTGGACATGCCATATGTAAGCTATACTTGTAAATAGATTGATGAAATATTTGTAATTATTAGTTTATTAATTCTAACTTACGAGGGAAAAATGGCTTGCATTTATCATAAGTGTCAAATTAGAAAATTAACATATCCAAATTAATATAAGTCTTTGAGTCATGTCATTATCCCAAAATTGAAAGTATTATTTGAAAATAATAAATATCTTACCCTCGAAATATATCCGAGAACATTAGCCATCGATAATTGGATAAGGTTTGGCTATCCCAATTCAAATTGGCATAACCATGGCCATACAAGATTACTAATAATAATTGTTTTTTATTGGTACTATCAAATTATACACCTAGCAGCAATTAAGCTTATTTGAAACACTATAAGTTTCAACTTGGGCAATTTGGTATCTCTTATTGGTAGTCAATATTTGACCTATTAAATTATCCATCACCCTCAATGGATAGGCAAGATTGTACTGTGTTCTACTCTATAAGGCATAAGTGAATGGGTTATGTGTGCCATTGCTTAATAAATTATGTTTAACTTGGGTATCACCAGCACTATCTAGATTTATTCTTGGCTCCCGAAATTGTCATCTATGATAGCATACCCTAATAAATCATTTCATTACAACATATTCGAAATAGATATAATTAATAAAGATTTATAAGCATGATGTGCTAGTAGTGACAGAATCCATAGTCTCAAATGAATAGGTTCTTGACTTAGCTTGCACCTATCACATGTGTCCCAAGGATGAGTGGCTTCAAGACTATAAGGAAGTAAATGAAGGATGGGTTATCATGGGGAATGATCAATCCTATGAAGTTAAAGGCATTGAAATTATAGCTTTTAAGTTAAAACATGGAACGATCAAGATCTTGATATGGCTATATATGTTAAAAATAAAAGATAAATGATTTGAAATGTTTGAAGAATGGAAAGTGTTGATGGAGAACCAAACTGGAACGAAGCTTAAAGCTTTGAAAACTAATAATGAATTAGAGTTTTGTAGCTCATCTTTTGATGCTTATTGCAATGAACATGGGATTTTGAGGCATAGGACAATGAGAAAATCTTTAGAACAAAATGGAGTTACTGAAAGGATGAATAGAACCATCATGGAATGGGTGAGGTGTGTATGCTATTCACCTCTAGCCTTGGCAAGGGTTTTTTGTATAAAGAAAGGAGGAGTCTATAAGACTTTAATTAGTATTAGCAAAGATGTCACATTCCAAGAGACTTCTCTACTATATGCTCAACAAGGAGGAGTTATTGCTAACAATGAGAATCCAGAAGGATTAAAGGAATCCAGGGAAGTCATTGGGGTTAAGATAGAATCAAGAAGATTTCAAGCCTCTACTAGACAAGCCTAAAAATCAATTGGTCTAAGTTCACAAAGAGAGCAATAACAAATTACCCCTCTAAATGATGATCAACAAGAGTTGCAATTTAAGGATGACCATGATCAATTGCTTCACGTTAATTGGCTCAAGATAGGGATAAGAGAATCGTTCAGCCACCAAGGAGATTCTTGGGTGAGAAGCCTAACATTAGCTTTGTTGAGAGATAACTTATTGCTAATGACCTTAACATAGCTGAACAGATGCAACAGGATTAGGAACCTAGAAACTTCAAAGATGCTATGTTTAAATGAAATGCTATCCATTTATGGAATGCTATAAAAAAGGAGATGGCCGCTTTGGAAATAGATAAGACTTGGAGCTTGTACAAAATCCTAAGAAGCAAAAGGTGGTGGTCTGCTAGTGGATTTATAAGATCAAAGAAGCTGAAGAGGTTCAAAGCTAGATTAGTGGCTAAGGGCTTCATTTAGATTGAAGGAGTTGATTATACTGAGATCTTCTCTCTTATGGTCAAGTATAAAACAATAAGGGTGATGCTTACTAAAGCAGCCTTGGAGGGTTAAGAATTAGAGCATATGGATGTCAAAATTGTATCACTACATGAAGAATTGCTTGAAACCATTTACATGAAGTAACTTAAAGGCTTTGAGGTGAAAGGCCAAGAAAGCCAAGTTTTCCTTTTAAAAAAATATTTATATGCCTTAAGCAATCCCTTAGGTAATGGTATAGATGGTTTGATAATTTCAATTTAAGTCAAGGCTTCAAGAGAAGCTCATATGATGCATGCTTGTATTACAAGAATGTTGACTGCAATCATGCTATCTTGTTGTTTCTTTATGTTGATTATATGCTTATAATTAATAGTAGCCAATACCAAATTTACACCATAAAGAAAATGCTAAGTAAGGAGTTTGATTTGAAGGATCTAAAGCCAACCAAAAGAATCTTAGGGATGAAAATTCAGAGAGATAGAACTAAAAGGTGGTCTAGGCTCTCCCAAGCAATCTATCTACAAAAAGTGGTTGAAAAATTATCTATACACCAAGCCAAGCTAATCACCACACCTTTAGGAACACACTTTAAATTGCCTGCCTATAACTACCTAAATTTAGAAAAAAAAAAAAAAGGGAAATAAGCAACATATCCTACTCAAATGTAGTAAGGTCACTCATGTATCCTATAGTCCGCAGTAGGCCTTATTTATCATATGTAATCAGCCTTCTTAGCAAGTATATGGCCAATCCATGTAAGAAACACAGGCAATTAATGAAGCAGTTACTATGATATGTCAATGGAACCCAGGGTTATGGATTAATATTTGTCAAATAGGAACTCATCCAGCAAGGACTTGCTGGATATATTGATATTGATTTTGCTAAAGATAGAGATAAAAGAAGGTCATTCTCAGCCTATATTTTCATAATTGATGGGTACTAGATTAGTCAGAAGGCACAACTTCAACTCACAGTAGCTCTCTCTACTATGGAAGCTGAGTATATAGCCATGACAGAAGGGTTCAAAGAAAGTATATGGTTGCTTGGACTATTGAAGGAGTTGAAGTTGTATAGCTTTGGTTTGATGATGTTTTTAAATAGCTAACCTTCCATTCATCTATGTATCGACCCAGTATATCATGAAACAAACTAAGCATCTTGATGTTAAATTTTACCTCATTCGAGAAAAAGTGGAACAAGATTACATAAAGCTCAAAAAAATCTCAACTGAGGACAACCTAGCAGATGGGATCGATAGGACCATAAAATGTCCCTCTTTCAAAATTACTCAAGTGCTTAAAGATTTTGAGCATTGGCATGGATTGAGACAAAAGATAAAGGATTGAATTTGATTTGCATCTGGCTGCTCACTGGTGTAGGAAGGAGTTTGTTGGAATTGATCCTTCAAGCAGTAAGTGCTACAATCTAGAAGCCAAAATCTCCTACTAGTTTTTTTTTTTTTCATGTTGTTAAAGACCATTTGTAGAGCTAGACATAGAATAAATTATAGCTCTCCATGCTGTTTAATGAAGAATCCATATGGCTTATTATTACCCACGAATTTTAAGTGCACTTTTAGAATGTGTTTTATAGTTAGGGGAGGAAGCAACGAATTCTTTAAGTAATGCTAAACACTTTAATCTAATGGCTTCATTTTGTATAATCTTCTTGCGGCTAGAGAGAGGAAGCAAGGAGCATGCCATGAATCTATTTCTCTTTAGTGCCGCATCCAAATGATTAAATTTTAGTGTGCTTATCTCTAATTCTTTTTGCACTAAGGGGCCATGGTGAAGAGAGAATTCCTCAAGCAACAAATTCTGCTTTCATTAATAGAGCCCTAAATTACACACTCAACATCACCACTAAAACAATGTGCTTTATAGTGCATCTGGGTGATGGAATCTAGAATTTCCCATAGAGGTGCTAAAAACGTTAATCCAATGGCCTTCATTTTTTATAATTTACTCACAGTTAGAGAAAGGGAGCATGAGAGAGTAAGCCATGAATCTGTTTCCCTTTAAAGCTGCATCCTAATGATCAAATTTTAAGCGTGCTTGTCTAGAATGTGTTCTAGAGTAAAGGCCCATGAGTCAAGGAAAGAATTCCTCAAGCAATGGATTCTACTTTCACTAATATAAGCCCTAATTAGTCACTCACCATCAACTAAAACAAAGTGTTGTTTAATGCATCTTGGTGATGAAATCTTCACATTTTCAGAAAAAAGTAGAAAACTTTGATCCAGTGGCTTTCATTTTCAACAATTTTCTCACGACTTGAGAGAGGAGCAAGAGAGAACATGCTTTGAATCTATTTCCCTTTAGAGTCACATCCCAATGGTCAAATTTTGAATACATTTATCTAGAATTTGTTTTATGTTCTAGAGTGAGGGGTCATAACTCAGTGGAGGAATTCCTTAACCAACGGATTCTACTTTCACTAATAGAATCCCCAGTTACTCACTTAACATCACTACTAAAACAAGCTGCCTTACAGTACATCTTGATGATGAAATCTTGAAATTCTAAGAGAAGTGCCAACAACTTTGATCCAATGGCCTTCATTTTCTGCAATTTTTTGTAGGCAAAGAGAATGAGCAAGAGATAGCACATCGTGAATCCTTTTTCCTTTAGAGTCGTATTGTTATGGTCAAATTTTAAGTTTGTTTATCTAGAATGTGTTCTAGAATGAAGGGCCTTGAGTGCAGCAAGGAATTTTTCAAGTAATAGATTCTCTTTTCACTAATAAAACCCCCAATTATTCACTCATTATAACTATTGAAATAGGGTGCCTTCTTGTGCATCTTTGTGATGGAATCTTGAAATTCCCGGTGAAGTTTTAAACATTTTGATCCATTAGCTTTCATTTTCGAAAATCTTCTTCCTGCTAGAGAGTAAAGCAAGAAAGAACATGTCATGAATCCTTTTTCCTTTATAATTAAGTTTCAATAGTCAAATTTTAAGTGTGCTTATGAAATTTTTTTCTAAAGTCAAAGGAGGAAGTAATGGATTCTGTGAGAACTGCTAAACACTTTGATTTAATGGCCTTCATTTTCTATAATCTTCTCATGACTAAAGAGAGGGAACAAGAGAAAGAATGCCGTGAATTCATTTCCTTTTAGAGCTACGTCCTAATGATCAAATTTTATAAGCACCTATCTAAAATATTTTTTAGAATGAGGTGCCCCATGAGGGAAGGGAGGAATTCCTCTAGCAACAGATTTTACTTTAACTAAAAGAACCCCCAGTTACTTGCTCATCATCTTTATTGAAACAACGTGCTTTTTGATGCATCTTAGTGATGGAATCTTGACTTTTTCAAAGAAGTGCTAACAACTTTGATCCAATGACCTTCATTTTTTACAATCTTCTTACAACCAAAAAGAGGAAGAAAGAGAGAGCATACAATAAATCCTTTCTTCTTTATAGCTAAGTCCTAGTAGTTAAAGTTTAAGTGCGTTTTTGGAATGTGTTCTATAGTTAAAGAAGGAAGCAATAGATCTCTAAGAAGTGCTAAACATTTTAATCTGATGGCTTTCATTTTCTATAATCTACTCACAGCTAGAGAGAATGAGCTAGAGAAAGCACATTATGAATCCTTAACCATTCATGGCTAAGTCCTAAAAGTCAAATTTTAAGTGCGCTTCTGTAATAAGTTCTAGAATTAGAGTAGGAAGTAATGGATTCTCTGAGAAGTGCTAAATATTTTTATCTAATGGCCTTCATTTTCTATAATCTTTTCATGGCTAGAAAAAGAAAGCAAGAAGAAGCACATCATGAATCTGTTTCCCTTTAGAGTCACATCTCAATGGTCAAATTTTAAGTATGCTTATCTTGAATGTGTTCTAGAGTGAAGAACCATGAGTGAAAGAGCAATTCGTTAAGCAGTAGATTCTGATTTCACTAACATAACCCCCAATTACTCACTCACCATCACTATTAAAACAAGTTGCCTTCTAGTGCATCTTAGTGATGGAATCCTGAAATTCTCGATGAAGTACTAAACACTTTGATCTGATGTTCTTCATCTTTTAAAATCTTCTCATGACAAGAAAGAGGGAGCAAGAGAGATCACATCATGAATCCTTTTCCTTTTATAGTGAAGTCCCAATGGTCAAATTTTAAGTGCGCTTTTGGAATGTGTTCAAGAGTTAAGGGAGGAAGTAATGGATTCTATTAGAAGTATTAAACACTTGGATTCAATGGCCTTCATTTCCTACAATTTTCTTATGACTAGAGAGAGGAAGTAAGAGAGAGGACGCTGTGAATCATTTCCCTGTAGACCTACATCCCAACAATCAAATTTTTAATGTGCTTATCTGAAATGTGTTCTTGAGTGGGGGCCATGAATAAGGGGAGGAATTCATCAAGCAACAGTTTTTCTTTCATTAACAGAACCCTCAATTACTCACTCACCATCGCCACTAAAATAAGTTAATTTAGGTGGGAGGTTTTGGCTTTTGGAGTGTAGCACTTGCTGCTTGAAGGATTTGATCCAACTAACTCCTCCCTGATCCAGCAAGTAGCCTAATGCATATCAAAGGCAATCCCTTCTCTTTTCTCTCAACCTATGCCAATGCTCAAAATCTTCAAGTACTTTGAGTGATTTTGAAAGAGGGACACACTTTATGGCCATATCTGCTCGGTTGTCCTCAGTTAAGATTTTCTCGAGCATTACGCAGTCTCGTTCCACTTTTTCTCAAAGAAAGTAATACTTAACATCAAAATACTTTGTTTGTTTAATTTTTGCACAGATGAATGGCTGAGTTGACTATTTGAAAACATTATTAAACCTAAGCTATATATCTTTAACTGCTTTAATAGTTCAAGCAATCATACACCTTTTTTAAACCTTTCTGTCATGGTTATATACTCAGCCTCTGTAGTGGAGAGAGCTACTATCTGTTGAAGTTGTACCTTTCAACTAATGTAGCACCTATCAAGCATGAAAATAAAGTTTAGAGTGACCTCATTTTCTTTCTATGATCGATGAAATCAGCATTAACATATCCAACAAGTCCTTGCTAGATAAGTCCTTCCAAGGCATATATCAATCCATAACCCTTGGTTCCATTGATATATCTTAGCAACCACTTCATTGCTTATCAGTGTTCTTACCTAGATTGGCCATATACTTGCTAAGAAGGCTAATTACATAGGATAGATCAAGCCTCTTGCAGATTATAGCATACATGAGTGACTTTACTGTATTTAAGTAGGATGTCCTCATTTCCATTTTTTCATCTTTTAAATTTGGGCAGCTATAGGTAGACACTTTGAAGTGTTTTCCCAAGGGTGTGGTGACAGGTTTTGCTTAGTGCATAGAGAATTTTTTAGCCACTTTTGTAGATAGTTTTCTTAAGAGTACTTCAGCCCTCTCTCAATTCTATCTCTCTGAATTTCCATCCCCAAGATTCTTTTGGCTTGCCTTAGGTCCTTCATATCAAACTCCTTATTTAAAATTTTCTTGGTGGCTAAATGATTCTCTTGTCCCTATCTGAAGACAACTGTATTGAGTAATCAATCATGATCATCCCCACACTACAGCTATTATTGATTATCATTTACAAGGGTAGTTCACTGCTGCTCTCTTTATGAGCTTGAACTAGATGATTCAGAAGCTTGTCTAGTAGAGGCTTGAGATATTTTTTATTCTATCGTAACCTTAATAACTCCCTTGCATTCTTTCAATGCTTCTAGATTATTATTACTTGTGGTAGGACCTCCTTATTGAGCATATAGCAAAGAAGTCCCTTGGAATGTGACATCTCTGCTAATTAAACTCTTATAGACTCCTCTCTTTTTATATAGATCTTATAGCTAATTCTGTTATAGTTACAGTACCTCAAAAAGCCTTGCCAAGGCCAGAGGTGAATAGTGTATGCCTTACTTTTCCATGATGGTTTTATTCATCCTTTGAGTAACTCCATTCTGTTCTGGAGTTTCCTCACTGTCTTATGCCTTAAAATCCCATGCTTCCTGTAATAAGTTCTCAGGGCTTTATGCTTTTTTCCAATTTGGTTCTCCATCAACACATTCCATTCTTTAAACCTTTTAGAGCATTCATCTTTTTTTTTTTTTAACATATACAGCCATATCATTCTTGAAAAGTCATCAACAATAGAGAAGAAGTACCTGCATCCACCATGGGTTGGAGTTGCCTCTAGCCCTCATAAATCCAACTGCACATAATCCATAATTTTGGTTAAGTTATGCTCTCCAACTACTTCAACTTGTGTTGCTTGGCAAATACACAATGCTCATAAAACTTAAGATGTGAATCTTTATTCTTGCCTAGTAGTCCTTAATTACTAAAGATTTGAAGCCCTTTCTCATAACAATGCCCAAACCTTCTATGCTACAGTTGAGCAGCACCAAGTTCTTCTTTAACAGCCACTACTGCTTCTCCTGTCACAACCTTACCTTTAAGAATGTATAGGCCATTCTCTTTAATTCCTTTTATGATCGCCAAGTAACCTTTCAAGACCTTAAGAGTACCTCTTTCAGTATTAGAGGAGTATCATTTACCATCCAAAGAGCCTAAGGAAATCAAGTTCCTCCTTAGTTACAGCACATGCCTCACTTCCCTTAAGATCTTAATAGTTCCATTTTCAGCTTAAAAGTTATGGTTCTAATGCCTTTAACTTCATTCCCCCACGATAATCCATCCTCTTTTTACCTCTTTATAGTCTTGAAACAACTCAGCCTTGGGATACATGTGATAGGTGCCAGCTGAGGCAAGAATCTATCCATTTAAGACTTTGGATTCTATCACTGCTAGCACATCACCTTCTTTTTTGAGAGAATCAGCAGCTATGACTCCATCTGCCTCCTTGGTGGGTTGTACATCTTACTTTATCTTAAAATCTCTACAAAACCTCTTAATATGGCTAAGTTTCCATAGAAGAAATATTTCTTCACAAGCCCTTTTGATTGAGGCCTTGTAGGGCTTTTGAACTAGTCTTTGGTAAAAATCTTGTTGAAAGATTGCCTTCTTTTTTTTTTTTTTTTAGTTCTTCCTTTGGAACATAAAGCTTCCTTTAATGAAGATCCAAATGTTGTTGTTTCTCTTCATTTCTTGATCCTTAGACCTGATCGTAGGCTCTAACCCTCATGGATAAAGTCTCTTTGTTGTACCTGATTATATTCCTTAATTGGCGGAAGTCTACTGGTATTGAGTCAAGCAAGATAACTGCTTCATCTTTGTCACTAAACTTCCCACTCATATTTTCAAGATAGATTACATTTTTAAGATTGATTACAATCTTGAAGAATTCATCCAAGTTCTCATCAAGACATTTATCTTTATCCATCTTGTAACCAAAAAAATCTTGTCTTGAGGTAGATTCTATTGGTTAAATTTTTAGTCATGTAAAGACTTTCGAGTTTATTCCATCCTCTACTATAGTGGGCTGAATGATGTAAGTCATGATCTACAGCTGGCCTCATTTTTGCTATGTAATCGGCTTGCTTAGTAAATGCATGGCTAATCCTAACAAAGAGCACTAAAGGTTATGAAGTAACTTCTAGGATACTAAATGGCACCAAGAATCATGGATTGATCTATGAGAAAAATGTTTTATGCAGCAAGGTTAATAGCACATGTAGATTCTGATTTTTTGGTGATAGAGACAAAAGAAAATCATTGTCTGCATGTGTTCATTTATGAAGGTTGTTATGTGAGTTAAAAGGCTTTACTTCAACCAACCTTGTCCAGCATAGAAGCAAAATATGTAGCAATGACTGAGGGTTCAAAAGAGGGAATCTGGTTGCTTGAATTGCTAAAGGAATTGGGACTATCTAACTTAAATATGATCTTTTTTTTTTTAAGATAGCCAGTCAGTAACACCTTAATATTAAGTACTATTTCAAAAGGATGAAGGTAAAGGATGGTTACCTCAAACTAGAAAAAAATTGGAACCAAAGATAACCCTTCAGATATGGCCACAAAGACTATTTTTTTCAGAAAGTTATAGAGATGCAAGGAGCTGCTAAGGATAAGTATGGGATGATGATTTTACTTGTGATGCAGTAAAGTCTGCATTAATACCACTTTTGGTAAATCGAAGTGGACAATGTTACAGAAACAAGGTAAAAAAATATTATTGAAAATGATCCAGCAAAGTTACAAAAAAAAAAAATTAAAGCATTATTCCTTTGTTTAGATTTAGTTGGCCTAGCTGGACATAATGAGTTGCGGAACCAATCAACAGACTTCAAATGTATTAATGAAGCTGCCAGTTGGACTTTACTTAGGTCACATCAACTAGTAACATCTTGCAAACCAATATAAGAGTTGGTTTAATAGGATCTTTCTAAACCTTGTCTCACCTGCTATAAGCCCTTTTGGATGACCTAATGAAAGATGATGACTTTTTGCATCAGAGTGAGCATGACAAAATTTCATTTTGAAAAATGCCACACTATCAAAAAAGAAAGAAACTAAATGGAAATTTCTTCATCAAACTAGTTTTTTGCTTTAATAAAGGGACACAAAGACCCGAAAGGATGAAAATTATAAGTGGATACCTGACAATGATTTTTTATTAGCAGGTTATTACTTCTTGGAGAATGATTTAACTGCAGCTAGAAGTTCTGACAATCATGTGGATTGCCATATTTTAAGGTCACATTTAACTAATGAATCATTTAATACTGAGCATAATTAGAGGAATTGATCAACTGAAGATGCTTTATGTTTTCCTTTCCATGAATTTGACAACAAATTAGAGAGGAAGCCTACCATTTGGGGAGCTATACTTGACCAAAAGTAAGGAGATCTCCATTGAAAGATTCAATATCCCAGAAGTTGATGGTAAAAATAGGAGTTTTGATTATTTTGTAAGGACTTCCTGATAGCTTGACATGGCTGAAGATTCTAGTTTTCTCTAGAGAGCTTCTGCAAAGACAGTCCCATCTTATTCAAAGCTTTCTACTAAGGAGAAATTTGGTGCAATAACT
The DNA here is from genome assembly GCA_021397835.1 of Moringa oleifera. Lineage (NCBI taxonomy): Eukaryota > Viridiplantae > Streptophyta > Magnoliopsida > Brassicales > Moringaceae > Moringa > Moringa oleifera. The sequence continues at coordinate 100,357 of JAJFZO010000734.1, forward strand.
CAAAGGAACCATGTCTAGTTATGTTGCTTAATCTTCAGGTTCTGAATAGTGCTTAATAACCAGATATCCTTTGTTTGAGACTGCATCTTGGTATGTTGAAGCTTTTACTAGTAGTCATATGCTTGAATGCAAGCCCAAATGGTGTAATAGGGCTCACTTTGGGCAAGATATCGAAGGCAAATTTAGCTATGATATTTTGTCAAAGAGTGCTAAACTAGAAAATTGGACCTTAAGTCGTGCAGATGCTTGTTTTGATTTAAACACTGGGTCTAATAATGTCATAACAAGTTCCTTACTATCAAAAGAAATTCTAAAACTGAAACACAGAAGAGTAAAAAGTGTAAAGCTATTGGTATTTTAACTTTAGTTATGAGCTCTTAATTATTAGGAGCTTAATGTTGAGTTGCACTATTTTTCCAGTTATTTTAGTGTATCAAATTAAAACTTAAGTAGGGAAAGGTAGATACAACTAGTGTTTGTTTGATCAATTGGTGTCCTTCAAGGGTTATTGATCTTAAAACACTTGAAGAGAGGTGGTCAAGGACTCCTATGAGCCAATATCACTTTAGAGTTTCTGGATGTGCAGCCTATGCACACCGAAAGGAGGCAAGCTTGATTCTAGGGCAATTAAAGATATTTTTCTTGCCTATCTTGAAGGGATTAAAAGGTTACAGACTCTGTGTAAAACATGGTTTAAATAATAAAATTGTCATAAGTAGAGATGTGGTCTTTAATGAGACATCCTTGCCATATGCAAGCCAAGAAAAAGAAAACTAAAATAAACCAACTATAGAGAAAACTTCTAAAGTTAAGGAAGTTGTTGATCTAGATTAATTTAAACTTAGAAGATCAGCTCATTCATCCCAAAAACAGAATATAACACAACAGCCTCATCCAGTCAACAAAGATAGTCTAGTTTAAATGACGAAAAGGAGCATTTTTTTAATGATGTAGAACATTTAAGGACTTATCAATTAGCAAGTGATAGGTTTAGAAGAAGTATCACACCACCTATAAGATATCTACATGAAGATCTTAGTTCTAGTTAAGTTAAAAGGAAAGTTGATAGCCTATGTTCTCCACACAGCAGAACAGATGGAGAGTATGAATCTAAAAAATACAATGTGCTACGTCTGGTCATCAAGCGGCAAATTAGTTTAAGGTAATGCAAGAGGAAAGAGCTCTCCTTATGCTAACAAGACATGGAAGCTGGTTTAAAAACCTTTAAATCTAAGGGTGGTGGATTATAAATAGGTATTCAAGCTCAAAGATGGTCATACAGAAGTCACACCTAATAAATTCAAATCAAGTCTGATGGCTAAAGGCTTCACCCAAGTGAAAAGGATTAATTATGCAGAAATTTTCCTACTTATGGTCAAATACAAGACAATTCGAACCATCTTGCAAAGGTAGCTATAGAAGATTAGAAGCTTAAACAAATGGATGTGAAGACTGCTTTTCTCCATGGAGAATTATGGGAGAAGATCTATATGTAATAATGTGAGGGATTTGAAGAAAAGGGCAGAGAAGATCAAGTGTGCTTACTAAAGAAGTCACTGTATGGCTTAAAAATATCTCCTAGGCAATAGTACAAGAGGTTTGATAGCTTTATACATCAAGCAGGCTTCATCTGGAGTGCTTATAATACATACTCCTATTACAAAGATGCAGGTTGTTAAGAAGTTGCGTTCTTGATGTTGTATCTAAATGATATGCTAATTATCGGTAGTAACATGCACAAAATAGCCTCATTGAAGAAGATTTTAAGTGAAGAATTTAACATGAAAGATTTAGGGCTTGCAAAGAAGATATTGGGAATGGAAATCAAAAGAGATAAGAGTAAGTGCAGGCTTATGTTATCCTAAAAATCTCACATCCACAAAGTTACTGAAAAATTTTAGATGCTGCAAGTAAAATCAATAAGTGTTCCAGTTGGAAATCATTTTAAATTCTTTTTTTTAGAGTTATCCAAAAACCTAAAAAGAAAAGCAGGAAATGATAAACATCCATTACTGAAATGAAGTGAGGAGTATCTATATGCCATGATCTACAACAGAGTTGATTTGTCATAAGTAATCAGACTGCTTAGTAGATACATGGCCAATCTCACCAAAGATTATTGGCAAGTAAAAGTGGTTATTAAGATACTTAATTAGAACAAGAAGCTTGGGTTAGCTTATAAAAAGAAAGGTTTAATTCAGTAAGGATTGGAAGGGTATGTCGACTCTAATTTTGCTAGAGATAAAAGCAAAAGAAGATATCTTTTTGCTTATATTTTAATTTTTAAAGGACATTATCTGAGTTCGAAAGCTCAACTTCAAGCTATTGTTGCTTTACTCTAGCACTAAGGCAGAGTATATATTAATTACAGAAGGTTTTAATGAAGTTACCTAGTGGCTTGGGTTGCTCAGTGATTTGTAGTTTTATAGAGGTCCTGTATTTGTGTTTTCAGATAGCCAAACTGTAATGCATCTCTGTAAGAATCTAATTTACCATGAATGCAGAAAACCCCTTGATGTTAAGTATCATTTTATGAGAGAAAAAGTAGAACAAGGATTCATCCTACTAGAGAAGGTTACCACTGACGACAAACCCCATTGATATGGCCACAAAACCTGTTTTCTTGAAAAACTATATAAGTATTTAAAGATTATTAGGTTAGTATTCGATGACATAGAATGAATGAAAGGTTGAAGATGCACTAAGTTGATTTATTTGGATCAAGAAGGAGTCTGTTGAAGAATAAGATGATCTAGCTAAAAATGATAACAAAGACTTTTAATGGTACCGCTTCTGGATCTAGTAGCTGAGTCAAAAAAGGCTTGGTTAGTAACTTGAGCAATGAGTATCATCTAAGTCATAAGCTTATTGCACAGATAGCTGAATCTCTTTACCATTTCAGCAAAATACATAATATATAAAGCCACTATATTTTCTAGTTCTATTGCTATTGCTGAAAGTTTTATATCCTCTTTGATTGAGTCTTTTAAGAAGTACTAGCCTTTGATTATAACTAAGGAATTAGAGTACTACAAGCAATGAAATTATTTATCTCTATGAGAGAGTTTCATCAATTATATAAGAAGACCAAGTGTCTATAGTTATTAGTGTCTAGTGTTGGATTCATTCTTGATGTATTTGTAAAGTTCAATTCAAGATAATGATTAATCCAAATTCTTCATTTGTGGAAAATCTCTTATTGTTTGCTTTATAAGAATAAAGAAAATTTAAGGTTGAGTTTACATAAGGTTAAAATAGAAGTTATATTCAAAAACTAGTATCAAAGTCTATTAAAGATTTAGCAAGACTTCAAGAAAGTCCTTTGTAAGAAACTACAAAATTTAGTTTCACAATGAGGATAACCAAGTTTAAGATGGAGCGCTTTAATGGCAAAGGAGATTTTGGGATATGGCTTCCAAGGATGAAGGCCATTCTTGTTCAACAAAAAGTGGCTCAAGCACTTACTGGTGAGAGTAAGTTGCCATATAACATGTTTGCAGCAAAGAAAAAAGATGTCTTGGAAAATGCTTACATCATAATGATCATGTATTTGAGTGATAATGTGATGAGGCAAGTATTAAAAGAGAAAACTGTAGCTAAGGTCTGGACAAAGCTTGACAACCTGCATATGACAAAATCACTATCTAAATTAATTTATCTCAAAACAAAGTTTTTTGGATTTAAGATGAATGAAGATAAGAGTCTTAGTGGGAATCTTAATGAGTTCTTTAAGATAGTGATTGATTTGGAAGATATAAATGAAAAGATTAGTGATAAAGATTAAGTTGTGATGTTGTCAAACTCGCTACCTCCTACATATAACCAATTGAGAGATACAACAAGGTATAATAAGGATACCTTGCCAGTGGAGAAGCTGGAGTCAGCCATAAGATCAAAAGAGCATGAATTAATGTTAAACAAGGGAGCTGAAAGCCTTAAAAGTAACAATGAAGTCTTAACAATTAGAGAAAGACCTGAAAAAGATAGAATTCTTAAGGGAAGGATTCAACTAAACACAAAAGTTCAGCAAGGTCTAAATCAAAGGGAGTTGGAAGGAAGTTTTATTCTTATGGAAAAGTTGGCGATATTAGAAGGTTTTACAAGGAATTAAAGAAGAAATTACCAGAACAATAGAACAAGGAAGGAAATGCTATAGTTGTAATAAAGTCTCTTAAAGAGGGAGATGTATTGGCAGTAACTAAACTAAGAAGCACAAAAGAGTGGATTCTGGATTTTTCCTATAGCTTTCATATATATCCCTAGAATGAATGGATTATGGACTTTAAAGAGGTAAACAATGGAAGGATGATTATGGGAGATGATTATTCTTATGATATCAAAGGGATTGGCTCCATAGCTCCAAGCTTAATGATGGTTCAACAAAAATACTTACAAATGGGAGGAACATTTTATCAGTTGAAGAGAAATTTAATCTCTCTTGGTTCTCTAGATGAAAAAGGTATGCATCCAAGATTGAACATGTTATCCTCAAAGTGATAAAAGGATCACTAGTTATACTTAAGGAAGTGAAGCAAAATAGGTTGTATGCTTTGCCAGGAAAGGTAATTACTAAAGATGTTACTGTTGCAGTTAAAAGTGATGAGAATATTTCTCAGCTTTTGCACAAGAGGCTTGGTCATATTTTTGAGAAAAGATTGCAAGCCTTAAGCAACCAGGGATTGCTGGGAAAGGACAAAGTATCTCACTTGGAGTTCTGTGAGCTTCACTATGTTTTTAAACCATTTATATTCTACTCTTACAAGTTTTACTAATGTAATTTTTCTACATGGTCTAGGGACATGATTCATATCCCTCATTTTCATTGTGTAATTCAGGTTAGATTATGTGAAAGGATATTGTTGTGCCTTTAACATGTTTTTGCACTTGTTTCATTTGCTTTGATTAATGGAAAATGTACTCACTATTTTTTTGGAATATGTTTATGTTTGTTTGCATATGTGTCTGCTTTCTTATTGGCCAATTACATTCTCGATTTTGTTATTTTTGGTACAAAACTCAATCTAGAAGCTTTATTTCTCTTCAAGTTTTATTGTCACTTAATTATTTTTCTTGAAATGTACCACTATGAAATGTAGATTTCATCATTTAGACATTATATTCTTTCCTTATAATAATATTGCATATTAGTAGGCAAGAAATTATTTAGCTTGATTAGCATAATTCTGACATTAACTACCCAATTACCTTTTATATTTCTTCACTTATTTCCTTTAGGTGCTTTTCTCTGTTGACGACATGTAAATAGTCTTCCACTATGAATAACTAAAGAATTATAAGATTAAAGAGGAACACCATAACCTAAATAATAACTAATTTTTTTCGAAGTGCTTTAATGATAAGCATGTTAGCATAATAGTTTGGTTCTAAATTAATTTGTTATGTGTAGGAGTATTAGATTTAAATACTTTTTGAACTATGATTCTTCCTTTGTTAATGGTCTTACAGCACATCAATTGTTATGTGTCATACACCATAAATGACCCTTTCTTATCTTAACCCTTTCTATACTTCATAAATGTTTATGAATGTATGTATTAGTAATAAGACACGGCTAAAAAAGAAACATGTGGATTTTTCATTAAATAACATGGAGAGTCATTATTTGTTTTCATAGAAGTCAATGTCCAGCTTTGCAAACGGTCTTGAACAACATGGAAAAAACCACAAACAAACTGAGGTGGGAGGTTTTGGCTTTTAGATTATAGAACTTGCTGCTTACAGGATTTGATCCAACAAACTTGTCCCTAATTAGCAAGCAGCCAGTGCAAATCAAAGCCAAAACCCTTCTCCTTTCTCTTAACCCATGCCAGTGCTCAAAATCTTCAAGCACTTTGAGTGATTTTAAAGGAAGGACACACTTTGTGACTATATCTATTAGTTGTCTTTAGTTAAGATTTTGTTGAGCTTTATGCAGTCTTGTTTCACTTTTTCTCAAAAAAAGTGATACTTAACATCAAAATACTTAGTTCGTTCACGATATACTAGGTTTTGACATAAATAAATGGTTAATTGGCTCTTTGAAAACATTATCAAATCCAAGCTATACATCTTCACCTCCTTTAATCGTCAAAGTAATCATAGACCTTCTTTGAACCCTTCTGTTATGGCTATATACTCAGCCTTCATAGTGAAGAGAGCTACGATCTATTAAAGTTATGTATTCCAACTAATACAGCACCCCTCAAGCATGAAAACAGAGGCTGGGAGTGACCTTATTTTCTTTCCATGACCAATGAAATCAGTATCAACACATCTAGAAAATCCTTGCTGGACGAGTCCCTCTTTGGCATATATAAATCTATAACCCTTAGTTATATTTATATATCTTAGTAACCACTTCATTGCTTGCCAGTATTTTTACCTAGATTGGCCATATATCTGCTAAAAAGGCTGATTACATAGCATAAATCAAGCTTACTGCAGATCATAGCATACATGAGTGACTATTGCATTTGAGTAGGGTATATAGCTCATTTCTCTATTTTCTTCTTCTGAATTTGGGCAACTATAGGCAGACAACTTGAAGTGTGTTTTTAAGGGTTTGGTAATAGGTTTTGCTTGGTGTATGGAGAATTTTTCACCGTTTTTGTAGATAATCTTCTTGGAAGAGCTTGAGCCTCCTCTTAGTTCTATGTCTTTGAATTTCTATCTTCGAGATTCTTTTAACTGGCCTTAGGTCCTTCATATCAAACTCCTCAGTTAGAATTTTTTTTACCATGCAAATTTGGTATTAGATACTGCCTGCTATAAGTATGTCATCAACATAAAGTAAAACCAAGATAGCATCCTTGCAGCTAGCATTCTTATGATATAAGCATGCATCACATGACTTTTCTTGAAGCTTTGACTCAACATGAAATTATCAAACCACTGCTTCAGGTATTTGCTTGAGCTCATATAAATATTTTTCAAAAGGAAAACTTACTTTTCCCTGCCTTTTGCCTTAATGCCTTCAGGTTGCTTTATGTAAATGGTTTCTAATGTCTCTTCATGTGAGAATGCAGTTTTTGAAAACCATCTGCTCCAATTCCTAATCCTCTAAGATTATTTTAACAAGGATCACCCTTTGGAGCTCAGTATAATCAACTCCTTCAATCTGAGTGCAGCCTTTAGCTACTAACTTGGTTTCGAACCTCTTTGGAGCTCTTTTTGTTTCTTCTTTGATATTGTAAATCCACTTATAAGCCACTACCTTCTGCTTCTTAGCCTTTTTACAAGCTCCTACGTCTTATTCTTTTTTTGAAAGGCAATCTCTTCCTTCATCGCATGCCACTATCCATTTTGTCTAGACATAACATTTCTGAAGTTTCTATGTCCCTGATCCTCTTACATACGTTTAGCTATGTTAAGGGTATAAGTAATAAATTCTCCCTCAGCCAAGCTAGTGCTCAGCTTCTCACCCAACCTTGGTGATTGAATGATTCTATAATCCTTATCTCGAGCCAATTGATATTGATGTAGTTGATCATGCTAATCCCCACACTGTAGTTCTTACTGATCATCATTTATAAGGGCAATTTGCTGCTGCTTTCTTTATGACCTTAGACCAATTGATTCAAAAACTCATTCAACAGAGGCTTGAGATCCTCTTGATTCTATCTCAACCCCATTAACTTCCCTATATTCCTCTAATGCTTCTGGATATTTATTACTGGCAACAACACCTCCTTGTTAAGTATATGGCAGAGAAGTCTCTTAGAATGTGATATCTTTAATAATTAAAGTCTTATAGACTTTTTTCTTTTTATATATAGATTTTATATCCCTTCACTCCTTTAGGATAGCCAAGGAAAACTCCTTTTACTGTCCTTGGATTAAGCTTCCCTTCTCTTTGATGTGAAAAGGTAGCACTCCCAAATACCCTAAAATGACTGAGATTGAGGTCTTTTCTAGTCCATTTTTCTTGAGGTGTCTTCAAGTCGATGCCTTGAACGTCATTTATTTATCAATACACAGCTATGGTAGTTGCTTCCTCATAAAAACCCTTACTAAGGCCAGAGGTGAGTAGCATATGCCTCACCTTTTTGTGATGGTTTTATTCATCCTTTCAGCAACTCCACTCTACTGCGAAGTATTCCACACTGTCTTCTAGCTCAAAATCCCATGCTTTTCACAATAAGCATCAAAAGATGAGCCGCAAAACTCTAAGCCATTATCAATTCTCAAGGCTTTATTCTTTCTTCCACTTTGGTTCTCTATCAACACCTTCCATTTTTTAAACCTTTCAAAGCATTCAGTTTTTGTTTTTAACATATACAACCATACCTTTCTTGAAATGTTGATGACAATAAAGAAGAAATACCTGTATCCACCATGGGTTAGTGCTGCCTCTGGCATCCACAAATCCGAATGCACATAATCCATAATTTTAGCTGAGTTATGCTCCCCAACTATAGTAAACTTCAACCTTTGTTGCTTGGCCAACTAACACATACTGCCCATAGAAACCAAGATGTGAAACTTTATCCTTGCTTAACAGCTAAAGATTAATGAGGATTTAAAGCCCTTTCTCATTACAATGCCTAAGCTTTTTATGCTAATGTTGGGCTGCACCAAGTTCTTCTTCCGTAGTTGTTACTACTTCTCTCATCACAACCTTGCCTTTAAGAATGTATAGGCCATTCTCTTTAATTCCTTTTAGGATCACCAAGGAACCTTTCAAGACTTTAAAAGTGCCTCTCTCTAGAGCATCCCTTATCATTCAAAGAGCCCAAGAAAATCAAGTTTCTTTTTGGTTGTGCCTTACTTCCTTCAAGATCTTGATGGTTTCATCTTTTATCTCAAAGGCTATGGTTATAACGCCCTTAACTTCATAGGATTGATCATTCCTCATGATAACCCTTCCTCCATTTACCTCCTTATGGTCTTGAAACCACTCAGCCTTGGGACACATGTGATAGGTGCAAGCTGAGTCAAGAATCTAGAAAATATCTCTACTTGACAAAAAACCATTAGTTTTTTATGTCATTTCCACTCTACTTTGGGAATGAGTCAGACTTGAACATTGATGGCATGGTGAAGAAGACAACCAACTTTTGTCTTGTTCCTCTGTTTGTCAAAACAGGCTATGAAACCATATTAGATGGAAAAGCAAACTAGTAGATCTCATGGGCAAGAAGATAATGTCTCTTTTCTTCTTTTTCTTTATCAACAAGACTTCATCATATGAGAAAATTAAAGAACTAGTTGAGATGTTGTTGAGAGCTTTGCTCTTCTCTGTAGAGTTCATGAATTTATCTAAAGGTATTATTAAATTGATACCTAAGGAATGCCTTAATATTAGTCACAAAAAAGGACATGAAAAGAATCTATTAACTCCAAAATTAGGCCGATGGATCCTTTAGGATTTTGTTGCTTATTTCTTTCTTAATTACTTCCAAATGATATTAAAGTGTTGATGATTGTATGATGATGATGCAGTTGTCCATGGCCTAAATGGATCACCCACTTCGATGTCAGAGTATGAGCACTTATCAATTTTGGAAACAGTGAAAAATCTCTTCAATCTCTCCTCACACTTCCTAATAAAGAGGGATCCATCGGCTAGATCCTTTGAAAACATAGTTCAATCTCAGAAAGAACCCCATAACTGACTGCCTAGGTCACTTTCTTAACCCAATTCTTCATCCTTCTTTTCATATTAGGAAAAAGAGTTTATTGCCAGTGACTTTTTGGTATGATTTTTCTTTGATAGTTTAATGTTCTTTGCATGAATAGAGCAACTTTTAACATTGGTGAAGATCAAGGATGGTGAGGCAAATGAAAATGCCAAGCTGAGTGAATTCCACCAGGAGTTACTGTAACTTGCAGCTGTGTTGAAAGGTAAGAATATCTTAACTAGTTACTTAGAAAAAATTTGGAAGGCGATGATTGTGAGGGAATGGAAGGAGTACATGGAGGATACAGTGAAACATTTTGAAGAAGGAGGACAATATGCTTAGAAAATGGGAGTTGATGGAGAATAAATTATGAAAATGAAACCCTCACTCACCACCAGATTTTGGGACACTTCATTAAGCATCACTTGCTTTTAGGATCGAGAAAGAGAGAGATCAACAATGGAGATGATATCATTTCTTTCGTGTCTTTAAAGATCAATTTGTTCAAGAACATTTGAGAAATAAATATTTCTTATCTAAATGGGTAAATGATCATTTGTTTAAAAAGAAAAGTATCTATCGAGTTACATGAAAAGTCTGTTTGTATGTATGTGCACATCAAAATCTGCATGCTAGAACCCTATCAAAATAGATAGATATGCAAGACTCTATTAGGAAGTCCAATGGCTTGTAGAATCTTGACAAAACTCGTAATTCCTTGGACTATTCCCTTGAAGACTTGTTCATGGTTCTAGTTTTTATTGATTTACCTTAAAAAGTGATGAAAAATTAATATTATTTGAGTAAGTATCTATAATTATCGAACTGTAAAATGCAATTATGTAGTGGAATGTTGTAGCAATAAGTTAAATAGGGCTATAGACGAAAAAGAATAATATTAGCAATTGGTATAGAGTACACATAGGATAATGATGTCTATTGAGGCAGTGCGACAGGAGGAGAAGCAGAATCTAACAAGTCAGAGGTGAAACAGAATTAACAATAGGTATGTCTTTTAATGTTTTGTTGGCTTAGGATTTGCATGATTTATGCATTTAATAACAATTGGTATTTGATCACAAGGAAAGTTTATTATCATTCTTTATAATAATAAGATTGATTTTAAGTTTTATTCTTTATCCTTAATATATTTATTGTTTGAAGTGTGATGAAAGGAGGTTGGAATAGGTAAAGAAGAAATTTTTGGATGGGACCAAAAGAATAGTTTTTTTATGCATTTGATTTGAAGTGATTTAGTATTATTTTAAGTATTTTGATTTATAGTACTGCCATAGGAAAAGGGAAAGGGAATATATCATAGAGCAAACTAACATAATTGTTCTAAAAAGGTGGAAGATTAACATTCTAGCCCATTCAAACTATCCAGGAAAACCTGATTCTTCCTTTTTTTTTTTTTGAAAAATGTGGGAAGATACCTACCATGATGAAAAACAACATATTACAATTAAATTTTATTTTAAATTGTATTATTAATATGCATATTCTTATTTGTTTTTTTTATATTTAATAGATTCTTAATGCATTGAGTATTCATACAGGTGTTGAAAAGAATGATAAAAATCTAGTGTTTGAATCTTTCCACGATAAGTATTATTTTTTATTCCTATGAAATATTTATATTTTGTGCATGTTCTTACATATATTTCTCATCTTCAAGTCACACATTTTGAACTAACTATCATTTGTTAAGATTGACAAAGTGATATTTTGTGGAGTTAGTGTATTAACTTTTAACTCTTTAAATTTAGGAGCATTAGTGAACTTTTTATATGAAAGTATATTTTTATTAAATGACTATTTGATATTTGGATATTTTTTGTTATGTAAGAAAATGATATAGATAATATTTTAGTTGTGAACGAGTAAATTTGTTTTAATTACATTGTGAGTTATGAGTCTAAGAATTTTGTATTTTGATTGTAATTTAAAAAAATAGTAATAATTTATTGATGATAGCTAAATGATTTATTTTTCTTTTTGCTGTTTTTATTCAATGATTAGTAAATAATTAATCATTTGTATTCATTTTAGCAATAACTATTCAATGATCGGTATACAACTATTTGTAATCATTTTTGTGTCAAATGTTAATTGTCTTAACAAATTTATAGTTTGGTTTATATTGATAATTATATTAATATTTAATAGTAAAAATTTAATTGTTAATTATCGAAAAGAATGAAGTCCAACTTGCTTTTAATAGCAATTGTTAATTTTTTGATAATTACCTTTAAACACATAGCGGTAATTATTAATTACCATTAAATATGTAGACATTTAGTGGCAATCGGTAATTGTCATAAATAAATAAAAGTTAATTTGCTTTTAGTGACAATTTTTATTTGCCTTAATAATTGCCATTAAATAACCAGATGTTTTGCAGTAATTGATAATTGTCACAAACAACACAAATATCAATTTATTTTTAGCGACAATATATAATTATCATGAACAAAATGAATGCCAATATATTTTTAGTAGCATTTATCAATTGCCTTTAACAACTGCTAGTAATAATATAGATTTTTAGTAATAATTATATTATATATTTACCAACAATCATGATAATTGTCGCCATAAGGTTTTCTCGACCCTGGCTACGTTAACTTTTGAATAGTGACTGATAAAGACTTTAATGGCAATTGTAATTGCCGCTAGAACTCAAAATAATCATCGTTAAAACTCTTTCATGTTATAGTATGATTATTGAGGATTAGAAGCTCTTTCTCACTACATTGCCTCTGCCTTCTATGTTAAAGCTGGGTCGCACTAAGTTTTTCTTCAGCTACTATTTCTCCTATCACAACTTTGCCTTTAAGAATGTATAGACAATTTTATTTAATTCTTTTTGGGATCACCAAGAAACCTTTCAAGACTTTAAAGGTACCTTTCTAGAGTATCGCTTATCATCCAAAGAGCTTAAAGAAATCAAGTTCCTCCTTAGTTGAGGCAAATACCTCATTTTCTTTAAGATCTTGATGGTTCCATCTTTTAGCTTTTATGTGGTTCCAATGCCTTTAACTTTATAGGATTGATCATTCCCCATGATAACCATTCCTCCATTTACCTCTTTATAGTCTTAGAACCACTTAGCCTTAGAACATATGTGATAGGTGTAAGGCAAGTCAAGAATCCATTCATTTGAGACTTTAGATTTTGTCACAGTTAGCACATCACCTTTTTTTCAAAGGAATCTGCAGCCACGGCTGCATGTGTCTCGTTGGTGGGTTACTCACCTTGATTCTTCTTAAACTCTCTACAAAACCTCTTAATATGGATAAAGTTCCCATAAAAGGATCAATTCCAATAGTATGCTTGATTTTTTATCACTTTTTCTTTGATGATTTTGCAATTAAGATTGGTTATGGATGGTAAGATTTCAAGAGCACTACTTTTCAATTTTTCTTATTTTCATGTCCTCTAAAACCAGACCAAGAATTCGATACTTATGCAAAACCAGTTGTAAATGCTATTGGACTATTTTGTGATTCTTTAAGGAAATTGGCGACAAGGATGCAAAACCTATGATTTGTCCTAGTAGTGGTGGCCATGTTGTTATGTCTTATTACTATTCTTGGTTGTTCCTAAAACTAAGGATGGATGTGTTGTTTTCATGCTGCCACGGTTGGGAAGAACCATAGCTGACACCACAAATTCTAGCACTTCAATAATTTAGCTCCTCGAACCACATAAGGATGATATTGAGTTTATACTAAATGCCATCAATGACTACCTTAATGTCAAGGTGTGTAATGATACCATTATGGTCCCTTATTTTGCATATATGTGTGTCTACTTGCTTTATAGTTTTATTGGCTATGAAGCTTCTTGGCACTAATTTTCTCACTCCCTAAACTAAAGGGGAAAAAGAGCTTATTTTAAGCTGATGATTATATGAGCTTACCAGACATCCATGATTGCACAAGCAAGCCTGGTGATTGATTAAATTATTACATGCTCTTGAGTGAGCTATCTAAAGTGATCATTAACACGTGCAAGGTGATACTGTGGTAGTGGGACTTATAATAATCAACCGTGATTGCACGCTAGGGTATGGGTGTCAGTGTGGGTACGGATTGGTTCAAGTAGGTTCTGTGCCCATGTGCATCAGGATGAGAATGATTCGTATCTAGTTATTTTTCAAAATTGGGCTTGGCTTATGTGAGCAATGTGATGGGCTGATCCTAGAGATGGACTATTGTTAAGATTACATTTTGTTTGAATTAGAACAGGCATGAAGGTTATGGATTTAAATGCTACTTAGTCCCTAGGTCCTAAAATTGTTCACCTATTTGGAATTTGCAACTTATAACTGTTTTGAAGGCTTTAAGGAGTGAGAAAATTGGCTACCATAGGTCAGGTTGGTTTTTGTTGATCTATTTTTAGATTTTTAGAATTTTCTTTTTAATAATTTCCTCTTGCTTAATGATTTATTAGTGGTTTCTTCTTGTTTAATGATTTGTTAGTTTGAGTAATTTCATACTTGAAAAATAAATATATGCATTCTTATTACATATTTCTCTTTGAATTGAGATCATGTTTCTTATAAATATTCTCTTTGAATTAAAATCATGGTTCTTATAAATATTCTAATGTACTTGTAACTAATAACTAAACATGTTGTATTCATACATATTAATGTTGTGACATATAATGGATTAGTGCCTCTTTTCCCTTGAAGTGTTATTTTTATTTGTTTTGAGATGTTACATTTGGACTAAGCAATATTCTTTGAGCATAATTTATTGAAATATGATATTTGATTGCCCGATGAACATAGTATCTTATGTATCATTCTAGATCCTAATAAAGATGGATGCGCTTGCTTAATGAAATAAAAATTGGAAAGAAAAGGAAATTGGAATTATGAGCTTTGTGTCATCTATTATTATAGTTAATGGTCTCGGGGAAGCTATTAATTTGAGATTGTCTATTAATGTCATCATTGCCTTGGTTTTTAATGTTTATTTGAAAACAACATCTGTGTCTTCTGCTTAAACTATATTTGACTCTATTGTTTTGGGTTATTTTCTTACCCAGTTCATGAACAGCCTAACTATGGTATAATGTTAAGTGTGCAGTATGTGAATAGCATGCTGGTTTAAGAGTAATATGCAGATAATATTTTACATTTTCTTGAAGAAAACAAAAATGGATACCATGCATCATAATGTTAAAGTGTGAGTGCTTCTAAGGTTATAATTAATTACTGAAAATTTGAAAGTCTTCTGGGATTTTATCATCTCTTCGAAAGTGATGGACTAATTTCTAAGTGTTGGGATTGGTAAATGCTACAAATGCAAGTAAGTTTTTATGAAAAATGTTAAAGTATTCAAGGACTTCATCATCTCTTTGAAAGTGATGGACTAGTTATAGTCTAGTGGAATGGTCAAATGATCCGTTATGCATTTACTTTCAATCAATAAACTTGAGTTCGTCCCATTCTGTGAATCAATCTTGTAACTTGAGTCCATCCCAATGTCTGAATCAATCTTGTCCTGCCTTATGATTTTGATTTGATTTTCATGTAGTTTAGTTTTGTGCATGAACATGTGATGGTTACTATTTTTATGTTAAGATTTTAAATCCACTTTTCTATCTTTAGAATGAGAACATGGGGAAGCAACTTACCCATGAATTTTTTTTTCTTAAGGTCGAGGTTGCGTACTATGCTTACTAAAACTACTATGAATCCATGATTGATTTCGTTATTATGAGGTTATGACTTGTTTTCCTTGATACCAATGCAGTAGGCCGAGCATTGCTACACATTAAAGAGATATTGGCAACTAAACACAATTGGGACAAGTTAAGGCTGAAGTACGAGTTGTAGATGGCTAAAAATTCTTGAAAACTTTCAAGTCTTCTAAAAATGCTCATTCTAGGTAATAAGCAATATCATTTCCTTCATTCAATCTATCATTTGAGGTTTTCCAAACTTTTTTATATAGTTACTGACTTGTTCGTATTTCCATTCTAGGTAATCCACATAAGTAAACAGGATTAAAGGTTCTGAATATCCACTTTTGCACCATATTTTCTTAATGCTAGTACAATATATATATATATATGTTTATATATATATTGCTTTTGTATTTGGCAGATGGCAGTAGTCTGTATGTTACAAGACTATAGCTTACACATCTTATTGAAGGCAATTGATTCTTTAGAGCCTTCCACAGAAGTGCTAGAATAATTTCACCAGTTGAACTCAAAAGATAGTGATAACAAATATAGTAATACATTTTAGAGAGTCAATACCATGCAAGAATTATCCAAAAAGGTAGTTTTATATTATCTTATGATAAGTAACACGAATGAAGATAACACTATTCAAATAAATTATAATATGAAACAATAAGAAAAAATGAACTCTTTAATCTATTATATCATCACAAACAACTTTTTTAAGTTCAAATAAAATTAATGGATAAAATCAAGGTAATAAGTTTTTTAATAAAAAAATATAAAAATATTTAAATCATTTATAATATTAATGTAAAAAATAAAATAATAAATGAAAAATTTTGAATCATTAAAAGATTTTTTTGTACCATTTTATTTACATTGATATTAATATGTGAAAAATAAATAATGCATTATTGATTTAATATATTATAAAACCATTTATTTATAAAATTTATACAAATCAAATTATTATAGAATATCATATATGTTAAAAAAATTTAAAAACTAAACAATAATATTATTTTCTTGTGATCATATCCCATCTTGTTTCTCCCTAATTTCATGAAAATTGAAGCAAAATCGGTATATAACATGTGATTAATCCATATGGAAGTTATATAGCTATTTAATAAACACTATTGTTTTCACTTTTTTTACTTTTAACAATTTTCACTGCATAGATCCTGTAACATTTTCTTCGATTTTTAACTTCAACTTCAACTTTGATTTTAATTTTCTTAATTATTATTTAGTGGATATTATTCTTTAAAAAAAGGTGTTTTGTATGGTGGAAATGAACAGTTGGTGAAGGAATTATAGGGTTTGTAGCATTTAAAAATATTAACTATTAACATTAAAACGATTGTTGGTCTTAAACAATTTTTGGGGTTTCCCAAGTTACAAACATGTATTGAAGCTTTATCTCTTGCTACACTTGATGCTCTAGGTTCGCTGGATATTTCATTTCTATCAAATATGAAACTTCTTTGCTCCTTCTCTATGTTGACTTCTTATATTTCTGTTGGGTTGAAGGTTGATTGGGTAAGTAGACAAAAATTGTGCGAAAATTCAAATGATGTGAACAATTTGGCGATTCCAATCAGTAGATGTTTTGACAACCTTTGCAAAGTAAAAGTCATCAAATGCAATGGATTGAAGGACTTAACATGGCTAATATTTGTCCTAAATCTTACTTATCTCACTATATCAAGCACTGGAAAAGTGGAGAAAACAATGAGTGAGGGAAACATGAATGAAGTTGTAGAGGGAGGAAAATAGTTGGTCCCATTTGGAAAACTATAAGTGCTTAAATTGCATCATGTGCATGGACTAAAACGCATCTATTGGATTCCCCTTCCTTTCCCATCTCTTTAGGGAATCAATGTGTTTCGTTGCTCCAATCTTAAGAAGCTTCCAGTCAACTGTGATAATGCTAAAAGACAAAGTTTGGTTATTGAAGGAGAGAAAGACTACCTAAATGGACTCAAATGGGAAGACGAAGCTTTTAAAAGTGTTTTTCTTCCTCACTGGAGAGTATTATAAGATAGATAAGCATTCTGAAAGAAATTAATAATGTACTTCATTGGGTCATGCATTACTTTCTTTTTGCTTCTTTCATTACTTATTCAAGTGTTTATGATGTTGTATCTTAAATTGAATTAAAAATAATATTGGCTTTGATAAGGTCATATTTGATTTGAGCTTTTAAAAGGCTCATGATATGTTGATCGTGTTTGAACACACTTTTTCAAAAAGTTACATCGAACAATAAAGTTGAATGACCAAAGCAGAAGTCAGTGGACCAACATGGGATATGCTATGAGTGACAGATTGGTAGTAGTAGAGTC
This sequence comes from Moringa oleifera, assembly GCA_021397835.1. Taxonomy (NCBI): domain Eukaryota; kingdom Viridiplantae; phylum Streptophyta; class Magnoliopsida; order Brassicales; family Moringaceae; genus Moringa; species Moringa oleifera. The sequence goes on from JAJFZO010000734.1 coordinate 118,034, forward strand.
AATATAATATTGTCATGACTGAAGGCTGATAATTCGAAGGTACAGAAAAAGTGAAGAATTAACTCGAAGGCAAATCGACATCTCACCTATCAATGCAAGGATAAGTCATATTCATGGTAAAATAACAAGAATACCATCCAAACAGCTATTAAAACATATTCACATGTATATTTTAGATAAGCTACTCATTCATTAGCAAAAGCCTTGTTAAATCCTATATTGACACTACAACAAATAAAAACTTTAATGATATTTAAAAATAACTTTTAATGACAATTATAAAACTATCATTAAAAAGGGAGAGATTTTAATGACAGTTCAATAACTATCGTTAAAAGCCCTAACTTTTAATAACAGTTTTAATAGAACTATCGTTAAAAGGGGAGTTTTTAATGACAGTTCTAATAGACTATCATTAAAGAGGACCTGATAGTTATGATAGAACTATCATTAAAAAAGTCATTAAAGGTTTTTTTTTATTAATTTTGAAATAAATACAAAATCTATATATTCAAATTATCCAAAACCTGCATATATAAAATTTTTCATCTCTTCCACATCAACTTTATCATCAATACAATTTTTCATAAGTTGCAACCAAAATTTTTCTATTATACACTTCAATGCCATTCTCATTAAGATCGTCATTACTTTTTTCATGTTTGAAAATACTCAAAATAATCCAATATAAAAAAGTAATAAAAGATGAATAAAACAAAAGAAAAAAATTTGATGTCATAATTGAACTCTATATGTACAATACATGAGTTTAAATATACATTATCATATGCAATCCTAAAAATTCAACTACACAAATTCAGTGATGTTCAGTATACTAAAATTTTCAAGGTTCAACTTTCTAATATGGCATTCCAAAGAAATTGTCTAACCTCTTTTTTAACTTCATTAATATTTGATTAGGTGTAAGTATGTATATCTACTAACTATATTTATTAAAAAAAAATAGTCCAATTAAACTTTTAATACGCACATCAATTAATTACTTAAATATTTACATAAGCAAATGCTTAAAACCTATTTTCGCATATGGGATATTTCTATCACGTACAATCAATGATGTCCCTTAAAAATTTTGTAATATAATATCCACACTCAATATTTGAAGGCTAATATGGACACTGCATTAAAAAATTTTAATTATTATATTTTTACAAAATAAATAAAACTAACATCACATATAGGTTTAAATATACATACTTCAACAAGAATACTGTTAGGAATGCACCTAGTGCTTGATTCTTTGAAAACTTGGAACAATTTCAAAAAGCTGCCAATAGAAAATAATCAATATTCTTAAGAGTAAAAAAGAAAAAAAAAATACATGCTAACATAAATGAAAATATTTTCACTTATGTAGACATATGTTGATCTAGTTCTTGACGAGATCTATGGTTCAAAGGATCGAAAGTACTATACATAAAATTACGAATTTTCACAACCACCAAAAACTAATACTGCCTACATTATAAAAAAAATAAATGTTAAAAATATTGTGAATAAAACTATTAATAATTTTAACTAGTATTATAACTTACCACAAGTAATAAAAAAATATCACTACTCCTCCGTCACATTGATCTATCATTCTATTGGCTAGGTGACGATCTTGGGTGTCTATACTTATAGACATTTCATATGACAATGTTGACGGATCAACAAATACAAAATACTTTCCCAATTCAAGTGCAGTTAATTTTGTATAAAGTTTACTGAAATAATCAAAAGATAAATATGATGTAGCCAAACAATAATAATTAAATAAAAATTCAATAGACATACGTACACAGTGTAAGCCTGAATAATGGTGACACTTAGCTCTCTATGTGACAAAATTGCATGATATCTTCTCAAGCCACAAATACATGTCCATCAGAAGCAAAGACTTTAGTAAAAGGTATGTGTATTACTTCATTAGGTGCCATCACCTTATTCATATAATTATATATCCTCTATAATCTTGGTGGTAGCCCTACGAAAGATACTTGTTGCGAAGATTGTGATTTTGTCAATATTGGTGCTCTCTTAATTGGCAACTTACTTTGTTGCTTTATAGTCGATAGCTAAAAAATTTTTGCAAACTTAATTGATAATAATAGGGTGACTTATAAAATATGTTTACTAAAAACATTACCTCATGTGTACCAACAATGACCCAATCTCGAGGCCAAGCGACAATTGAAGCGAGTACAAAAAAAATATTTGTCAATCCACCGTCTGGGTTTGAGTGAGGCAACTGTGCATCACCATGAATAGCTACGTATACTATCACTTAACCATCACCAAAAAATAATGGACGACTATGGACCATCTGATTAGGAGTATGATCCGTGAAGATAACCCCACTTGCCACTATATAGTTTGATGACTGGATGAACATATGGCATGGCTCATACTACAATGATCTGAAAAAAAAAAACAGAAGTTACGTTCATATTATTATTAATATCATATCTATTATGATTAACATGTAACATACTTTGTTGTCTTATGGAGCCAATGCATGTGCAGGTTTCGGTGTTGTGATTGGCATAGGTGATTGAGGTATTGGATATTCTTCTTCCTCTAATAATCCAGTTATATTATTACTAGCTTTACTCGAACGAAATTACATTCCAGATTCTTCTTATTAGATATCATCAGTTTTGTTCGTAACAATGTTTGTCAAAACTTCTGTATACTTTATGAACCACCTCATCATCTCTGCTAATTGTTGTTGATTAAATTGCATACCTTGAAGGACAGTCAACTTTTTGGGCTTCCCAAAATAAGATGGGATAGTTACCCCGGATCATTGACCTCTAATGCGTCCAGGGTGCTCAGGTGTACCAAGAGCTTTTGTTAGTACATCTTCTAGACCGAAGTTTATAAATTTACCCTGTGTGCTCTGTGTCATCAACTCATCCTACAATTTCAAAAATAAAATTAATCAATGAATATGAAATTTATTACCATAAATGCTATAAAAAAGTTGAATTATACTTATAATTTTTTTCCCACACAGTCAGCTTGCATCATTCATATATTCTCTTTTTTTATTATGTCGTTAAGCCTTCCACAATAAGGCACAATCAATTTGAGCATCGCGACCCAATGCTTGTTTCCTTTTTTAACATAAAGAGTAAACATGTTAGATTTTTAAAACGTACTACCAAATGAATATATTATCAATTATAAACATAATAAATGAAAAAAAAAAAACTTACAAGTTCACTCTTCAGCCCTACAAATCTCTTTCTAGATAAACGATGATCATACACATTCTTCTTTCTTTTCTCTTTTGCTATTTGTCTTTTTTGCTGTAAGATCAATACATGTCAACATTTGAAGAAAATTGAATAAACAAAAATTTTACTAACTATAAATGCATACCTAAAAGTCTTCTATTATACGAGAGTTCATAAAGTCCTGCCACAACCTAACATCTAAGACACTACTATATTCTTTAGGTGGAAATGATAGAAATTCCAAGTCATCAATGTGAGGGAATATGTAATTTGATATAAGATTGGTCTTGAAGTTCCTCCATTTGTTTGCAACAGACTAAAGCATGTACCTTTTCATGCTCGCATCAATATTATACATCTCCTACAATGTATTATAAAAAAGTGGATTGGTACAAATCAAATTAATTAGCAATAAACTAATTGAAAAGCAATAATACTTTGTGTTTCATTTAACTTATCAATATTGTCTCCCAAATCTTATTTTTCATTTCGATGCTTACAGAATGCCAATTCATGATATTTATGGGCACTGTATTACATACCACCACCCCAATGTAGCTATTAAACTGGGTGTCATTCCTCCTAATTGGTTTATCTTTATCATTTACATCGATTGTGAGCTTAACGCTAAAAGCACGACTCTTAATTATCTTACACATACTAGTGATACCTCATTTTTTTTAGCCCTTGAGACCCTTCACTTGAGTGTTCAGAAGGATCCATAAAATCTATAAACAAAAACAAAATATGATTAGTATCATATATGCAAATCATGATATAACATGATAAAACTAAAAAAATAAAATAAAATAAAATTATAAAAGACTCGATTACTTTGACACATGAGGCAATTGATCATTACCTTAAAAAATACTCAAACCCACAATCTTTCACCATTGTCTTAAGCATATACAAGATGATGGTCATTCATTTGGTCAAATAAATCAACAAGTGGCAAATTATTACAAAAAATCCTGTGCTCCACACTAATATCGTGCAAATCATCATCTTCATCATAGTCTTTTGGAGGTGTTAATAATACTATGGAACATTTGGCATCAAGTGGATCTTCAATGTAAAATATTATCTTGCTTGTGAAGCCAATATAAACTGATCATTTCTATGTCCAATCCGATTGAGATCAACTAGCATAACTCCTAGATTATCAACTTTAACATGTTCTTATCCAATCACATTTGAAAATTGGAGCTCTAAATGTTGTGTAATCTAGCTCTCATATTTCTTGTGTAACTTCATAGAATGACAAATCACCATATATTGAATTTTTATCCTTAACACTGGAGATTTGCATGGTGTTGGCAACTAAAATGATACCACTATTTTGATGGATCCTTGAGTTATCTAGTTGCTTTGTGTAAAAGTGACAACCGTTGATGATATATCCACGATACTTGATTACTATGGATCGAGGACTATGGGCAATCCATCGTAGTGTTAATGAGACATTATGATTGGATAATAAAAGTTCATTCTCAATCAGTATCATAAATATGATGAACCATATTAGAAATAAATTTAATGTCTAGACAAGAATAAGTATTCTTACCTGTATTCGTGACCAATTACTTAAGGTTCAATTTTGCTTATCATGTAACCATTTAAGTCGTTTTGATCTAATAGAATTATCGATCCTTAATTGATTTAAATGCTCACTGCATATTAAGAATAAATCATCTAACAATAATTCAAATATTATTTAATATAACAACAAATTATGAGTTATAAAATTTAATTACCTTATATATGGTTAAACTACGCTCGTATTCATCGAAATATACAAGTGCGCTTGATGAAGGAGGACATTATCAACTTTCTCAATAGTTCCACTAGCTAGAGCTTTTCCATTCTGAGTTAAGTGACCAAATACATTCTTTGTAGAGGAATCCCAATAATATCCATACCAAATAAATAATCAATGCAAAATTCTAATGCCTTTTCTACAATGTACGACTCGGCAATACTACCCTCAAGTTTATTACGATTTCGAACATAATACTTCAACACTTTTATATATCTTTCAAATGGATACATCTATCATAAATACATGGGATCACATAATTTTACTTCTCTGATAAGATGAATAGTGAGTTAGACCATAATATCAAAGAAACTGGCAGGAAAGTACCTCTCAAGCAAACAAAGTGTTATCACAAGTTCGTTTTGGATTTCATCCAACTTTGGCACATCCACCACTTTTTGGCATAACAAATTGAAGAACATACAAAGTCTAATGAGAGCATATCTAAATGTTTGGGTAACACACCTCATAAAGCAATAGGTAAAAATTGTTACATTAGGATGTGACAGTCATGCGACTTCAACCCATATGGTTCCAAGTCGTCCATGGATACTAGATTTTTGATGTTCGAAGAATACCCATCTGAGACCTTATTCGCACTGAAAACTTTACAAAATATCTTTTTTCTTCCTTAGATAAAGTATAGCATACAGGCGGTAAAAATGTACGATTACCGTGAACTTGTGGTTCTAACTCAGACCTTCACTCCATGTCTTTCAAACCATTCTAAAAGCTAATTCATCTTTAGATTTTCCAAAAATATCAAGCAATGTCCCAAGAAGACTATCACATGTGCATGACATCTAGAATGTGTCTGATACACATGGACTTCCAATATGGTAAGTAAAAAAAAAAATCAACCTCTTTTTCCAACACTGTGTAACAACATCTTCTTTACCTATTGTACTTCATTTCTTTGACTTTCCCCACGAATTTACTAAACATTGAACTTTGTGAAAGACTTCTTCACTGCTTAATGATTAGGGAGCAATTCTAACTTCTTGTTCACCATTGAAGGCCTTTTTCTATCCACGGTAAGGATGATGTCGTGGTAAGAGTCTCTTGTGTCCAACATATGACATCTTTTTACTATGTTTTAAGTGACTAACTTGGGTGTTTTCAGCATAAATAGGACAAATATAATACCCTTTAATATTACAACCAAGTAAATTACTATATGTAGGAAAATCTTTGATTGTCCATAAGAAAATAGCTTTCAAATTGAATGACTCATTACGGTATGCATCATATACTTTTACACTTGTGTCCTATAACATTTTCAAGTCTTCTATAAGTGGGGCCAAGTAGACATCAATATCATTACTAGGATGTTTAGGACCTAATATTAATAATGTCAACATCATGAACTTTCTCTTCATTGTTAACCATGGCGGTAAATTATAATTAACCACAATCACCGGCCAACAACTATATCGACTACTCAATGTACTGTGTGGATTGATCCCATCTGCTGATACAGCAAGCCTTAAGTTTCTTGGCTCTAAAGCAAACTCTGGCCACATGTAGTCAACCAATTTTCATGATGGTGTATCCGATGAATGCCTCAACTGACCATCAATTTCCGTTTTATTTGAATGTCATGTAAAGATGTTTTGATATTTCAAAATTTTTGAACATTCTTTTAAATTTTGATATTGGTGAAAAATACCGCAATTTGTTACCATTCTTCATTACTTTCCATCTTGAAAGTCCACAAGTTAGATACTGGATGTCATCCTGAAACTCCTTTTGATATAATATGCAATCATTTGAACAGGCATGAATCTTTTGATACTCCATGCATAATGCATTCAATATTTTCTTAGCATCATATATGGATGTAAGCGTTTCATTATTATCAAGCAATATTTCGGCAATCAAATTTAAAAGATCATTAAAGCTTTGATTGGACCAACCATATTTTGCCTTCAAATTGTACAATTTAACTAGAGTAGATAATTTAGTAAACTTCATTGATCGAGAATACAGAGGTTTCTCAGCATCATAAAGTAATCCGTCAAAGTGGTTAGGATTATTATCATACTCTACAAATGCCTATTGTATCATTTTTATAATGTTATCAAGTCCTTTGATGTGTTCTACCTCCTTAACAACCTTAGCATTCTTACTAGTAGAAGACCTAATAATACTAGTTTCTCCGTGCCATATCCAGTTTTGATAGTTACTATCAACTTCATACACATATAAATGATTTCGTATTTAACATGGAGTAAGTTGCACATTTGAATCTTGTTTGTAAGTCTAAATCCATCTTGAAGAAAGAGAACACCATTTATGAAAGAACAACTCTAATAGTTAAGTATTTTAGAATCTAGTAAAGTTAGCCGCTATAATCGATTCCTTTGGCCGGAAGACCTAACGGGAATAAGAAGACCTAAATTTTACTAGCATAAAGGCATATTGAAAAATGTACAGCAGACAGGAAAGGCCATGCCTTATTTTAGTATAGGAAAACCTTCTTTTCATAATCAACTGATTGGGTCCCTATGAGATAAATAAGTGTTTGGGATTTCATTGATTTCATATGATAGGTTGACAAACGAGTTAATCAGTGGAATTTAAGCACTCTTTTAATAGATTTTCTTTGATTAACCTTAAGATAAAAACAAAGAAAAATAATTGGTCAATGTCAATTGACAGGAAAATGAGCCAAATTCGCATTTCCAAATAATTTAATAAATAGAATGGAAAAGATCCCATGAAGCTCAACTTTAACTGAGAAGGTTTCGAAATTGGTTGCTTGAATCCAAAACTCCTAGGTCATGAGGAAGAGTGAAATGCTAATTGAATAAAAGTTTCTTCCTCCAAACATAAAGCTAAAATCCAAGTAGGTCACCTAAAAGAAAGTTGCCAGTTAGTTACTATTTCCTTACCTTTATGTTGCCCAGAAATTTTAGAGTTAATCCAATATAAAAAGGGAAGAAGCACTATTGAATTGAGTTATCTACCCAAACTAACCTAAATGTTTTTCCCTTGCATAATCCCCCAACATCATGCCCACAAGAATGATAGCTATTGTCGTGATATATGGATCAACCTTGCTTTTTTCATCAATAACCTGTCCTGCTGAGCTAACCACGAAAAAACTGGAACTTTTTAAGGAGTAAAAAACTCTCTTATTTCATTATAGATTACAGCAATTTTCGTAACCTACCTCCTTCTTTGTGGTAACCTAATTCCTATTTGTTGAGTCTGGGATCGATTTCAACTCAGAGATTGCCTAGTCTTTCTTGGCTTTCTCTACTATGCCTTTCATCGTGAACTACTAAATCGATTCCTCTTATTGGCAAAGATAAATCTAGCATTTTGGCTTTCTTGAGTCTTAGTGACTTCTTTGTAAAGCAAGAATTCCTCTTTAGTTGATCAATTCCTTTAAGGAATCCACTATAGAAAGCATTTAACAGGACCGATACTGACTAAGCATGTTGACTATCATCAAACATACCACCCTACCCGAAAGCATTCTCTCTATTCGAATGCTTACCATCGACACTAACTAATGCAAGGAAATGAGAGTCATTATTCAAGCCATGCTACCATTCATTCCTAGTCAACAAAAGATAAGACAAAGTCTATCTTTTCCTTGATTCCTTTTTACACCTCTGCATAGTTTACTTCACCTTTTTTTTCTCTTTTTTTTTTTTTTTTGCCATAGTTCAACAAGAGAAGCTATTCTTTTTTTATATAGTTTTTCAAGTGAATGGAATGATTCTTCCCTTGCACATGACGTCACTACCTAGATCCTCATCTCTTGAACCTGTTCTGAGAGCTAGTTTAATGGCATCGACATCTCATCTAGTCTAGATCGATTCCTTAAGAGCTTCTTCTTTAGTAGACAATTTGGCCTATTTTATCCTTTTTCATTATCCTTTCTAGTAATAAGGTAAGTTCTTTCCCTATCACGACCACCTTCCTTTATTCTAAATGAATTCATCACAAAAGAAAGAGCTAGTGAACCCAACCAGTTCCATTCTAATTTTCTCAGACAGAGCAGCATAGCTGCCACGAAGCTACTCTTTTAGAGCTATGGCAAGATCAATGCTATCAAGAAGAAGGAATAATAGCCTTTATGCCTTGAGCTTGGAGCCTTGAGCTAAATTATTGACGTTGTGCTTGGTTTGATTAGGACATTACCGCATTTCATCTCAAAGAGGATTTAAATCTTTCTTTCCAACTTAGCCAAACTACTAGGGTCAGGTCAATTCACTCTTTCTTTGTCCCAAGCAAATAGCCAAAAGAGTTGATGAAAGAGCACCTTCTTCTTTTATTCCTGAAAACATTTACAGAGCAGTTATTAAAGAAAAACTAGCATCTCTAACATGGAAAGCAAGCAAAGACCTCCCTTTTAGTTTGGTGGCCTCCTTCCTTTAGAAGAGCAAAAGTAGGATCATAATCTGACTCTTGGACCTGGGATCTTACTTAAAGAAATTTCCATTGAGCTGGATAGGTCTAAAAAATCATTCCACCGACACTCATCCCTTATTTAATTGGCACTCAGCCCTTTTCCCCTTATTTCAAGAGCTGAAACAACCTCTATTCCTTCAACAACAATTAGGCCTTTTTCTAATTCTATTGCCCTTTTCCTAAGACATGAAGAAAAAACTATCAACTTAGCTTACTTTAACTAAGCTATTCTTCCTATTTTGAAAGAAGAAGTAGCCTCATCGATGACAACAGATTCAATAGCTGGGGATCTTGCTAACAATGAAACTTCTAACCTTAAATCATATAACTGGGGATGACTCTTCTCTTTTCTTTTGGCCATTAAAAGCATGGAAATTGTAGCTTCTTCTTTGGATTCATTCAAAAGAGTATTTCCCTAATGTAATGCCATGCCTTAAGTCTTAATCTCCTAATGCCCGTACTCCAATAGCTAAATCGATGGCATTACTTTTTTTTTTTTCCTTCAAGCCTTCAATATTAGATTCTTCCTTTCGAGTTACTTCACTTAGAGTAGTGAATCTAGTGAAAGCCAAAGACTAAGAAGAAGGTACGAAAGCCAGGCCAATACCCAATTGGATAAAGCTAGCCACCTTGCTTAGTATACCTTCCCTAAATCAGTCTTTCTTGCCTTTTTTTTACTATAAGGCTCACTCCCTCATATATGGTCAAATTCTCATTCTAAGGTCTTATCCTTTAAGCATTCACTAGGCCAGCTAAGACTCAAAACTACACCGATCAAAGTGGCTTGCTCTAGTAAGGTTTATTTCATGATCTTTAGAGGCTTTGACAACTGTTGCATGATCATATCAAGATGAGAACCTGCCTGTGATCTTTCTCCAAGTATGAAAGCAGTGGGTCCATGTATAAAAGGTGTCCCCCTTAATACAACTTTGATATTGCTCCCTATGGAAAAGATTTCACCGGCTGATCATGTTAACGTTTTCTTAGTCAAACGCATCTGTGACTCTAACATTTAACTCATCATGCACTTTTAAGTTTACCCATGACTATCTTAATTTCATTGTCCAGTTCGGACTTAGCAAAAATTGTTCTGCTTACACATTCTTGAAAGTCTTTTTTTGACTCAAATGAAGATCAAAGGCTTACTTGGCTTGGGTTGCTGTCTCAACGCATGTCAATCCTTATGTCTCCAGCAAGTAGGTTAAGGTACTTTATATTGCTGTTTGCCTTTATTTTCTAGTCTCCCAATCAAACTTGTTTACTCTATATTATTAATAAATCGGTATTTCCCCCAAATCGCTGGCTTTCATATGCCTCAAAATTTTTAACATTGTTCTGCTTCAAACGGAGACGTCATAGGCCTTATTCTAAAGATAAAAGTAGTGATGAGCCAATTACTATGACTACATGCACTTCTAGTCAGTGCCTTGGAAGCAAGCTAAGTTGACCATTTTCCAATGTTCTAAATAATTTACTGATCAAAGGCTGTATGGGTGGATTGTTTTACATTCAACCATGCCATACCCTCAAAGCAATCTTCTTCTACTTGCGGGATGAAATTTAGTAGCCAATTGCCGACTTTGAATAACCAGCCCAACAATAAGTTTAATTTTTGCATAACATAATGGGGTGGGGTTTCGTGCGAGCCGAGTTACATAAGCGTACAAGAGTACTTCGTGTCACAACCATCACCTTTTTCTAGGTTCTATGGACCGATGCCTGCTGCTTCATCTGGGAGAAAAAAATCATAGATATGCTGGTCATTAGAAGGAAAAACAACCATAGAAAGATTCCTTGTGTATCATCTGTTGCAAAATTTTTGAACAGGAGCTAGCAATCCGAACCTTATCAAAAAGTTTCCTAAGACACAACATGGAAAAGTCACAATATTAGGAAACCAAAGTCCAAGAATGAAAAAGGGGTAGAATCACTGAATGAATATGAGCTATGGCTACTACCCGAGGCATAAAAGAAGTATTTTTTACAGAATCTAGAAACCACCAGCCACCTCAACCTAATTCCTGATGAGCCCACTAAATTCCTGGCAAGGTGCCTATGGTTAAAACCCATTAACATGTCAACATCAAAATTCAAATTGGTTCTTAGTCCTCGTCAGAGACTACTATATTTGCGCTCGTCGTCCAACAAAAAAGGCAAACTAGTAGTATTTTTCTGTTAATTATGAATGACACGCCTCATCTGCTCCCTCCACGTGTCCATTAACGCTTTTGTCCAAAGCAAAAAAAAAAGGTAAACAAATGACACCAAAGCAGCATGAATGGGCTTTTATTGTTTCGTAACAATAGAGTAGGGTAAGGGTTGATCCTAACCTGTTGTGTTGGTTGGCTGACTTAGCCTTCTGCATCACCATTGTACTTGAAAGAGATGTGCTATACTACCTAGAGCGTAACCTTATCACCCTTACCCCTCTTTTAGTTATGCCATTACTAATCGCGGCCTCGGACTGGTTGCCCTTCATCTAATAAGAATGATTATCCTTATGACCAAAGAAAGACTACCTTACTTACTTTTCAAGCGCTAGTTTCACGATCTTGACCAACAACTTGTTAAGAGTGAGGGCATCCAAGCTTGCCCAACATATGAAAGGGGCTTTAAGTAGAGTGTTTTTTTTTTTTTTTGGGAAATATAGTTTTTAGGTTGGATTTTTTAGATTAAATAGGACTAGTTGGGCGATAAAGGTAGTGAAATCTAACCTTTGCATCGATGTTTGACAGGATGGCTCGCTTGAGTGTCAAAACCAAGTGGTAGTTCTTTCTTTTTCCTTAGCTTATCGAACCAACGTATGCTTATTCTCTTTTGATGACTCCCAATAGAAAAAGGCTAAATTTATTGATGAGGATTGGAAGAAAGTTGGGGATGGACACAGATCCTTTCGCCTATTCGAAGTGTTGAAAATCAAGTAATGGTTTTTTATTTTTTTATTTCTCAATCACTAAAAGCAATCTTCACCGGCCACTACTACACATAAGAGATTTAATGACAGTTAAAAAGGACTATAATGATAATAAAGAGGGGAGAGTTTTAATTAACGACATTTCTTGAAAACTGTTATTAAAACTCCCTTTTAATGCCCTATTTTAATGACAGTTCTTTTAAAACTAGTGTTAAAAGGGGAGTCTTTAAGGACTATTTCAATAGAAGTGTCATTAAAAAAGGAGGGCCTTTAATGATAGTTCTTTTAAAACTGCCATTAAAAACCTTTCCTTTAATTTTAAAAGAACTGTCATTAAAAGTTGAGGACTTTAATGACAGTTCTCATAGAACTATCATTAAAAGATAGTGCCTTTAATATTAGTTTTCAATGAATAGTCCATTAAAAGAACTTTTTTAATAATTTTGATATATACAAAACTCTTACATATAAATTATCCAAAATTTGCATATATAAACTTCTTCATCTCTTCCACATCAACCACATATCTTTATCTTGTATACCTTAACACAATTCAATGTTAACACTTTAATGAAATAACTTTTTCTTTCAATACTCTTCAATACCATTCTCACTCAAACCATCATTACTTCTTTCATATTTGAAAACATTTCAACATAATCCGATCCAAAAAGTAATGAAAGATGAAGAAAAAGGAACTTGATGTCATAACTGAACTCCATATGTACAATACATATTATCATACACAATCATAAAAATTCAACTATGTAAATTTAATAACGTTCATGTCTACAAAAATCTTCAAGGTTCAACTTTTTAATATGGCACTCCAAAGAAACTGTTTAATCTCCTTTCTAACTTCATCAGTATCTGACTGAGTGTAAGTATCTATATTCACTAACTACATTTATATAAAAAAAAAAAGTTAGTCTAATTAAAACTTCTAGTAAGCACATCAATTACCGAAGTAATTACATAAGCAAATGCTTACAAACTTACTAATTTCGTATATGGGATATTTTTATCGTGTTTATCAATGATGTCCCTTAAAAATTTTATAACATAATATCCACACTCAATATTTGAAAGTTGATGTTGACATTACATTAAAAATTTTTAATTATTATAATTTGTAAATTAAATAAAACTAACATCATATATTGGTTTAAATGTACATAACTTAGCAGAAATACTTCTAGAAATGCACCTACCACTTGATTCATTGATAACTTAGAACAATTTAAAAGAGCTGCCAATAGAAAATTATCAATAATGTTAAGAGTAAAAAATAATACATACTAATATAAATTAAAATATTTTCACTTGTGTGGACATAAGTTGATCTACTTTTTGATGAGAACCATGGTTCAAAGGATAAAAAATGTACATACACTCAAGGCTCGACAACCATCAACATCCAATGATGTCAACATTATCAAAAATAAATGTAAAAAACATTGTGAACAAATTAAACTATTAATAATTTCAAATAGTATTAAGACTCACATCAAGTTATCTAAAAATATCATTATTCCTCTGTTATATTGATCTATCATTCTATTGGTAATGTGACAGACTTGAGTGTTTATACTTATAGACATCTCATATGATAGATTGATCAGCAAATACAAAATACTTCTCCAAGCCAAGTATAACTAAATCTATATAAAGTTTACTCAAACAATAAAATGAGTAAAAAAAAATATAAATATGATGTAGTCAAATAATAATAAACCAATAAAAATTTTAAACACATACGTGCACAATTATATTAGACATTTATGTACAAATTACATGTAACCAAAATTTTAATGAATTAATTAACATTTGTACTTAATATAAATTTAACTAAATTAGCATACAATTAATTAGTTAGCTAAATAACAAATAATTAGTTAGTATATAATTAAATAAATAATATATAACTAATGAAAAATTAATTAATTAAAACACTACAAGAAATTTACCATTTTTCCATGAAAAAATATTGTGGGAAAATGAAGAATTTTTGTGAGAATCTGTATTTTTTAAGGAAATTCTTACGAAACAATTTTTGCAAGAATTATGTTCGTTAGAATATTAATTTTCCCACGAAATTTACTACCGTGGTAATTTTGCAATGACATTCGGAATGTTTGTTGGAAATATTTAATATTATGTTACTAAATTTTTTAATTAATAAATGAACATAAAAATTGCCATGAAAAATTTTTGTAGCAATTAATTTATTTTTGCCACGAAAATATTTCGTGAGAATTAGTCTCTTGTGGATACGAAAGAAATTCCATAGTAATAAAATCTTTCTCACGATAGATTTTTCATGACAACTGTTTTCTTTCGCCACAGAACATATTCTGTAACCAATATTCTGTGGCAATTTATATAATTAGGCACATAATAGTTTCCGTGATGATCCATATCTTTTGCCATGGAATTATTTTCGTGGAAATCCATATCTTTGGTTGACGATTGATTTTTGTGGCCATGGAAGATATTTCGTGGCAATAGGTTACTTTTGCCACAGAATATGTTCCATGGCAATTGGTTACTTTTGCCATGAAAGATATTACTTTTGCCACGGAATATCTTCCGTGACAATTAACCTTTTATTACCACGGAAGAAATGTTGTGGCAATTGATCTATTGTTGCAATGGAAGAAAATTCGTGACAATATTTTCTTTGCCACAAAATTTTTAATTAACAAATTTATTGAATTTTGTTTTATTTAATAATGAAATAATTAATTTTTTATTTTGTTTAATTCACATCAAAATATATATTCAATATAATTCACAAAAATCAATAAATACATATTTTTATAAATTAATTAAAATAATAAATACATATTTTCATAAAATAAAATTAACAAAACAAATAAAAGCATGTAAAAGTCACAGTAATAGTGAAATTATCCTATATAATGTTAAATACACAATATACTTAGATTAAATATTCAATCGTACTGATTAATGAAATTTTTTTTAAAAAAATCTAATCATCCTCTATAAGATCAACGCCATCACCATCACCGTTATCATCATCATCAACAGTGCCATCATCATCAACTAGACTAGAAAAAGCGCCACGCTGACCTACAGTACCTTGCTGCGAACTCATTTGTCTAACAAGTCTATTCAGAAGCTTCTTCGTCGAGGTCATTTCTTTTCTAAGTTTATTTTCTCTTTGATCTCTTATTTCCATTTATCTTTTCATCTTTTCTCTCAAATCTCTTTCTTGTGTCTCCATCAGATCACGTTCTTTTTGTAATCGTTCTTCCATCTTTTTTTCCCTCGCATCTCTCACAGCACGTCCTCTTGCTAATCGTTCTTCCATGTCTTCACATTCTCTAATTATCCTTGCATATATTGAAAACGAAACATCATTTGTTGCATCGTAACTCTGGATGGGGCATGTGAAGATTAAGAACCAAAGTTTGATGCTTCATAAAAGGCTACCGCTGATCCAAATCCAAATGCCCTACCTCTCTTATTCTTTTCTCCTGCAACTTCAAAACAGATGGTGGAATCATCAACAGATGATCTTAAGGTGATGGTATCCTCTCTCAATTTCTCATAACCGGCCTGCACATAATTAATTAAAAAAACACTAAAGTAAGAAAAACAAACTCTTATGTATCAATAAAATCACAAACAATAAGTTAATTAATCAAAATGCATTAAAAATTTTTAAAAACCCAAGGCAAAAAACTATTAACAAAAAGTAAAGGAATCCAAATAAAAAAATTTGAAAATAAAAGTAAAAGAAAATTTAACTCAAATACTCGACATATGTGGTTGTTCCATTTAATGACCTAATAGCACGTATCATATTTAACACCACTACATATAACTAATAGTAAGGTCATAATATATGCATAAAATATAGTGAGATCTACAATAAGAAATTAATTTGGCCCAATTTAATAAAAGGATGATCTATAAAAGTAATGCTTGTTACCAACAAAAATAATTGAGTGGTGTTACACTCATAAGGTATGCTTCTAAAAAATACAAGAATCAAACTGACAAGAAAATGCAACAGAGAAGTGTATCGCAATGACAACAAAAAGTAGAAAAATATAAACATTCATTTGTAAAGTAACAAAAAATGCTCAACTAGATCAATGTAAGGTAGTCTTTTGTCAAATAATTTAAATGCAATGTGAAGACATA
This sequence comes from Moringa oleifera, assembly GCA_021397835.1. Taxonomy (NCBI): domain Eukaryota; kingdom Viridiplantae; phylum Streptophyta; class Magnoliopsida; order Brassicales; family Moringaceae; genus Moringa; species Moringa oleifera. The sequence continues at coordinate 134,610 of JAJFZO010000734.1, forward strand.
CAACCTCCGTATAAGAAGCTAAAAGCAAAAATTTTTATTTTGATAACCAACCCAAAACCTCAATAGAAACAAAAAAACCATTAATCAATTTATTCCATTCAACATATAATTAACTAAAGACAAATATATTATACTTTAAGTACTCACATAAATTCGTGTAGCTTTTTCTGTGGCCCATGTACCAGTCTCCTCATTATGATTTAACTTTCGAAATAGTTCTGGCATGCTAGGATCCCTCCCAAGCTCCCTAGCCTAATAGTTAACAAATGAAAAATAAAAATCTGTCAAGTGTAGCTAAAATATATGATAATGACATGAAAATAATTAATTAAATTAAAAAATTACCATTCATATTCTATGCTCAAAAATGGAAATAGTACCTTTTCGATGCACAATGGCTTCACTAAGAGATCGATTGCTTTTATTCCTCTGTGATGCAGCTTGAAAGGCCAGGTCCGTCGTCCACTTAACAAACAGTGCTTCTCGAATGGATGGCTGCATCCACATTCCTTTTAACTTCTTAGTTTGGATCGATGCAAGACTCTATCGAAGGGCCTCTGCAGATTTAGACCCCATATCCGTCTAACTACACCATCCATAAGTGGATCCCATCTACATTTTTTTTTACAACAATATTAACCTCAAATTAGTTCGTTAAGCATGTAAACTAACTATAACTATAAGAAAATTAATTTTTTAAATTAAACATGTTATAATATCACCTGAAATTTGACCCACCATAAATCTTAAACGTCAATCAAAACTTCACGCCATTCAGTCCATGGCTGATCAAATTTTGAATTAATGATTCCAGAAATAATGTCAACTATCCTCGATGTAGACAATAACTTGTAAAAAATAATTAAAAATATAAAACGTACAATATAAGAATTAAAACACAATACGTAATTTTAAGATAAGCACAGCATAACAAAAAAGATAAGTTATCGTACTCTTTTCCTGCAGGCTGAATATATAGCCTATTATCTCCTATTGTACACGCCAACTCAGTCAATGATGTGTGAACTGCAGCATCTTCGGGTGATGGCATATGGTCAGATGATGATGGCCGAGATGATGGTGTATGACATGCAGGTGATGGTGTATAAACTAAAGGCAATGGAGCATCAACCGAGGAAGACATTCTACGAGCTGGGAATGATGGTGCATCAACTGAAGGTGATCGTGTCTGAGTAAAAGGTGATGACACTTGAGCTGTAAAAGATGTGTCCAATGTGTAGGACCATCTACTCTTACCTCTAATACCACGAGCACCACGTCCCCCTCTCTCTGACATTTGTGAGTAATGAACAAAGTATGTTTAATGAGAAAATTAAACAATGGGCATAAATCTAATTTGTAACGTATTCAATCACAGACCTTTATAATCAGTCACTATCAACAATGTCATTCACAGAAGTTTCATCTTCACTATCAGACTCCTCACTGTTAAATGATACTTCTTTTTTATTACCAATTGAACTGAATCTTCCTCAACTTGACTTAATCATTGATATCTCTCAAATTATTTATAATCTGATCGTCAGAAGAGATAGGATGTAACTGTTGCATAATATCATCTTGGAATGGATCACCCGAAGATTCAATTCAATTTCTTGCTTTAGTTTTGATGGCCACACTCCAGTCTCTCTTTTGTGGAATGATATTAGGATACGGTGTAAAATATACTTGTTCTACTTGATATGAAAAAATAAATGTATCCTTTCCTTTATATCTCTTATTGGTTTTAATATCAATGGTCTCATACTTGGGGAAGATCCTTTTACCGATGCTAGAAGGTTCAAACCATCTATAATTGAGTAATGTCAGTTATTTCACAGGCATACCAGGATACTCGATCTCTACAATTTCTTTAATGATTCTATGGTACATATAGTCTGTACTTATCAAAGCTACTCCAGAGTTGTTTGAGCTGTGATTATTAGCCCAAATGGAAGTATGAAAATAGTAACCATTGACCTAGTAAATTGGATAAATGTTGACCTTATTTGTAGGTCCCCATGCCAAATCATGCAAAAATGTATTATTCACCCCATTGATAGGATTGTGCACCTAATAGCATATCGATAAAAACAAAATTTTGTCAACATAAATGCTATTGAAAGTTACATTATTTCATAATTGCAATAAGAATTACCGTGAAAGTACTTACGTATTCCTTGAACCAATCAATAAAGTCTGAATATATAAGTTTTGTTATATCGACTTTGCGTAGATTCGGTAAGGATGTGGCTAATGTCTGAATGAATATTCTGCAAGGACAAATAGCATACTTGTCAAATTATATCCAATGCAATTGATGTAAAATGTTACCAATATACATAACAGAGCTTACAGCACAAAGAGTTCAACTTTAGGACAATTCATAAGCACGTATTTGCTTATCTCAAATGCTTCTTCTTGTGTAAGATAATGAGCCTTATACAACCCCTCACTTCGGCTAGGATAATTAAAGACAGATAGTTGAGAATGCTCAAATGACTCTCCACCATTATCATTTTGTGACACTCTTTGATTCCTACCTTGGACATGTGCCTCAAAGTAATGAGAACAAAAAGATAATGTTTCCACAATATGTAAGCTTCATAAAGGGAACCTTGCACATGAGCTTTATTCTTAACCTTCTTTTTCCGATTGTGTAAAAATCTACAAAATAACATTTTCACATGCATTGGGATAATCACATAAGCTCAATCCATTTAAATGTAAATAAAATTTCAACAAAAAAATTCAACCTCTCAAAATAAAATTTCAACAAAAAAATTCAACCTCTCAAATGGATACATCCATCTGTATTGTACTGGTCCTCCAACTCGCACTAAGTGCACAAGTAAGTGTTCCATGACATCAAAAAATACAAGAGGAAATATCTTTTCCAACATACACAAAATTATGACAATATTATTGTCCATCACATTTAACTTATTCTCTTCCAATTTTGGATAACATAAATCTCGAAAGAATAGACTCAATTCCATGATAGCTTCCCAAACAGGCGTAGGTAGGCAACTGAATGCAATTGGCAATAATCTCTCCATCACCACATGACAATCATGGCTTTTTATATGTTGCAATGTACATGTTCAAATGTCAACACATCTGCCCAAGTCAGACGCATATCCATCAGGAAGTTTCAACTCTTTTATCCACTCACATATATCCCTCTTCCAGTCCATATCTAGTGTATACGGAGCTTTCGATTTTATGAGGCTTCCATTACCTCTATCTTTAAGATGCAAGTCATTTCGACAATAATATAAAGGTAGATCTAACCTTGCCTTGACATTGTCCTTAGTTTTTACATTAACATCCATCACAGTATGAAAAACATTCTTGAAAACATTGGCTTCGGTATGCATGACATCTATATTATAAGGGTTCAATAAATCACGCCAATATGGTAAATCCTAAACGATGCTACGTTTAGTGAAATTGTATAACTCTCCATAGCCTTGTGTTTGATGCTGGCCTTTAGTGTCAATTATTTTAGAAAACTGCATAGCTATATGATATAATTATGCATTAGAAAGTCTTTTTGGTGGTTCACCCTATTCAGTTCGACCCTTGATAAAATTCTTTTTGTTTCATCATAACGGGTGGTTCATTGAGAGAAATTGTCGACGATAATCAAAATAACTTATCTTTCGACCATGTTTCAAGTAAAAAGCTTTCGATGATCCCATGCAAACTGAACAACCTAATCGACCTGCTGTTTGCCAGTCCGATAACATACTGCATGCAAGGAAGTCATTTATAGTCCATAATAGTGCAGCTTTCATACAAAAGTTTTGCTTCAGTGAGATATCATAAGTTTTCACACCATAATCCCACAATAGTTTCAAATCTTTAATTAAAGGCTTCAAAAACACATGTATTAGGGCCTTCGGATTGTTCGGACCACAAAATGATTGCTGTTAAAAACATATATTCTCTCTTCATGCACATCCCTGGTGGAAGATTATATAGGGTTAGAATGATGGGCCAACATGAATATATGTTGGAGGTAATATTAAAAGGACTGAAGCCATCAAAACATAATCCTAATCACACATTCCTTGATTCTGATGCGAACTCTGGGTGAGTCAAATCAAAATGCTTCCAAGCTTTCCCATCTGAGGGGTGTGCTAATATTCCATCTTCGCGTTTATTCTCATGATGCCATCTCATATGCTCTGCAGTAACATTTAAAGCAAACAATCTTTGCAACTGTGGAACTATTAGTAAATACCACAATTGTTTCTTCGGTACATTCTTACTTTGATTATTTACTCTTCATCGATTTCGAAAATGATCTTGACCACAAAATCTACATTCTTGCTCTGCAGCACTGTCATCGTAATATAACATGAAACCAGCAGGACAACAATCAATTTTCTTGTAATTACATCCAAGCTGAGAGATCAATTTTTTAGTCTGATAGAAATTATTGGGCATCTTATTACTCTTTAGTAATACTTCTTTAAATAGGGTGATTAATTCATCGATGCACGCTATAGTTACATTATAATCAAACTTGATACTCATCAATCTCACAGAAACTGATAAGACTGAGTGGCTTTGACATCCATCCCACAATGGCGACTAGGCAACATTTAACATATCATAGAATTTTGATGACTTTAAATTCAGTAATTCTGGCTCGACATTCGGAACAAAGGATGGCCTCGCAGCATCCATGACCATTTTTTCATAACTATTGATATCCTCATGGACTAAAGTAGGTTCATAATGACTTAGAACGCTGGAATAGAAGCCTCTTCATGTTTATGCCAATGGTAATTGTCAAGTTGAAAACCTTTTCTATATAGATGTAGTCTCACTTTATCTAGCTCGTAAAAGCGTAGACACTTGCATTTTGCATAAGGACACCTGATCGACCGATCTGCTTGGTACACAAGCCACTGACATGCAACTAACATAAATTCTTCAACCCCTAACATAAATTCTGGTGACAAATTATTCGTCCAAGTTATCCTATTATACATCTAGTGATGATGCTCAGGAATTTCCATTTAAAAAAAAGTCAGATCAAAAAATCAATCATCCCATTCTTAATAAACAATTGATATAAGTAAAATATTAGTTTTTATTTTTTTTAAGCTGATGATATTGATAAGATGAACATGTATGGCTTCTCTCTCATTATGAAATTAGCTTTTCACCAGAACAAGTTCAAGCGAGCAACTGGTTCATAAAAATTTCAACAGCACTTGAAATAGACATCTTTTCGTGAATAATTTGGATCGGGGACTATTCAAAATGTAACTAGATAAAGTTAACCCTTGCATGGGTTTTTAAAGGAACACTTAAAGTGGATTACAAAAGGTGATGCAAGAAAAACTTGCACGCATAATTGAAATAACCATTTTTTGAATAACTGTATCAATTTTAATAAATTGACTAGTCAAAAGTTAACTTTTCTAAAGTAATTATTTTATCCTATATTAAAGATATTATAAACTACACAAGTATTGCATTATCTAAATAAAAAAAATTTATGTTAATTAACTACATCATGAAAATCAAGTGACATTAAATACATGTGAAAATATAAATTAAAAGTCAAACATTATTATTTCAATTTAGTTAATATACTTGAAAGTTATAACTAATACAATAAACTCTAACTACTAACTATAGGTTCGTAAATTAATATCTCATTCTTATATAACTAATGTTATTTTCCATAATTAAAAAGTGAAATTAATTTTAAATTATTTATAATTAATAATATATTAACATACTTTAATTAATAAATAAAAAAGTTAGTAAGATCTTACTATCAGTTACACGAGCAATCAAGTGATATTTTGAGACAGATTTCTCTTGTTTTATGATGTAATGAAGAGTTTTGTCACGTGGCCCAAGTTGAAAAAGAGAAACCAATTAAGATGTAAGCAATGAAACCCCTATATTTTTTATCATATACAAATTTTATAGAATAAAATATATTTAATTTTATAAATACATATTTACCTAATAAAATAATAGTAAAATTAGTGACTATTTATAATAAATAACAATGACTTGTTTTTATAATTTAAACAATTTGTTTTCATTTTATTAGCTATTAAAAATGATTAAAAAATTATATAACATGATTTATATTATGTTACCAAATTAAATATATTTGTAATAAAATATTTTAAAATTAATTAATTAAATGAACTTATTTTATATTATTAATATTTTATTTTAATTAAATTTAAAATAAATAATATGTTAGCAATAAAATTCTCATAATATATGTCTTGAAGAAATTTTACTAAATAAAATATCTTCACTTTTGAATATTTGTAATTAATTAATAGATTAATAGCAAAACTAATCAATGTTTGTAACAAATAATTGTGATTTTGTTTTTAATTTCAACCATGTTTTTCTCTATTTAATTAACTGGGGAAAAAAAGTGCTTGATTGTTTTTCATGGGATTGAGATTTTTCGTAAATATTAATTAAATACTTAAAAAATATAATTTTTAATTAAATGATCTACAAATTATTTATGCTATTTAAATTTATTTTCAAACAAACAAGGAGTTGATAATGAAATCTAGTAAAAAGGTTATTAAAAAATTAATTTTTTAGTTATTTTTCTTATTTTAAAAATAAATTAAATAATTAAAATTAATTAATTTATAATTAATTAATTATATTAACTTTAATATGATAATGAACATACCTACAAGATCAAATATCATTCTATTTGTTAAGACTGATATATAGTGTAATGAAAATGAAAATATTATAAATAAATTATAATTAATCATTTAAATGAGTTATATGAAAACATTACAATTTTGTTTACTATATATTTAAACATTATATATGAGAAAATCCATTTGTAAATACATGAAACCACTTTTCATACATGTGGAATCAGATTCATAGTTGTGCAATTATCGAACATTTTAACATATACTAGTAAAAAGAAAATAATGGTCACCATATAAGTGGTAATGCTATATAACATAATATATAACATTCCTTTCGTACGAAATCAAAAAAAAAAAAAAACAAAATATAAATACCCTTGAACTCACCCAAATAAAAAATTTTACCATCCAAACCTTTTCCCAAAAGAAATCAAGTTTACATCTGTATTTGATCTCATAAATCTAACACCCTTATCAAAGTACATCTTTGGACCACTAAAGTGGCAATGTTCACTCCTAAAACACTAATGTTAAGTATTGAATGCAGAATGCACAACCACATTGCAACTACAATCAAGTTCAAATTAATTTTCTTCCTTGTTATTCCTATTAGCATATAAAATAATAAAAACAGTTGAATCAAGGTTTTTATTAATTCCAAAAAAAAATCTAATAGAGATGATCACTTGGAATGTCGCAATAATATACCATAGCCTCAAATCCTAACATGGTGCATCTAGGTTCCTACAGCTTTTAACAAAATGCAGTGCATAAAAGAAAAATGTATTATATTACTAGTTTTATTTCTAATATCAACATCTTAATGTGTGCTTTAGCTACCTCAATCCACATATGTGCATGTCATATATTTGCATTACTCTAAAACATTTTAATCATGTGTCAGCAATATGGTTAAGCATCTACTTACACTGCCTTTGGAATGTATTCTCACCACTGAGATGACAACAATTAACCTTTGGCTTGAAAACATTTTTTAGATTCTATTCCACTGTAAAATCTACAGCCTAGAAAAACCAAAAAAAAACAAAGAGTTAAAATACTAACAAAATATTTTAGGATTCATTTTAGAGCTAATTTTTATAATATTGTTTCTTTCGATAAAATTGTTGTTTCCCAGAAATCCTTACTTCTAGGTTAAATGCCCCTATCAATACCTCTTTAACCAGATTGCATTCACTTAGAATCATATTGGCATCAAGAGGCCAAGGGGACTTTGGCAGGGTGACCCACTTTCCTCTTTGCCTTATGTTTTGTTATGGATGTATGGCCCTTTTCTTCTATCTTTTGTTTATGTCCAGTCCATTGTGTGTGTGTGTTTTTTTAAGCAACTAGTCATTACTAGAAGATGATAAAGATGCAGGCTGCTTTTTATTATTAGAAGAGCGAGGCTAATGTAATTACTAAGCTATTTTTTTGGAAAGTTCTTACTGAGATGGGAAATTCCCTGATAAAGCTACTAGTATAAGGTGAACTCATATTGGTCAAAGTAAAAGAAAAGGAAATGGTAGAGAGATTTAGCATAGTGCTCACTAAACCTCCGTCATTAATATCTAACAAATCAAGTCTTATGTTAGTTATATAAAGCACCAATACATACAAAAAAGGCTAAAACAGCCAATCCATGGCTTAACATCAGTGGAATGCTACCTCCAATTCTCTGTATGCTCAACAGAGGGGAGGAATCCTATTTAATTTGTGGACAGCTATGTCAAAATGAGGCATAAAGAAAGACTACGCGAAGAACTTTGTTAATTTTTCAGCTAATGCACCAAGAAGTAGAGAAGGATCTAAGATATCCAAAAAAATGGATAATACCTGGTACCGGACAACTGAAAGAGAATGTGGATGCTGCAACGTTTACCAACTTTGATAGGTATAGCATTACGAGCAAATAGAGCAGAAGAGAGTTTACCGTTTCATCTATTACAGTGGCGAACTTGTTGTAGTCAGTCCTAAAGGGAGAACCTTATTTTTTTCACGATTTAAATTTGGTAGGCATGGCACTAGTAATCAAAGATGAGTAGAGTGCTTTTGTCAAAAGTATAGGTGAAGACCACGGAAGGGAATATGAAGGCAAAGGAAGTAGATAGCTTATCGTCTATTTCTGTTACAGTGACGAGCTCGCTGCAGTCAATTCTTACAAAGAGCCAAATGTTTCATGACTTAAATATGGTAGGCATAGCAATGGTAATCAGAGATGAGTAGGGTGCTTTTGTCAAAAGTGTAGTTTAATTGCAAGGAAAGGAATGTGAAGGCAAAGGAAGCAGAGAGCTTACCGTTTCTTTCTATTACAATGGCGAGGTTATTGTAGTCGATCCTAAAGGGAGAACCTTGCTTTTTCATGACTTAAATCTGGTAAGCATGGCACTGGTAATTAGAGATGAGCAGGGTGCTTTTGTCAAAAGTATAGTTTAATATATAAGTCCACGGAAGGGAATATGAAGCCAAAGGAAGTAGAGGCCAAAGTAATTAGAAAAGCTTTAAAATTTTCACTACAAAGTCAATTTCGAGAAATGAATTTTTAGTCAGATTCGATGGAGGTGGCTTTTAATTTTAAGTAGAGAGGAAAAGGAGAGAAAGAGTTTTCCACAGCTGCTTAACTTTAAGCATATCGAGTGGGCAAAATCCAAGTGTGCCTTTTCAAAATCTAGTGATGATTCACCAAATGCCTAAATTTGATCTTCCTATAAAGACCAAGTAGCGAGAATAGTGGAGAAATTGCAGAGAAATGGAGATTACAGAGAGTAGAAAGATTGCAGACAGTAAAAGAAAGAAAAGGGTATGCAGCGGTAAAGAAGATAACTAAGTCAGGGTTAGGTTTTTACGTAAGTACTAATATTACATTAAAACGACGTCATTTAGATATAGTATTTTGTTTTTCAATTTATTCATTTTAATTAAATTATTTAATCATTATATGTATTAATTGAAATTTAAATTAATTAGTATTAATTAGTAACACATATATTACAATTTAGACAAATAATTACAATTTATATTAACAAGCAATTATTTATCAATTGATGCCTAATCATACCTCTTTTTTTTTACTAAACAATGCAATTAGAAACAAGTAATTGTTTCAAAATTGATAGCTAATCATAGTTATATGTATCAATATTTCAATCCTAAATTATTTATAACTTTCAAGTTGTTTAATTTCAACTCATGGCTTATCATTATAATTAGTACTTATTTTTTATTGAACAAATTAATATATTATATATTTTACAATGTGTTATAATTAATATAATGTAATTCACTACTTGATATTTAATATATTATGAATATACAAGATAATTAAATTCATGGTTTTAAATTGGGTTATAAGCACTAATCATAATGTGTATATATATACACTATGAGATTTTCATGTATATATTACTATATATTATAATCTACAAGTTTTAAATTAATTTATTAAATGCACTATTATATTTTATATATTTTATAATATGTTAAAAAATAAATGACATGATATATTTTTAATAATAAATTAAATTAAATTGTTAAAAAATATTATATATTATATACTTAAAATGCAAGAAAGCAAACTTGAAGTTATGCTTTCTTACTTTTAAATATAGGACTTCGACCATTGAAATAAACAACCAAATGTAGTATTGTTTTCAAATGCAAATTAGATTATTATTTAGTTTTTAGTAAATATAATTATTAATTCAAGTAGTTGAATTTTACTTTTATTGGCAATAATATATCATCAAATTAAAAATAAATTTTATATATATATTAAATTTGTGATTACAACAAAGATATATAAAACAACACTTAATTATATGTTAAACAATTAACTAAATTTGTCAAAAATTAATAAAAAACATATTTGATTACTCATCTCTTTTTATTTATAATAATTATATAATTAAAACAATTATAATTAAAAATTTAATTATGATAAATAAATAATAAAAATAATACTAAATTATTTTAAAGAATCTACCTTTTTAGGTATTATCAAAGTACATTAAAAAAATATTTTATAAAATTTTAAAAAATTAATTAAAAATTGTAATTCAATCAATGATTCTTAAGAAAAAAACTGTGGCAAATAACAAAATGTCACAGATAATATCCGTAATAAATTATTATAAATAATTATTATAAATTATTTTTATGTTAAATATTTAAATATTATATCAAATACTAAGAAGTTTTTACAAAATTTTCACCAAAAAAAAAAAAACCGTGGCAAAGACTTAAAAAATATTGCAACGAAAAACTACTGTAGCAATTAATTAAAACAACAAAAAATTATTTCAATATGTTAAATTAAAAATTACTTTAACAAAATTGACACCAAAATTTTTGTGGCAATATACCGTGACAATTGCATTTTTAATTTTATTTAATTAAATTTAAAATTTTAAATATATAGTTAAAATAATTAACACGATAATATTCGTGGTAATTAAATTAATTATTTTTGAATATTAATAAAATTATATGAAAACTACCACAATAATTTTTTGTTGGAAATTCCTTAACATTAAAAAACAAAATATAAATGAATATTTTTTTATCAAATTTCTTACGGATTTTATTACGACAATATTTGTAAAAGATAATACGTTAGAAATTTTGATGGAATTTTTGTTGGAATAATGATTTTTCATTACATAACTTTTCCGTATCAATTGGCTTAATAAATTTCAAAAATTTTCACGATTTTTATTTTCGTGAAAATTTTTCTTAAGAATTTTGCTGTTTTCTTGTAGTGAAATTTAAATAAATGATTTATAATTAATTAGTTAATTAATACATAGTCAATTAATTAACATCTAATTAATTACTTTATAAGCACTAATAAATTAACTAAAATTTAACTATTTACTTTAAGAGCATAAAATTAGTTAATTAAAATTTGAATAAATAATTAATAACTAATTAGTTAATTAATATATAATCAATTAATTAATATCTAATTAATTCCTTTACAAGCACTAGTAAATTAATTAAAATTTAAATAACATTTAATTATTTACTTTACAAGCATCAAATTAATTCATTAAAATTTAAATAAATGATGAATGACTAATTACTTAATTAATAAATAGTCAATTAATAGTAATTACTTTACAAACATCTAACTACCTAGTAAATTAATTAAAATTTAGATAATATTTAATTACTTACTACACAATCATCTAATTAATTAAATATCTATTTAAAATTAATATTAAATTAAGTTAATTACAAAATCAATATAAATTTTACAAAATAGACTAATTAATCTTACCTAACAAAATTTATTCAAACATAAATTGATCAAAATATAAATTCATTTAACTAATATCCACTTAATTCATCAAAATATAAATTCATGTAACTAGCGTCTACTTAATTCATCAATTAATATAAAAATCTTAAAAGTTACCAAACAATACATTCATCAATATATACTTATTCATACCTACTATTCATCCAAATATACTTACTAAAAAACCTAAATTTTCACTAATAAAAATTCACCAAACATACCTAATGAGGAAAATCTCAAAATAATATACATTCTCAATTCATTCTTCAAATCAAAACCAAATGAAATAATTGTGAAAAAAACTTTCGTAAAAATTTTTTTAATCTACCTAAATACTTTCATGTTTAAATGCCAAAGATAAAGAACAAATGGAAGGGGAGGGTTTGGCTTCGCATTGTGGAGATTGAGACAAATTGGAAAGGAAGGAGTAAGAAGAGAACAATGGAGAGGGAGATATGTGTATGCAGGCCAGGTGGCTACTTCTCCAAAAGTGGCTGCTACTGCTTTTCGAGGAGAAAATAATAGCTAGGTTAAAAGGCTTGATGCAAGCCTTTAATGACAGTTCCAGTAGAATTTTCATTAAAAGCTATGTAGTTTAAGCCTTTAACGACAATTCTTGTGGAACTTTCGTTTAAGACTTTAATCTTTTAAGCATTTAACATCAGTTCCCATGGCAATTAACATTAAATGTTGCCTTTTTAATGTTAGTTAATGGTAACTTATGTTAAAAGTGTGATAAATCCCACTTCTAATGTCAGTTTTAGAAGAATTAACATTAAAAATTATTAAAGATGCTTTTAATAACAGTTTTTTTCAAAAACTATCATTAAATCACTGTTACTTATTATAATTTTTATGGTAGGGTGCTTTAGAATAGGTTAATTGCCAGAGACAAGAACTTACAGAGCATGCCTTACTAGAATAGAGAGCATAAAGTTTCTAAGTGAAGACAAGGGCAACTATCTCTTTCATATTCTCCTTATTAGTAAAGCAGGTCTACTATAAAGCCTATCGATTAAAAGTCCTTAAGAATGAGAAAGCTGACCAAAAGACTATTCCATAACCGACTCTTGTTGTTGAATCGAGGGGTTTAGCATATATCGAGCTATAAAAGAGTTCTCTTCAAGCTAGGAATCTTTTTATCTTTTTAGGTTACATCTCTAAGATAATGTTTCTTGTACATTGAGATGAATTGATCTTCGCTATTATGCTTCTTCCTTGTACTAATTGATGTTACGAATATGCCTAATATGAGTATATTCCTGCCCTAGATAGCTTCGAGGTCCTCATCGATCGATTGTAGAGGGTTCAACCACTAAACTTGTTTATACCCCACTTTGATCGAGTGTTAGAAAAATTAGAATTGGCTGCAATTGAGATTACCTCAGCTTTGTAAGCACATGAGGAAGCTATCTAACCTCTTTTCAATCGAAATCCTAATCAAAGACAAGTTCTACGAAGGCTAGCATCTGAAAGAGAAGATTCACTTGTTGAAATTCCAAGTGACATTCTTTCTTTAGAATCTAAAATTGAATGACTTCCTTTATCATGATACTATGGGTTCGAGCATGTCAACAGATTATGTCCATATTTGCTACGTGAAACATTTCTTTTATCATGTCCTTTGCCCACTAAAGGGTATTCTTTGCTCCTTTAAATGACCCGCATGCTTACCATTATTCAGCGGTAATACAACAACCTTTCTGACTTCTTTAGGTACATTCTAATAAGACTTATCACTAATTAGATAGATTGGCTTATTATATGCTGCTACTAAGTGCTTTTGCTTATAATAGTCAATGTAAAGGGTTATAAAATCAATGTTACGTTCCTTGTAAAAAAAAATGAAAAATGATGAAGTCACTAAAACAAGAATAAAAAATAAAAATATATTATTAACAAACAATAAATGTCACCTAGATGCTGCTAGTGCATATGCGCATGACAACAGATCAGTCTGAAATTTCCTACAAGTGCAAGTACATTCCATAAGGTTAATAACCACCTCTTTACCCTTGTGCTTGACTACAAATACATTCTAATCAATGGTAGAAATCGTCATTTGTAATGAAACTTTTTGTCTTTCATTCATCAAAGAGTGGACACATTCAGTTAATTGCGCTTTCCAAATCTTAGCTTTCTTATGTCTATCATAGAACCAACTTTGCATCATATCTTTAATGAATTTCAATGGAGCTATGACGGGCAACTCCAGGGCAAATCAAAGACATAAATTTCAGCTTTCAGCAATATTATGGTCATGAGTTGATATTATTTTCAAGGGCAATACATATGTCACCATTTGCTCGGATCTTCCTTCATGATATATTCACATGCTTGAGGGTGATTAGCTTATAATTCAATCATCAATTGACTAAATTTATACTCTCGATATGCCCTTGCGACACTATAAAATATCTTGGACACTTCTTCTCTCTTGAATTTATTCTTTACATTTTAGGTAACATACCAAGAACATAACCTATGACAAGAATCGAGGAAGAACAATGGTCGTTGCTCCAATAGCCACTCTCAAGCCTTATAGTTTTTTAAGCCACTGTAACCAAATGCTAGTGGGTATATCTATTCATTTTCATCCTTGCACACTGCTATAAACATAACACCATGGAATCTTCCTTTCAAGTGAGTGGCATCGATGGCAATAACTTGTTTAATCACTAAATAAAACCCCCATAATGATTGTCCAAGAGCTATAAAAATACTTAAATCGATTAGTCTTATCTTTAATGCATTTGTAAGCCTTAGTTCTTAGACTAGCTATTTGCAACATGTGACAACATGATGGTAATTATTAGTACGACTCAACTAGGTCACCATAAGTAAGAGACAATGCATATTCTTTCGCCTTTTAGGCTTTGCTATATAAAATTTGTATACCATATAATTCTTTCATGTCACCTATGATATCTTTTGGCTTAATAATTCTAGCATCAATGGATAACCATTGAGTAATAATTTCTCCAATAATGGTAAAACTTGCTTGTTGATGCAACTCCTTGATTATGCAAGTGTGTGTCAAATCACAATGTCTAATTTGAAAGAATTATCCTTATGCAACTTTCACAACACAGGCCTTTTATGCATAATTTTCTGCTCTACAAGCAATCTTAAATATTGATTTGTTAGATTTAGTGACTCTAAATTCAAAGTTCTCAGTCAATGCATATATACCCAAAAATTGCTTCAACTTTTTCTTATTTAGGAAAAATTAACCTTTAGTAAAGGTATCAATCAGAGTCACTGATTCTATAGTAAAAGCCATAACAATACTGTATAATTCAACACCCAACACACTGTACCTCTTATTAACACTATCACTTATATTGTTATATACTTTAGCACATGCAAGTAGCACATAAAATGGGATTAAACGTGGTACAGAAGGCAAGTTCTCATCATCAAGCTTAACTTCCTTCTTCAACAGGTTGAGTGGGCTCAATTTTTGGGATTGAATACTCACACCCAACATCATAGTCCATCGACTCATCCAAGTCGATCTCATCAGTATTCTAATAATAAGAGGAGTAAAATTATGGAATAATGGTTTTGTGCTCAAATTTTACCTTAAACAATTGGATGGGTCTCCACATAAGGGATTGCATTAGTAACCTCATTGCTCCCAATACAAAAATTTAACTAATTGATTCGTTTTGAATTTTTACCTTCACATACACCATGTATGTTCTAAACATCATGTCGCTCCACCAAATCCACAATTATATGGGGTATTATGTTATCATAATACAACATGAACGCAATATCGTCATCATTCACTAACTCAATTTTCACGATAGTTTCCTCGAATCTCACTATGATGTGCAGTATGATATCATAGTTAGAGAAATCAATATCAATGCAAGATTTAACTAAACCTAATAATTGTGCATGTGTCAAACCTTTTTAAACAACATAACTTCGAGTTTTAATAGTCCTACCAGTATACTTAAAACTTCCTCTTGACTTAGACCACTTACCATTCCAAGTTACAATAACACGCATTCTGCCATGAGCATGCAAATATTTCAAAAAAGAAGTGAATTTTTTTTTTTTAAAAAGAACAAAACTGAAGTTTAGTAAATAAATAACGATTTAGATAAATAAGCAATAAAATTATCTTATGTATCGATTTCATTAAAGAAATATCAATTTGTGAATAAAGTTATGATGGTTCATAAGATGATACGAATTTGGTGGCTAAGTCATGATTTAATCAAACATAGCACGGTTCTTTGTTCATGTTACGATATGTATGATACATCACGATTATTCTCTTAAAACACATAAAATCTTCGCATTGTTAAAATACATTATCTTTCAAATACATACCTGTTAGTCTCTTGATCCACCCGAACACTTTTTACTTTTGAAGAACAATGTGTTACTAAAAACATGAGCTTGGTTGTGTAGATCATAGATATAACGTGAAGAGAACTAGTCAAAATCAATTGATGACGGTTTTTGATTCCTTTTCTAGCCTTTGTTTAGGTAGATCTTAGATACATACATAAAGAAAAATTAGCAAAAAGAGCCTGAAGACAAAAAAAGAGAGAGCTCAATGATAGAAAGAGTTCGAAGAGCAAGAATATTAATACTGTATGCATCAATTTTCTCATTTTTTGAATTTATTTACTTTTTAAGGGTATTCTTATCTTTGTATAGGTATTTTGGTCGTCATAATACATTCAAGTGTGAAAAACAAAAAAGTTAGTAAAGATGGTTTGTTTCATAAAAAAAAAGGACATGGGATGTCAATTTTGGCAATTCCTTCTATTTCTTAGTCTATAATTTATGAGTTGGACTAAGCCCGTATGTCTTTGTTTGTGTTCAGTTTTTGAGCTGGTAGCTAGCTACTACTAAGTGTGACTATTGTTTAATCATTTTCATGATTTCATTGGACCCACCTTTCTTTCTAGCTTTGAATTTGGACAGGTCTAGCAAGCCTTCTTATCATGTGTCGTTTGATGACTCAATGCGTGAATGTCACGAGTCCATTGGCATAGGCTTAGGCCTATTTCATAAGTGAGCAATCTTTGGCATGCTTGGAGATTTAATTAAGGGGAATAGAGGCACTAGAAGCCCATGTTACATGAGTCATGCACACTTCATAGCATCAGGCACTTTTCATGAGGGCCATACTTATATGCATAAGGCCATTTTTTAAATTCTTCTTCTATTTATAACAATATGAACAGAACACATTGGGCTTGGTCTTGGAACGCCATGCTAACACCATGCTTAGCAAACCATGCAACAACCAATCTTAGAACGTCATGCCATGGGTGCAGTCACGGCATATCAAAAAAAATAAAAAAGACATTAAGTGACAAGAATTAAACCTATGGCCTTCTATACCCAAAACAAATGCACTGACCAAACTGCACTACATCTTGTCTCATCCCCTGAAGCATATAAATCCACTCAATCGATGAATGCTCGAACCAAACTTGCTCATCCTATTGGGCATAAGGGGTGAGAAACAATCTGCATCTTGCACTATGTGGCTTTTTGCCTTCTTCTTTTCACTTGAATTTAAAAATCTTGCTCACACTCAACTATATGTCATTTCGACCCTTCGTCTCCTTAGAAATGGATTCAAACCTTTCACATAAGGATTTTCAATCCTTCACTCTAATCAGTTGAGTTACATGAACCACTTTCCTAAAGTTCGTTTTCTTCATCGAATGGCACCTTAGCTTAACACTTAACTAGTAAGGGAAAAGCCCTTTAGTAATCAATTTATTAGGCTCGCTTGTTCATTAAATTTTTGAGTAGCTCTTTCAATTGCCACTTAATCTCCTAACATGCTCAAGAATTGAGATTTGTCCAGTCCTTGAATGGCTATAGGGAGCTTGCTTACAGAAAGAAGATAGGTCGATCAAATAAAAATAATGCACAATAGGTTCCCCGCTCTTAGTCACTAAGTAGTGTAATTTTTTCTTTGAGGGACTCTACCAAGAGGTTCTTTCTTTCACGTAACTTTGCCCACCCCTTCCACTTTCACATTAGAGGAAAAGGAATTCGAACCCATGATACGATCTTATTGTATATCGATTTAACAAACCAATGCCTTAAGCCACTTAGCCATGCCTTTAAGTTATTGATCAAAATTTATTATGTAGTTGGTTGCTCGAAGGCTATTTAATTTGATTAACTACATAAGCCGTAATGCGCTAGCACGCATAGTTTTCCTATATTTATGAGATAAACCCCATCAAAATCTGCCACTTCTTTCCTTGGGCGATGCTTCTTTTCTATGATGAACTTTACTAGTCCTTGCCTCCAACTTATCCATGTTTTGAAATATCTTGTTCGAAATGACTAAGAGAGAAGACAAGGTCAAGCTAAGCCCTTACTTACCTGAATTGAATTCATATCTACTTTATCTAGTTGAGATTTCCTAGATTGTGACTCTTTTATTACATTATGGAAAAGTCAATTCTCGTCATGATCAATCCACGTCCTACCATAGTGCTTAAAGAACCTTAGCAACCAAGGCTAGCTTACTAAGGCAAAGGAATTTCTTATTTGTTTACATGAGCTAGTCAGCCTTTTTCTTCCTTCTATCTGCCTATTTAATCTTTTAAATAGGACTTGTTACTACAGAAAAATTGCTTTATACAGGAATTGCAACATGGCTTAGCTTTTCTTAACTCGGAGAAAAGAATTGCAATCTGGTCTGGCTTAACTCATGAACTCCTAAATAGGAAGATTCCTAGCTATTTTACTTGTAAGACAAGAGCTACTAATTAAAAGAAGAAAAGCTAGTATTCATCCAGTCGCAGAAATGAGAAGACAGAAGATAACATCAAAGTCTTTAATAAAAATAAAGTAAGGAGTTAAGTTAACCCGTAAACATCAACTAGACTTTGGTGGTTAATAACTACTTACTTCTTTAAAACATTAAATCTGGCTTAGTACGAGTTCTACATTAGTAAATGAAGAATTGGGTGATATCAAATCCCATGTCTAAAAGCAAAGCACCATTATTTGATTAGGCTAATGAAAGACTTTTAAGACAAAAAACTTAAGATGTGAGGAAAGGTTAAAATGACAAGAAGAGGGCTTAATAAGTAGCCAATACCAGGGGGAGGAAATTTTCGCAAATAAGGAAGCATGTTGACTTTGAAAGGAAGCTCACGAGATGGAAACAAAGAAAAAAAAAACTAATAACATTCATCCCAAGCTAATTGCTTCTTTCGAGATGGTAGTGAAAAAGGAAAATGCTTTGTCTTTTGATGTAGTTTCAAGTCTTCGATGTCCCTCAAAGACTGATAAGAGTCAGAACAGGTAGTAACACAGTTGTAGAATGGGATTGATGATGAGCGGGCCAAAGCCCCCAAATCTTTTTGTTTAGGAGCCAAGTTCAATCCTTCTTTATTCTTTGCATCAGATGCCATTACACCATACACAATAAGCAAAAGACCAAGCACAAATCTCGATGATTTTTAATTTTGGTATTCCGACATGTGATTCACTGCTACGAGCTTGTTCTTGTATAGTAACAGTTGAGAGAGGGTGGTTCAACTACTTTTTTCATCGTGTTTACAAATGGAACATCAAATTAAAAATTTCTTTATCTTTAATACCATGCCATTGATGAAGATTCATAGCTTGGGAAAAGTCCTAAAATCTCACCTTCTAGCATTGTGATAAAGTGTTGACAGAGCAGAGCGATAGGACCTATTTTAAGAGAGAGTGTAAGGGAAAGACCCAAACATTGAGAAGCGGGCAACGAGGTTATATCACTTTAAAAGAGGTATTGATAGTGAACCATAAGCCCTAGAACGAGCAATCATACCCTTGGAATAAAAAGATATTTCACTTATAGATCGTTAGTAAAAGAATTATAAGCACACTTCCTATCTAGGCAAACCAAACCTAAAAAAACACCTCTTTCTTGGCTAGCCTTGTAAGAGCAAATGTGCAGGACAGTAGAATTGAGTATCAAGGCTTTAAGATAAAAGGAAGGTTCCTGCATGTAGGAAAGCTTTTTCACCATCTATTGGGTATTTATCTCTATCTCACTCTCTCAACTCATACTTATGATAGGTGGGCTCAATGCCGGATATTTATCTCTGGAAATCCTTCTCTTTTAATTTTTAGTATTCAGTTGTCCTCCTTGGTTCCACCCTTCCATTCATGAAACAGATCATTGGGACTGGTGTTTCTTCAGCATAAAGCAAGAGTTTTAAACCCTTTCACATCGATTAATAAACAAAACTCCTAGTAGAAAGCCATTTTCTTATTTTTGCAAATCAACACATTGAAAGATCTTTGATCTCACCTTAGAATAAGTCCTACAAAACACCTTTCCCTACTAAATTCCATCTATTTTTGCCTGCTTCTTCCATTTGCTGAGCTCTAAGCTCCTCTGGCAAATCATGATATATGCATGCTGGTTACTTTACTTTACTAGTGCATTAAATAGTAGTCCACTACTGATTTAGGATTTTGTATTGACACCTATCTTACTAACTATAAGCCTTTTGAAAAAATATATATACATATTAGGGTATATTCCATTTTTTTTTTACAACTTTATCAAAGACTCCATGACTTAGGAAGTCCTAAGACTAGCATCAAGCTACAATATGTAGATCATCAAAAGGTCATTTTTTTGCTTGTAGAAACCCTTTTTTGACAATTTGCTTCATGAATGTTAAGGATTAATAAAAAACTGGATGTATAATTTTAGCATATCATAAGAGAGCTTGCTTATTGGTAGCCCTACAATCATTCATCAACTTTAAGGCAAGTTTAAAAGCTTGAAAATTGACTTTGGAGAGCTCTTCTTGGACTTAGCTTTTCCATAAAAGCATGGTAGAAAATAAGTCTAATAGTCTATTAGGAGCAAAGAGGAGCTTGCCAAGTGAAGGAGCTGGGTTCAACTATTTCACCAATCCGGAGCAATGTCTCGATGCTATGTTCTTATCTCGAGGTAAGTTTGCTATCTTCACCTTACTGTCTGCCTTTACTTAGTCTTTCTTTTCCTGACAAGAGAAAAGAAGTCCTTCCCTTAAGCTTTCATCGGAAAGATCATAAAGAATTAGTCCACCGATGGACTTTCATGTGAAGGTTGTTTTCTTAATGTTTAATGGCATGTTTATGACCCAGTTGTAAAACTACTACCATATCAATGTCCTTCTCATTGCTTTAGGACTAGGCTGGCAAATCAAACAACTTTATGTTAACAATACCTTTCACTTACAACATTCATGAAAATTAATGAGGTGCCCACAGCAAATGAGAATGACAAGACTCTACGGCTTAACAAGTTCCTTCCCCACTAAAACACTTACTCGGGCCTTGATAGGGCGTGAATGGTTAGGTTAAAATAAGTCTCTCCTTTGTGAGAAGGTTGCATTGCTTTCGCGTGAAGATTAAGGACCTGTAGACGATAGAATTAGCTTATGTTAAGAAGGTTTTACATGAGGTGGCAAGATGCTGAATCATTAATAGTTCTCTTTTTATGGGCAATCCATTAGACTTCAATCTAAGTTGAGCTAGCCCTAATATGGATGGTCCTAAGTGTGGGGACCTTAACCATATGATTTTGATCTATAATAGACTATTCCTAGTCATATGTTAATTTCATATTTTGAAATGCTTCACCTAAGCCTTCAAATGTAGATTCTTTCAAAGATAGACTAACTAATAGGTGTGTTCAAATTAGAGGTCTTGGGCTTGGGCCTCCCTATTTCCTTCTAACTTCTGCTTGTTGGTGGTCAGCATGCGTGAGCATCCTTCTTCTTTTATTATTGTGAGTGTTGACTATCTTCCAAATCTTGTTATCCTTTTATTGTCGCATATGGTACTGGTAGGCCATCATATATGTATGGCTATGGTATGGCTTTAGTCTGGGAACTTATGCCGAATTAGTAAGTCTAAAGTTACCCTCAGCTCTAATTTAAGTATAATGAGCTATGTGGACATTCCATCTAATCTTGTAGTGGACAGACAATTGTTTACTTTGAAATAATCTTGATGTGGTTCGTGACCTAATCAACACGAATTTGAATATAGCTTTTATCGGTATGCCCAATACCCAAGCTCTCTTCTTTCAGTTTCCAAAAGGTGTCAAAACAAAAAGAAAAATACCAATCATCCCTTAAGAGATGCCTAAAGGGAACAAAACCAAAATAAGAGATAGAGCTAGGCTTAAAGACGGCACGATTTTCACTTTCTTGCTTTGATTAGGTGGCAACTATTGGGGTACTGGCAACTAGCGTGTGATGCCTCTTTTTTATTCTTTAACCACTGTCGGTCCTCATGATCTTAAATAATAATTCCTTGGTTGCCCTCAAGTCTCGATGCCGCATTTTTTGTTCTTGCTTCCTCTCAAAAGGTGGATCTTGTCTCTTCTTTGTTTTTTTTCCTTGGTTTTCATGCGTGTAGGAGGTTCAGCATTGGCTTTATTGTCAAGGAAAAAAGAGTATACTTTTGCGCTCTTTCTATGGCCCATAACACTTTTCCCAACTCAGCTTGCTTGTTTTAACTCTATTGACATTTATTTTGGTGTCAAGACTAGTAGCAGCAATAATGTCACTTAAAAGGGACTTACGTCAGCTTTGGTCAGCGGAGTTACCTTCCATTCAGCCATGTGAAACACGACTTCATATACCCCTAAATCTTTGATTAATGTGACTTACGGGGGCTCTTCATGGAAAGCTTTGCTATTAATGATCGTAAAAGTAACCAAATCTCGTCACGCTTTTTAGTTCATCTCGGCAGTACAAGGAAGAAGCCTATGTGGTGGGTTCGACTACTATAAAAGTGCACATTAATTATCAATCAACTAATTCTGATTCAAGGGATTTAATCTACTATGATATTTTTTCACGATCTTGATTGAATGAATTAACCATTTCATTTTATAGAAATGTAATCGACTATATGATATCTCTTTTTTAAGTGTGAGATATTGTAAGAGTCATATTTTGTCTTCATTGAAAGATGAGAACAAAAGATCAACTTAATAATCATTGATAATAGCATTTCTACCACCTAGAACCAAAAGAGAGAGTGCTGAAAAGCTATTCAATTGATCTTAAAGAGCTAACCTCAATGGAAAAAGACAAGGTAAGCATCCAAAGCAGCATCAGCTCAACTAATGTATCAAGTTTCTGATACAACATATCTAGTTTATCTTAAAGCAACATTTCTCAAAGTAGCATTCCGATAAGCAAAG
This sequence comes from Moringa oleifera, assembly GCA_021397835.1. Taxonomy (NCBI): domain Eukaryota; kingdom Viridiplantae; phylum Streptophyta; class Magnoliopsida; order Brassicales; family Moringaceae; genus Moringa; species Moringa oleifera. The sequence goes on from JAJFZO010000734.1 coordinate 157,795, forward strand.
GATGAAATCCTTGTTTGTTTATCCTAACAAGGGTTTATGAATCACTCAGACAAGCTTTTCTAGCCACATTTAAATTGGTATCCTTATCCATATCTTTATGCATAAGGGGCATCAAAATCTGAATCTGTGAAAAGAATTTAGGAATCCTCATTCATACCTGTATTGGCTAAAACTATCATAGTGGGTTTTGTTCCGATACAAGAATAAATCTCTTTAGAAGGCACGTCGATGAAAGAGGATTAAGAAACATAAGGCGAGCATTAAAATGCTAGCACAAACAACTCACATAGACGTGCATGATAAGGTGTGTGAGACCAACCAAGCCACCACTTTACTAGATATAGGTCCAGATGACACAAGAGCTTGCCATTGAAACCCAACCTTTAAGGGGCTAAGGTCTAAGGGGGGTATTGCTAAAAGTGTCTCCTGACCCAATGGTTCGATCTCACATAAGTATAACTCCTCTAATAACGAGAGAAACTTTGCACACAATGGCTAAAGTCCTTTCTTTTTGAAAAACTTATTAACTGCGCAAGGGACACAATAAGTAAGGTAGAGATTAAGTTAAGCATAAAAGTTTAAGAACAAGAGGATAGAACTTCTTAATACTTGCCAAGAATCGATAGAATTAGGATAAAGGCTTGCCATGACTTCCAAGCAAGCTGTGTTAGGTAATAGTTCTTGAAATGCTAACCTAGTAAGACACCACTACTCTCAATTGAATCTATTTGAATAGCTTAAAATTTGCTTATCTAAGCTATACATTACATTTGGAGGTTGATCGACAAGATATGTTACTTCCTTTTAATCAATAGTGAGAAGGCCATGCCACCCACGAGAACTTTATTTCACTGTATTATTTAATTTTTTTTTTAGAATTGCATCTTCTTTGCCTGCACAACTATTAAGCTTAATCTTGGCTAGTTGATCCTTTAGTTATAACTCCAAGCGAAAAAGTCTATGTATTCCTTGAGGAAACAGATCAAATTAGAGTTTTTGACCATAACTTATGTCAGCGAAGTGTTTGATGAACATAGGTTTGTGGATTGTCCTCAGCACCCAAATTTCTCTATTAACTTCGTCCTCAGTGGGTGGGAGAGAGAAGATAGCATACAAACATCAAGTGAAGCAAGGTGAAGCACTCTTCGAATTAAATAAGCATATATAACGATTTGAACTAGTAACAATAACCAATTGATTGTGAGGGCTGGCCAAGCAAAGGGCATAAAAAATTGTTAACTCTTGTTGTTATTACAAGCCTAAAGGAAAAAGGTAGGATGGGTCCTATAATCCAAAGACCGAGTATTGTACGAAGCCCTTCCTCCACGAAAGAAAGGATCAGACAAAAGGTAGAAAAGCTAAGATAAAGCCGCCTCCTTAATCACTTAGGTATGACTTTGTTAAGTAAATTAACTCTATCTTTACTAGTAGTCATGGTAGGCATAATTTGCTTGAGCTCTTTAAAGCCTTTCATGCCTTACTTCACTAGTGCTCTTTGCTAGATCTTTTTGAAGTAACAAGAATTATTTCCTTATGAAGGGTCTCATTTTCTTGTATGGGCTTTCCCCAAGGTGTATGTAATAAGTATTACCTAGCTAGATCTTAAGATCTCGTGGCTTAGTAATCTACAGACACTTCGTATGAAGCCAAATCTACTAAACAAGACAATCCACTGATCTAGATAGGTGAGTTATTATATAACCAAAGGAGGAACAAAAGGAAAACCTGACCAGAAGATGAGCTAACTGGAGCGCCCATGAAGAGAGATTTTGAATACTGAAAAAAGTAGGTAGAAGGCCTACAACTAACCTACTTTTTTTTTCTGGTGCATTCAACCATCTTATGGTCAAGCTTTGGACGAAGCTCACGCTCGGCCCCTTGGTAACTTTTTCTCTTTTGTTAAGGAAACGTCAACAATGATGGTTAGGAAAGTAGATCTTTCCCCTTTATCTTGAATGACTAGTGTCATTAGCCTCCTAGTCAACATTAGGTTTAGCGAAGCGATGTCAAGACTTCCAAAAAATTACTAGTTTTTGTGAGGCACAACTCAAAAAAAAAAAAAAAGATAAATCCAACTTTTAGGGTACTACAAAAAAATTTAAAAATAACGACACAATATTGCAATTGATTTTGTCAGTCGCTAAATAATGATAGAATAGTGACAAATTTACTATAGAATGAAAATTTTACCATAGCAACAAAATAATGATAGATTATCAATAAATATTAGTGATAAATGCAATCTTAGTTATTTATTTTTAATTTACTTATTTTAATTTTTAATTAGCTTAAAAATAAATTAGCGATCAAATTTTAGTCGATAGCTAATTAAAGATCTAGCGACTATAATGCTTTGGTCACTATGTAAGCAATGCAGCCTAGCGACCACCTAGGGCAGTGGCGAAGGCTGCAAGCTTGTTGCCTTCAAAGGAAGCCATGGCCATAAACTTAATTGTTTCCTTCGAAAGCAGCCATGCATGGTCGTCAGTTTGCTGCCTTCGAAGGTAGTCGTGCATGGCCCCGTAAAATCAAGCTAGTCTGCCTTCGAAGGTAGCCATGCATGGCAGCTGTAGAAGCAAGCTGGTTGTCAGCATGTTGCCTTAGAAGGCAACAATACATGGTCGTCGCTAAAGGAAGCTGGCCGCCAACTTGCTGCCTTCGAAGGCACCATGAATGGCCGTCGGTCGGGAAGCAAGCTAGTGGCATGAATAAGCTAGCAGCTAGCTTGTTGCCTTCGAAGGTAGCCATACATGGCTACCTCAGAAGCAATCTAGTTGACAGGCCTTCCAAGGCAGCCACGCATGGCCATGATCTTGCTGCCTTAATTTGAAGGTTACCATGCATAGGCACTGCCATGGCAGCCATAACCTTTGAAGGTGACTGCGATGGCCATGAAAAGGCAGCCATGTCCTTCAAAAGTGGCAACCATGGCTATGAAGGTAGCCATGGCCTTCGAAGGCGGCTGCCATGGCCACGAAAAAGGTAGCCATGATGGCCTATGAAGGTAGTCACGACACCCACAAAGGTAGCCACGGAGCCTAAGAAGATAGCCATGGGCATCGAAGGCAGACAAAAGCATCCACGAAGGCAGCCGCGGCTGCCCATGGAGGCAACCATGGCCTTCGAATGTGGCTGCCATTTCCTTCAAAGGCGATAACCATGGCCTTTGAAGGTGGCAGTCATGGCCTCGAAGGCTGCAGCCATGGCCTTTGGAGGTGGCAGCGATGGCCGACGTGACAGCAAGGTAGCCATGACTACCACGAAAGCCTCCATGCGTGGCCGCGAAAGCAGCCATGGCTTTCCCAAAAGCCTCCATGCATGGCTGTGAAGGCAGCCATGGCCACCACCAAAGTGTCCATGCATGGCCGCAAAGGCAGCCATGCCTACCGCCAAAGCGTCCATGCATGGTCGCAATAGGATCCATGGCCTTCGAAGATGGCACCGATGGCTGTGGCAAAAGTGTCCATGAATGGCTGCGAAGGCAGCCATGGCCTTCTAAAGTAGCAGCCATGGCTGTCGCAAAAGTGTCGATGCATGTCCTCGAAGGTGATAGCCATGGTCGCGAAGGCATTGCTGCCTTCGCTTGATTTTACTTTCACTGTATGGACAACGACAAACTGCAGTTCTGTCGCTAGATTTCACTCTTAGCGACCGCCACTTATTTCATCACTAAGTGCTTATAAAATGAAACCCTAATTTTTTTCCTTTCGCGCAAATGCCATTTCCTTTCCCCCCATTTTTTGTTGTTATCTCTACTTCTGTATTCTTAAACTAGTTCCTGTTTCCCCACTCTATTCCCCTTGAACTTTATTGTTGTCTCTGCATCTATCTATACACATGATTCTCAAATTTTTTATTTCATCAGCGAGAGCCACTGTCTTAGAGCCAAGTCTTTACCACGCTCTCTCTACACGGCGTCTTGGTGTGTGCCACTTTCTCCTTTATTTTCTCCACTGTGAACAATCATAATCTCTTTCTTCTTTACTTGATAATTTGTGCAGTTGATTGTTGAAATTATTGATAATGATATTAATAATTAAAAAATCTCGTATAGGAATATTTCGATTAGATTTGATAATTATAGAAATATTTTAGATTTTAAATAAGTTATTTATTTTATGTTTTAATAAATTTATTTTATGGTATATTATTAGGTAATTATTGAATTTGGTTGTAATTTAAGATAAATACTTTAATTAGATTTTTATAAAATTTAAATTAGTTAGATATTTATTAAATTTTATAATTGTTAATTTTATTTGTTGATAAATTCAGTTTATGTTAGATTATTAAGAAAATAATATAATTAGTTTGTGATGTAAGATAAATAAGTTAATTAGAGTTTTATGAAATTTAAATTAGTTAGGTATTAATTAAATTCTGTAATTATTAATTTTATAAGTTAATTAAAAATTTTGTTTCATATTAAATTAGATAGATAACAGTTTAATTAGAATATAATTTGAGATAAATAATTTGATGAGATTTTTATGAAATTTAAATTAGTTAAATGTTAATTAAATTTTGTAATTGTTAATTTTATCAAATAAAATTAGTTAATTTGTTATTGATTACATAGATAATAGTTTAATTACATTGTAATTTCATGACATAAATAATTTAATTAATTAGATTTTTATGAAAATTAATTTACTTAGATGTGATTAAATTTTGAAGTTGTTAATTTTATTTTTTTCAAATAAATTTAGTTTATGTTAATTACATATTTATGTATAGATGATTATTACTAACATTGAGGAAATTTATTTATATGATAATCAATTAAATTAACCTATTATATAATAATCATAAAGTATTACGATTAGCAAAGTTAGACTTCATACATATTTTTTAGATACACCATTTGAGAATTATTAGTGAACATTTATTGTTGGTCACGTGTTTATACGTACATCAAAATAAATTGTTCAACAATAATTCTTGGATTGTCCAAATCGAACAGTTTAGAAATGTAACATTTATGTACAACACATGTGTAATTTTTTGTTCTATAGAGGAGCATATCGAGAAGGAGCATAGGACATTAGAAGAGAGATTGGAGGATGAGCATAAGGCGAGGAATCATGATCTCATACGCTTCTAGACTGAATTGCAAGAGCACTTACAAATAGAAGTTGATATGAATAAGCGCATCCGTAGGATAAAGGCTCTTATTTTGGAAGTGGGCTCTAGCATCGCCTAATAATTAGATGTAATTTCTTATATGAATATTGTATTTCACGAGAACATAATATATAATCTTGTATTTATTATGTTTTATGAATTTTAGTTTATTTTATTTTTGCTTAGTTATATTTAAAATTACAAAAATTATAATAATTGACATCAATTTAATGACATCAATTTAATGATAGTTATTCAAAGAACTGTCATTAAAAGATTTATTAACATTTTTGATGACGGTTATTCTAAAACAGTCATTAAAAGTAAGGTTTTTAACGCCAATTAAAGAATAACTGGCGTTAAAAAACCCATGACTTAAATATTTAACGTCAATTCCTAAAGAACAAATGTTAAAATATCCATTAATTTGGCATTTAACGCTAGTTCTCAATGAACTGATGTTAAACATAAAGCCTTTGATGCCAGCTCTTAAAGAACTAGCGTTAAAGGCCAAAACAGCTGCAACCTCTAATGAGCCACACAGGCTTTCATCTTTGAGCATTCCTAATCAGTAGCAGTCGTTGCTGCTGCTTCTTCCAGCAGCGACAGTTGCTTATAGCTACAGTAACGACTGCTGCAAGAAGCAGCAGCAGTGGCTGGTTATAGTAGCAGCAGTGGCTGGTTATAGTAGCAGCAACGGTTACTGCTGCAAGAAGCAGTAACGACGGCTGCTTACAACTACAGCAACGACTGCTGCTGCTGTTGCAAGAAGCAGCAGCAACCATTACTACTGCTTCTTGCAGTAGCGACGGCTGCTTACAGCAACAATGGCAGCCATTGCTGCAGCTTCTGCTGTAAGCAGCAACAGCTGATGCTGTTGCAAGAAGATGCAGCAACCACCACATTTTCTTTCTTGTTTTCTAGCATTGTGTTTTGCCAGTAATGAAAATGACCATAATGAGATTAAAGTCAAGCTCTGTTCTCCTGTCTTTGCATACTGCTAGGCTAGAATTTATTAGTGCTGTAGTGGCTTGTATTTATGTTGGGTACAGATGATTCTTAGCAATTAGCATAACATGTTAAAGCAATGGCTGAATTTGGACTTTTAGCTTAAAAAAGAAAAAAGAAAAAGTGGTAAGGAATTTAAGGTCCTTAAATGACATAATTATTTTATACTAGAGGTCTCTTGATTAGTAGCACATAAGAGTTCCAGATTTAATAGCTTAAGGAAATTTTTCTCAATCACAACTGGAAAATCCTTAGAGAAAAATGTGAATGTACACATACAGAGAAAAATAGAGATTATATTTCGACAATGTCCGTGATAAATTTTGAAAAATAAACTAAACATTGTTCACATTGGTATAGCAGTGATTTTTGATAAAATTTAGCTGAAGCATCTACTACTAAAGATCCAACTGACTGCAGAACCCTTCAAAAAGATACATTTTGCCATTAAACCCCATTGTTTACTCTGTTGTTCACTCACATTTTGTGCCCCTACTTCAATTACAACTAGGGTAGTCTTAATAGAATTTTAGGACCCTGATTTCTAAAATAAAAATGAAAATTACCGAAGCTTTTCATTCTCAATTATTCTATCATAATGTTAACATTCCACATAAATTGACATCTATTTAGTTCCTACTGAATATATAGGGCTTACAGGTAATTTAATCATAAGATCGAGAGGGGGAAGAAACATGACAGAATAGAAAGATAAAAGTTTCACCAAGCCTTATTTTGTTCCAAGGCAATTTTACAAAATTTTGCAATTCAGAAGTAACTAATGCAAGAATAGAGAATCCGCAAAATTTTTTGAGTAACCACGTCTCATGATCAAAACTTCTGCTTCTACTTATTTTCACCTTTCATCCTTATAGCTGCCTTTGTAATGCACCACAAATATTCAGTGGGCCAAATAATCCTTTCCTTCATAGAGAACTCCATTTCAAACTAGAATCTTGCTTGCCTAAAAAGTTCTAAAATAAAATTTTATAGCCAATACACTAAAGTTAAATGTGACAATTCAATTAGGCAATTTAATGTCTCTACTATCAAGGGTAAGAAGCACTGGCCTATCCTCTGGTGATCATTTGGGTGTGAAAATTAGGATTCCTCGTCTTCTGCCAGGCAGCAAAGCTCATTTAAGGCTTAACAATCAGAAGTCAGATGGAAACTGGGACATAAATCAAGTACACATGGTTCAAGGGAAAGCTCTAAAATGGCTATCAGCTCTTGAGGTATAATGGTGAGTCCACTGGATATCAGCTATTATGTTTTCTTCAGTTCCATCTGTAGGTGCTTTGTACTATCCAGTTTCTATATGTTGTGGGGCATCAAAGCCAAATTCTTACAATCACTGGTAGTACATAAGCTGCTGGGCTGCAGTAACATTCAAAAACCCACCATCATATATTGCTTGGCTTGCTCCAGTAGCACCCATTCCCATTGGGGCCTTCTTTAGAGGATGTTGTCCCTGCATCAGGGCATGGACACCACCCATTAGCTCATGGCTAGTTGTCTTTCATATGCTAAGAGGTCAGTGGCTGAAAGCCCTGGTAACGATGTAGCAGGAGGGGGAGAAAGTGAGTTTGAACTTGTTCCTGGTGGGGTGGGCTTGCTGCCCTAATAGCACTACAATCAAAAAAGGGAAAACATATTTATCACTACAAGATCCCACATCAATGCATAAATATATACAAACATGAAAAAAATTACCAAACTTTATTATAATCGAGGATTTGACACTTTTTTAGTACTTACACATATAAGTTGCATAGGCAACAAAAACTATACCTTAATTTGTTTGCCACACAGAAATGACTAGGAATTTCCCATTTGAATTGCCAGAGCTGCCTCAGCATGAGTGTTGTATCTCACAAAACCAAAACCTTTGTCTTTCTGAACTCGAACATCCTCAATCACTCCGACACCAAGGACATGGAAGTGGCGGTGAAGATCAAGCTGGGTAACCTGCAGAGTAGAAAAATGTAACAAGTTAAATTAGCTGTAAGTTCACCTTTAAGGAACGTGACATTGGATAATTAGAAAAGTTTTCGCTATCCTTCCAAACCTTCAGATTGAAAAGTATAGATTCCAAAATGCATCTTTCTTTTCTGTCTCTAACACACATACACACAAAAAATTAGGAAAAAAGTTGGTAGACAAGTGATGGTTTCCTACCTCTAGAGCAAGATTGCCAACATAAATAGTAGTGTACTAGGGATTGTTTTCGGAAGCCTCACTATTTGTTGTCCTTTTTCCATCTTCTGCACATGGAAGGTTACAAATATCACCTCATTAATCAATAAGCTTAAGACCCACAGACACATATTTCAAGCTATTACACAACCATTTCATCCACACAAAGCAGAATCATAACATAGACTAATAAGATAAAAAGCCAAAAAGAGTGCAATACATCTAAGGTATGGAAACAATCAACAAGAAATTTTCGATTTTCAATGTTTTAGAACGAGAAAATAATCATCCATAATACAATAGATGCACCTGATGAGCCATTGGTCAGCTTCACCACACTTTTGGCATCAGAACTCTACTTGTCCTCACTGGTTCTAACACCTTTTGTTGCCCAGTTACATCGTATCTGTCTACTACCCAGCCACTTTTCTAACAAGAGAAAATATGTGCTGTTGAAACTCTGTGAAAACTATAGCAATGGCCATGAACGTGGAGTGATGATGATTTCAACTTCTCTTACACATGCATATCAGACAAGTGATGATTTTAAATTCTTTGGCCTTCAATGCCCGTTATGGAATAACTGACGTTGAAGGATATGCTACCTTGCTTTTTAAGGTTGGGATCCTAAATTTTTTTCCAGAGCCCTCTAGAGCCCGCCATAACGTCCCATGAAATTTTTCCACTCTAGGTCAGAATTCTTCTCTTCACAGATTATCCAGAAGCATCTGCATAGTCACACATCCATTCTTCGACCATTCTCCTATCTGCTGTTTATCTAGAAGCAGCTGGAGTAGCTGCTGGCAGCTTTTTCGACCCTCTCTTTTTTGGTATTTGTTTAAAAACAACTACACAGTCAGCCATTCTTTGGCCATTCTCTTGCCTGCTGAGAGCTCCTTTCAGACGATAATACCTTCGCTGTTACTTTTGAAGGTGTCACGAGCCATGATGGCTCTAGAGAGAGTGAGCAAGAGACAGTGAATAGTGAGAAGGGTAAAAAAAAAAAAGGAGGTGGTAGCATATTCTAGAGATGAGATGAGATTTATATACGAAGTAGCATAAATTCTTTATTGGGTAAAGGTTGTTATTATAAACCCCTGCCGATCTTTTTAGTTATCCTTCCAGTTTTAGTTCTTTTATGTCCCTCATTTATTTTAATCTATTTTGTTGGTGATTACTCCGTAGAGATCCACCTTTAGTGGTGCATTAACTTGGTGCTCAAGCTTAAGTCTTTCTTGAATCTTTGTTGTTTTGTTTTCTCCCAAGGTCATGTGGGTGTTCAAGCTGTTTGAATTCTGGGTTCTCTTCACTGTTTCATGCAAGATTTGAGGTAGGTATGTCTGATGTTGGTGGAATGACGCCTTTGTTCTAGCATCCTCCATGAAAACCCATTACCAAGAGCTTGTGTTCGTAGTTCTTTACCCCAATGACCTTGATATTCTAAACTAATTTAGGCGGGGGTTAGAGAACCTAGAACTCTTGCAATGGCTTGAAAATGGAACTGACCCATGCGGTTTAAAGTGGAAACATGTTTTTTGTTCTGGTTTAAGGGTTACTCAGATTCAGGTTCATGGTTTGGGCTTGAATGGTCCTTTGCCTCAAAACCTGTACAAGCTCTCCATGCTCACCAACGTTGGTCTTTAGAAGAACCAATTTTTTGGGCCCTTACCATCCTTTAGCGGGTTATCTAATTTGCTATATGCTTACTTGGACTATAACAGCTTCTATTCCGATCCGGCTGATTTCTTTGATGGCCTTACCAGTCTTGAAGTTCTAGCATTGGATAACAATAACTTCAATGCCTCTATTGGGTGGTGCTTCCCTAAAGGTATGGAAGATTATGCTCAATTGGTTAATCTTTCCTGTTCCAACTGCAATTTGGTTGGTCCATTGCCTGATTTTCTTAGGAACATGCCCTCTTTAACGAATTTGATACTGTCAGCTAATAGTTTATCCGTGAAATACTGAAAACTTTTAATGGCTTGGGCTTCCGAAGGCTATGGTTGAATAATCAGCGTGGTGGTGGCTTGACTGGTCCAATTGATGTGGTGGCAACAATGGAATCACTTAATGTTGTATGGCTGCACAGCAACAAGTTCACAGGGAATCCTTGAGAGCATTGATAATTTGACTGTCTTGAAGGATCGCAATCTCAGTGTTAATCAACTTGTTGGCTTAATTCCTGATACTTTAGCAAATTTGCCATTAGAGAAACTAGATTTGAGCAATAATCAGTTTATGGGACCGATCCCAAAGTTTAAAGCAGTTAATAAGACTTTTGCTTCCAACAACTTTTGTCAATCTGAAGAAGGAGCTCCTTGCAGCCTTGAAGTTACGGCACTTATTGAGTTCCTTGGTGGGTTGAATTACCCAGCCAGGCTTGTTTCTTCATGGTTTGGTAATGACCCTTGTGGAGGGTCAAGGTTGGGGTTGGGATGTGATGCCAATGGAAAGATTATTACCATAAACTTGCCTAGTTATAATCTTAGTGGTACCTTGAGTCCTTCAATTGCAAAATTGGATTCCTTCACTCAAATTAAACTTCAGTCTAACCATCTAAGTGGTGCAGTTCCCAAAAACTAAACTGGCTTGAAATCTTTAAAGACCTTAGATCTTAGTGGCAACAACATTTCTCCTCCATTTTTCCACATTTTAGTGCTACTATACATCTTAACATTGCTAGGAATCCTCTATTGAAGGGTAATTAGTCTGGGACAACAGCTTCACCAGAGAAGAGTCCACCATCTGGGAGTTCTGAATCTCCACCTGACAGCTCATCTACTCCAGCCAACAGTTCAGGATCTTCAAATGATGGTAATTCCACTATGGAATTAGCCAAGCCAAATAGTTCCAAAGGTCTATTTTCTTTGCCATTATTGCTCTTATTGTGGGTGTTGCTGTTGTTGCTATTGTTGCCATTCCTCTGTCGATCTATTGTTGCTTGAGGAAAAAGGACAGTAGCTTGGCTCTTAGTTCCCTAGTAATTCACCCAAGAGATCCTTCTGATTCAGATAACACTGTTAAGATTGTTGTCGCAAATAATACCAATGGAGGCACCTCCATGTTAACAGGGAGTGGTTCTATAAGCATTCATAGTAGTGGCACTGCTGAGTCACATGTCATTGAAGTTGGAAATCTGGTCATATCATTTCAAGTTCTTCATAATGTGACAAAGAATTTTGCCCCAGAGAATGAGCTTGGCTATAGAGGCTTTGATGTAGTTTATAAAGGAGAATTAGATGATGGAACAAAAATAACTGTTAAAAGGATGAAGTTTGGTGTTATTAGCAGCAAAGCCTTATATGAATTCCAAGCGAAAATTGCAGTTCTTTCTAAAGTCTGCCATAGTCATTTAGTATCTTTGTTGGGCTATTCCATTGAAGGCCATGAGAGAATTCTGGTATATGAGTACATCCTCAAGGAGCTCTCAGCAGGCATCTATTCCATTGGAAGAGCTCTCAGCAGCCATTCTCCTGCACCTACACTTGCACTACACGACAACAAAGTATGTTATGTGTTATTCATAATAGATGTGATATTAATAATATTACGAACATAACTTCTGTTTTCTTGGATCATTATAGTGTGAGCCATGCCATATGTTCATCCAGTCATTAGACTATATAATGGCAAGTGGCGCTATTTTCATGGATCTTACTTCTAATCAGATGATACACGGGCATCTGTTATTTTCTGGTGATGTTCGAGTGACAGTGGACGTAGCTATTCATGGTGATGCACAGTTGCCTCATCCTAAACTAAACGGTGGATTGACAAATATTTTTTTTTTTGCACTTGGTTCAGTTGTTGCTTGGCCTCGAGATTGGGTACCGTCTCTATGGTTTGCTATGATTTGGTAGGAAACTAAAAGTGAAGAAAGCTTAGTGCAAGCAACAGAGATAATCAAGCAGCAATTGAGAGTCGAAGGTCTGATTCCACTTAGTGGCGAATTCAACCAATATAAAAAGTAACCTTAGCGTTTTTTAAAGCCAATCTACTTGCCTTTTTTCTCTTATTTCTTTGTACTACTTTAATTTTTTATCAACCACTTTAGTTCAATGAAGGTAATCCCTTCTCTGATGTCCTAAACCAACCATTCTATCAATGAGTTTTTGAATTAATTCTTGCCCTTTCTTCTTATGTGAGTAAGCTGCTTGCTCTTTTTTCATGCATGCTTATACTTGCAAGCTTAGCAATCTTTCTAGGAAGATACGCTTGATGACTACTTACTTAATTTAGTTCATTCCTTCCTGAGAGAAGATGCAAAAACTCAAAACCTTTTTAAAAAAGAAAAACTCATTTTACAAGCCTAATCACCATAATAGAAAGTATGGATATCATTTTCTGAAAAATGCATCTTATTGAGGTTGGAGCAAATGCCAGTATAGTTGCTATTTTTATACCATTATTACTAGATTAAACACTTTTCTTTCTCTTATTTTTCAAAGTAGATCTTTTCTTAGTCGAGTCAGGTCCACACTACGAGTTAATCTTTCATTTTTTTAGGAGCTTTACTTTACTAATAAGTGTTTGCTGCCCCTACATGCTTTAAGCTTATGGACATTTCAAACTCGTACCTTCACATTTTGCCTTTAGCTTTTATCAACTTACATGATGATGAGCTCTTTCCCTCAAGTTCTATGACTCGAGTAATAAGAGCTTTACGATACAGCACAAAAGAACGCTATCTCTCTATTAAGTTGCCTTACCTTTTCGGTATCCCATTGGCTTAACTTGATAATATTTGTATCATTATCTTATTCTGATGGACTTGCTTGTGTATCTTGTCTTTGGGTTGATAATTTTTATAGTCCACTGGCAAGATAAATATTGTTTATTGGCTTCTCTATCCCTGGCTCTTCTTTTTCGTCTCTGTCTTTTTTTATATAAAAACCTTCTTCTCTTTCTTATGCCTTTTATTAAGAATTATTTTTTATTATTTAATTTTTTATCTTGCTTCTCGAGATTGAAGGTTTTTCACTGCAATTGCTTTTCATATTAGATCCAAAGGTACTTGATTTCTCTTTATTAGCCTTCACTCTCAAAATTGTACTATTTCTGTTACTTTCAACAATGTGTTCTTGGTTTCTGATTTTCTTGTCATATTTGCAAATTATGATATCGTACCCCTTTCCTTAACGTCTAAAAGCGAGTTCATCCACTTTATTCAAGACATCCTTTACATGGGCTGAATCTCTACACCCTCTGACCATTTTGTCATTCACGGGAATTTCCTTTGCTTGCATCTAGCTTCCTCTCTTTGGTGCTGTAAGTATTCGTTTGGGATTAGGTTGTTTCATCATTACTTAGGTTTACCTCTCTCATTCCAGGCCAATGCTGTAGTACTCCATTGGCAAATTTGTGAAATAGAGCAATTATAGTAACTTTTCACAGTTTTTTTATTCTTAAAGAGGCTCCGACCTCTTCTTACTTTAATTGACTGCTCTTCAATGCTTTTCGTCATTTGATTGAGTATAAAGACTTTCCCAAAATTTTTGTGGGGATTTCCCCTTTTCTTTTTTTGTTCTTTTCATTTTCCTTTCCTTTCCTTTTTTAGGAAAATAAATTAAAAGAAATAAAAACATCTTTCATTGTGTTAGAGCTTTATCTTAGGCGTCAGCATGATTTCAGCATAGTGACTTTGTTTCTTCGTCTTTGAAAGCACTTATATAAAGTAACTATGACTTTCTCTTCCACTAGATTTGGCTTATTGAGAAGACCCTCTCCCTATTAGTCAAGCCTCTTTAAGAACCTCAACCTTATAAACCTCCCTTTAAAGGTCCTGTATTTCTTAGGGATTTGAACAGTTGATTAGCTACTATGATCATAAGCACATTTCTCTTTTTGGTGAAGACTCTCACGTATTTTAAGTCTAATTGGCATTCTTATCCATCAAAGACCTTTAACATTGTATTGGCGAATGTGGTTCCTACCTCCGTTGCCCTGAAAATGGAGCCTTTTGCATTTGGCTCATGAAATTCATTAAAGATCCATAGGTTATAACAGTCATGTGCTGCCCTAAAATCATTTCTTTTAGGGCTGGACCAACACATCTTTAATGTTTTTGGTAGCATGATCAAGATAGGCTCTTCTAGGTGCTTGACTCTCTATAAAGTATGATTTCTTTATTTTTCAATAGATATGAAAAAATGGAAAGGCATGAAATTCCTTTACAATAGAGTTTCTCACACTTTTTTATTGCATTGATGCTATTGCTTAAAGCCTTCAAGGTCTCTCCATAATGTTTGCAGCCATATGCTTCAATTGTATTTAGGGCAAGATAAGTGGCACGACTATTTTCTTAGAGGATGTTGTGTCATTTTCTTCACAATCACCATTGGTTATAGTCATTCTTTACTTTGATTAGCTAGACAATGTCACAATTTCCCATGGATTGGGTGAGTGCATATTTTATCCCGTAAGAGATTAGTCTATCTTAATCATATGTTAACTGTGTACCTAAAACTGTTTCATAGGTCATTGGCATAGTTCCTCATAGAATTAATATCTTTTCTTTTTCTTTAAAGTGTTTTTCTTTGCCTTTGATTTTTCCAACGATCTTAGCTATACCAAAATCTAATTGATAATAAGGTTTAGTAGTCTAATTAATAGCATAATTTATGCCCAATTTTGCTGCTTCTAATAGCATTTTATTGTTAGTAAGCCCTTGATCTGGCATATTGTTATTGATTCATTTTATATTACATTAACATGTCTTGATAAATATGAATTGAAGGTTTGACCTTATGTTTAATCATTCTATTCAAGAAGAATTTTTAAATCAATGCTAGGGCAATTCCATAGATTTGAATCTGGCCCTTGATTATTAATGGTTTGCTATCAAAGAGGGATTGATTCCCAACAACCCTATTAATAAAGAGACTTGAAAGCAGTAAATGATGCAAACTCTAGAGCATCCTATCCTACGAAGAATAATAAAAGAGCTTGAAAGTCATAACACAATTTAAGGGATTCAAAACTCATGTTTTGTTAAATAAAAATGGCTTATAGTTAGTTCTACTCATAATTGAAAGCGTTAATTAAAAGCCAAAACTTCAAACTTTAAAATAAGGCCATTTGGTCCTCCCATTTGAGAATACTTCACTCTCCTTAGAGCACTTACATACAAGGAAGGAAGATGTTTAAGGCTTACACATATGCGAACTACAATAAGATCGTAAATTGTAAACTGCACACTTCCTCCCATTGAACTCCCAATGGCAAACAAGAGTTGGAAAATAACCCTCCTCCTAATAGGGTGCTTAAGTCGATAAAATCTAATGTTTTGCATGTGGTACTTTCTTCGAACTATCCATCTCTATTTGCCTTAGATCCCCTACGCAATGGTCTCATCGCTTGTAGCCACCTTTTTTGTTGTAGCTTTTCATCCGTTCAACATAACTTTGTTGCTTTTCCTTGCTCTCTGCATGATTAGACCTCCTTACCTATTGGCTTTCTAGCCTCTTCATTGAGTTCCTACAAACAGGTAAGGAAGATTTATAATATATATATATATATATATATAAGAGCAAAAAAAGAATCACCTTAATACTAAACTAAATCAAGCCTAGGATCTTCTTGAAAATGGGAAGATCTAAGCTAAGCGGCCAACCTCTTAGAGAGAGCGAGATGCATGTACTAGCTGAGTAAGGATACAGCTCCGTGGACTACTCATCGGGCTTAATAGGTGGTGTTATCACACCCTTTTCAAAGGAATCGTACGTGATACCCTCAAACCAACATGTCCTCCTTTTCTATTCCTAGGCAGGCATTTTCATTCATTTATTGATTAATTCAAGGTACTTGTAGCATGCCTCCAAGTCTAAGTGCTAACGGTAAAAGCTTGTCACCGAAAGCAAACTTTCGAGCCAAAAAGGAGCCATGAGCACCCCTGTAATCTTTTTAAGCAACAAGTAACTTTAAGAAAGGATGATTATAAAAATCATAATATTAGTAAAGAGGTGTTAACCTACTTATAGTAAGGAGCCTTTTCTTGATCGTTAGTGCTTTACTAATAAGAAGGGTTTTTCTTGCTTATTTAATATTACTTTGGCTTTGCTGTCTGTATTTTGTTGGCACGAAAGCTACTATAACTAAAAAAAATTGAATGATGGAAGAAGGCATTAGTATTAGAAAGACTATAGGGGCATTTTGAGTTGACTACAATACATGTCATGAGGAATAACAAAGCTAAGCCGGATAGTCTTTTTGATGTTAAAAGCCCTAAAACTAGCTACCTTATAGAAGATAACTAATGTAAGCCTACTCAACTAATCGCATAAGTAAATGCCTATTCACATTACAACTAATAGAAAAAGAAATAATAACTACAAGACTAGACTAGTAGTTAAATGCTATTTATTGTTCAGATCGATCAGGTTTGAGCTTCTTAAGCTCTGCGCTATTAGGGAAATCTATAAGGGGCTGACCACTTTGATTTACTATATTTGGGTCATTGGAGTACTTTGGGATTGTATTCCACACCAAGGATTTGTGCTTGTGGGCTAGGGTGAATATTATAGACAAGCAAATCTAGTGGTCCATAATCATTTAGACTTAGTAAAGGTTATCGTGGATTGGTCAAAGTCTTCTTTGGCTAATGAGACTTCAATCCCAAAGCCTTTAGAGTATTTTTTGGATAGGCACCTTTATGTGCATGGGGAATTCGCTATTGATAGATCCTTACCAATGTCGTCCTTCTTCCCTCGCTACCTTCTAGGCCGTAGGAGTATAAAGTCACAACTTTCAAACACTCACCCTCAATTGTGAGACTACCTGTTAAACATCTGATAATGCATTGCTCTGAACTAAGCTATGCAATAACGAAATCCCCTTAATCCTTACAAGATGTGCTTGATGATCCTTACCTGCACCCCTTGCCATTCTATTAACAAGAAAGTCAATATCAATAGTGGAGGGAGAATAGTAGTCCCTTGGTCATTAATTAGTAGTTGAATAATCCCAGTAGTGGTCCTCTTACCTAGCAGAGTTAACCCTTAATTGGAAATGATAGGGAGAACAAAGATTTCACATTACAGTTGAAACATGTTGCTTTATGCACAAGCATAGTAAAATTTGAATCTATTGGCTCAAATGAGTGGCTCTTGGCTTACTTTCTTAAGAAAGGCTTTCATTAACCAAGAAGTGACAATTTTTGACCCATATGATCTTAGGCTTAAAAAGATGAGGAAACTAACAATTTAACACTTAAAGATTAAGTTCATCACTGATATTTTCTATGGTGTCTTGAGAAAGCAGCTTCGAACATGACATTCATACCCATGAAAAGTTTTGGTAGGCATTACTATGATCTTGAAGCCCTTGCTAAAAAGTATGGCTCACTACTAAAGAAGGTTCAGACATCCTTCGACTTAGCCTTGTGATCCATTAATTAATCTCTTGATCTGGTATTCCTCAAAGAAGGTGGATAAGGTTAAAAAAAAAAAAAAAGAAAGTGGTGTAGGTAGAAGAAAAGATGTTTAATTTAAGGTTCTCACCCTTGGAAATAGGTATTGAACAAAGGACATAATGGGTACGATAAAACCTTTTTTAAAAGGAAAGATCTATCGAAGAAAAAAATTGAGAGCCAAATATATATATTTTTCCAATGTTATGTTTTAAAAGTTAGACTTGGAACAAAAATAACCCTTATCTATATTTTATTAACAGGATAGGAATTCATAATGGGATGTTTTTTTTTTCATAGAATCTTTGAGCAAGAAAGATATAAGGAATTACCAGGGCCTTTGACCACCCTTGAGGTCATCCAAAGCCACTTTAAGGCAATTTATTGACCGTAGTAATACAATGATCAGTGGTGAGGCAAAGCACTAGTGAGAAGCTTCCCTTAGGATTCTTTTCCCATGTGGTTTTCTTACCCATAGATAATAAGATCATCTTTCCACACCCCATAAAAAGTTATTTTGGTTCGTTTTTTAGTAATGCATTGGTGCCTGACCCTTGCAATCTACTTTCATAGGTATACTTTGATGCATCTTTAAACAAGCACATCTTAATGTTTCTACTATTCTCGCTCATCACCCCATCATTCTTATGGTATCCCGAATCACTTTTAAAGCGGATTTAGTCTTCATTTTCCCTTTTCATTGAGTGTAAAGTTCCTGGTAATCACCTCCGCAAGATTGAGTTAGCTTAAAAGCACCTTTCTTTCACAACTGAGGAGTTTGTTAATGCAAGAAGTCTTTCTATTCCATGAGTAGACACTTTTTGAGAGAGTCTTTCTTTCATCGACTTGCTCTTTTGACCTAACTTGAGAAGGAAAATTCTCATAAGATTATCAATAAATATAGGTCACATATAAGTGTGGATGCTTCCTAAGGCGAGTGTATTTGCTTCTTTAATAGTGGGTGCTTATAGGACTTTTACTTTGCGATCTCCAAGATTACGATCTTTTTCTATGTCTATTGATATCTCTCTGGAATGAGAATTTTCTTTTTAAATAGAGCCAGCAAATTAGTTTGAAAAAGACCTTTTATTAGTCAGTAAGCCCAAACATTCCCTCAACTGAAAACATTTCCTATGAGTAGTTTCATAATTCTAACCTAGGGCTCAGTTCTAGCCATTCTTGCTAAGGACAACCTTGCTCCTAGCAAAAGATTAAACGCCAAGTATGAAGCAAGTTCACGATCCAATGAATTCCCTCAAATCGAATGACACTAAGCAAACTAGAATTGAAAGATTGATCTAGGTAGTGACAGGTTCTAATTGAAAGAAACTATGTGCATGCTAAAAAGATGTATAGGCAAGCCGTTATTGATTTTTCATAGGGATTACTTTTCATTATTTTTTGTTCCATAGGCATACATTATAGTCTAATCTGCTTTATCACTTTGAAGGACAAAAAAGAAGTCTTTTGATCATTCTTGAGCTTACTCTCATCTTTCCACTTAAGCTTCTGATTTAGTTGGTGTAGAGATTGAAGGATCAACTCACACTAGATAGGAAAGGCTTTTAATTAAAGTGCTCAGATTTGTTTCGAAGTTAGTTTAGGAATCTATTTTTGGTCTGGTTGGCGTTCCAACATCTTGAATCGAGGTGGCTCTGAACTTAAGGTTACCTATCTTTCTAGTTGTAAAAAGAAGAGTGGGACTTCAAAGCCTTAATTCAAGCTAGAAATAGCGATAAAAACTAGCCATATTGATAATAATAAGTGGTGACAACGAAAAGGCACTTTTTTAAGCCTAGGGAGCAGTGAGCGAGTTAGGATAAAGTGAAAAAGAATCGTATTTGAATTAGGGTAGGCTGAGGAGGCCCTAAGTATTCTTTCTTTTCATGAGTGGTAGACAAGGAAGGACACTATTCATTATGTCTTTAAGAACTAAAGACAAATAGTCGTTTAAAGACCTTTCAAAGACCACTTTATAAAGGGCATGTATCACGCTTAATAGAACCATACTTTACTATGTCAATAGGAGAGAGAAAGAGGGAGGACAACGAAGAAGGCCTTATTATATATTTGGAGATTGAATCATCATGCACTTTAGGTCCTTCTAAAAACCATGATGTAAGGTTACATGAGTAGTGAAGACTGTTCTCACTTGTGCTCTCATACTTCATAATAACCCAAGCTGGGAAGCTTTTAAAGCCATATCATATGGATTGATAAACTCAAATCAAAACACCAAACCGGGGAGGCTTCCAAAGTTGAGGCTCGATCTTGTATAATTAACCTATTTCATACTAGTTAGTATCTGACTTACTTAATGCACTAACAAGTATTCGCATCGCTACCTTAGCTTCGTGTTAAGGGCACAAGGAAAGAACAATTACTCTTTTAATATTCATTCATAGTGTCATCATTCCATTATCAGGCTTAAACCAATGTGTTGAGGAAATAACTCCTCCTTATGAAACTAGGGGTCTACCTCTTAATGACATTCTCGTGAAGAGAAAACAAAAGTCTTTTGTAATGGGAAGAAAAACCAATGGATTGTAGTAGTTTCATAAGGCAATCACCCTTATTTGAAGGGGTGCACCTAAGAAAGGTAGTAGCCTATTTTTTTCTTTTTAAACTGCAACTAGCAAAAAAGACTTCGCCTCTTTTGAGAAGAATAGTAAGAAAAGGATCGAAAAGATCAGTTACCAAACAATGGAAAGCAAGCACTACCAGTGTTGTAAGTAAAACCCCCCAGGATGCCATTGAATTGCTTTCAGTAAATCTAACCAACTAAGCTACTAAATAACCTTTCTAACTGAGAAAAGGCAGTTTTATTGATTCCTAATTTCAGAACTGAGTGTGCAAAGTCACAAGCTGATGAGTTACATATGAAGTTAAAAAAACCCAGTTAAGAAATGAAAGTTATAGCTATGAAGCTAAAACTGAAACTCAAGCCAAAAATGTAAGGAAAGGTCCAAACTGCCAATCACATTTGTTGTATTGCAAAATCAAGAAATGAAGTGAGGGAAGGGCTTTCACATACGGAGTGGTGATAGGCTGCTAGTCTTTTGGTTTTTCTAGGATTGTATATGGATAGGTTTAGAGAGCCAACTACCCATTTGACAGCCATTTAAAACATCTAATGACACGGTGACGGCAAGTTAAGTGCAATGAAGTGTGGTTATTTTCATATATTTCTACTTGTGTTGCTACTTCCTTTGTTTTATGGTTCTGAGTTCTCTCTCCATTTAAAGGTTAGGAGTGATAAGGAGCATTCCACTACTTTAGTAAAGGCTAGCTCATGCAAGTAAATGCACATGCAGTGAGCTCCTCATATGGGCTCTAGATTGCATTCAAAGGCCTATTCTAACCACTCATATGAGGCACCCCTTACCAAGATACTATAGTTTGGTCTCTAATACCATTCTTAGAATTGACCTGCCTATTAGCAATGTATGCTCAGTTATTATTGCATACTTATATGATAAGTCAAGTGAGCTAAAAGAGACCTTATAGCTCACAAAGTAAAGTTAATTGGGCATTCTTATTGTTGATAAGGTTCGATTCCTTCTCTTTTCCCTGCATATAATTTAAGGAATTCGAGATAAATAGGTGATACGGCCCTGATTCGTTAGCATTATGTTCTTTAAATTTGGCAATTAAAAGCATTACTTTCTTAGGCCAAGATGGTCTTTTTCTTCCTTCTCATATTCCTGTTCTTCCCACTGTAGTTGATGGAGAAGCATTGATCAAGGCAAGGATTTGAGATAGTCTTAGCTACAATCTCTATTCTTAGTGCCTTCCTTTGTTCTGCATAGCTGTGCATTGAGGGAGTACCTGTGGTGTTAGTAAAGGTATACGATGGGCAGTTACAAGGCAATACTAGGGAAGCTGATTAAGGCATATGTTTCTGATGATTGATAATGAGGGGATTGCTAATGATGAAATATACGAAAAATGGCAAAACGCCCTATTCTCCTTAACCCCTTAGAACCAATATGTTTCTTTTAAGCGTGATAAGGCTTACTTCGTTTTTAAGGCTTGGTCGTTGTCTTCGACTCCAGTAGATGCCAAAAAAATCGATCAAAAAAGCCGAAGTTAGCGTAAAGCATTCCCTAAAAAGAAAATAAGGCAAACATAAAGGCCAACAACTCAAGCAATCTATCGTTCTCTGTGTTAAAGAAACATGTGTTAAAGGAACATGGGAAGTAGAGGTGCAGTTCAAGTGGATTGGGTAGCAAGAATTCCAAATGAGGGATTAGAGGCATAGCTTTATCTTTCTTTTGAGATTAGGTGGCCTTCCTTATTCGTACTCCATAGAAGCAATAGGATTGGACTAAAAAGGTATGGAAGGCCAAGTATACTGCTTAGTTTCGTAGCTCCGTTTCTGAATTATCCGTATCATTGAAAACTTGTGATTTCAATCAAGTCAACTACTTTATTTTCATAGCTGGTTGGGTGAGAAGTAGGACAAAGATCTTAGTCAAAATTAAAGAATTTCTCACTCGGCACTGACACTTTATCTTTTGGATGAGATTCAACCTTGGAACTTGGTACGCAGAGGTTAAGCTTTTCTAAGGTTTCTTCTTACAGGCAGAGTTAGTTAAAGTAGTGTAGCTCTGAAGTACCATTTGTCTCTAAGTCTATCTCCTACCTCCCGTTGTGCTTTTGATTCCATCTCTCAATCGACAGGGTGATTTCTAAATGCTTTGGCCTAAGAAGCACTATGAACTAACTTCCTTACAGGCATAGTTAGTTATAGAAGGTAAAAATAATCCAATCTAGCCAGTGAGCAGAAGCATTAATCATAAAGAAACCTCATTAGTTAAGCTCTTTAGTGATGTCCCTCTCATCGATGTTTGCCGCCTTTTCACCATGGTTAGCTAACTTTAACATTGTAGTCTACTCTTCTGCCTTTACTTGATGTGATGATTTAGTTTCCTCTAAAGAAATAAGGTCAGGCAAATTAACCATTAAAAAGCCATTGGTCAATCGAGCAGTTCAAGCGGTATCTAAGAAGAAGAGTGGGTCATCATCATTTCTTAGCATCCCTGTGGGATGGAATCGGATTAGAGAGGCCACTGTTGGTTTTGGTGATGAAGCTAATAAAGTTGAGATTGAATTTCTCACAAGGCAATCGATTTTTACCATCTTTCAACTCATTCAACATCCTTTTCAGTTCATATCTTCCCATCCATTAAAGAAGAGGAAGAGACCTTTCTTAGCCCTACTCGTTTTTGTTGTCTTTTAGACATCAAAAAAATAATTAGAAAAAATAGTAGAAAAGGCAAGTCTAAACTAATCAAGCTCAATCAAATTCAATTAACTGGGACTGGTGACAGAGGACTTCTTACTCTTAAAAACTGAAGGATTCTTGAGTTTTAGTGAGTGATAGGTCAGGCTTACCATGTTTAATAGGAGACCAGCCTAGCCAAGCCAATAGTTAGAGCTTACCATGAGAGAACCAACCTCACTAAGAAAGACCTAGGGTGGGGGCTCGTTGAAGAAACTCGATGGTCGCATTCTTCTTTTTCCATATCATGGGTTATAAGCTCGTCTTATAGAAATTGTACTTTGTAAATCTTAGCTTTCTCATGCCTATCATAGAACCAACATTGCATCATATCTTTAATGAACTCTAATAGAGCCATGATGGGTAACTCGTGGGCAAATCGAAGACATGAATTCAAGCTTTCTGCAATATTAGTGGTCATAAATTGATATCATCTTTGAGGGCAATACACATGTGACCATTTCCTTAGATCTTCCTTCATGGTATATTCAAATGCTTGAGGGTGATTAGCTTGTAATTCAATCATCAATTGACTAAATTCAAACTCTCAATATGCCCTTGCTACACTATAGAATATCTTAGACACTTGTTCTTTCTTGAATTTATTCTTTATATTTTGGGCCATATGTTAAAAACATAACCTATGACAAGAATCAAAGAAGACCTTTACAATGGCCTTTGTAATACTAGCATGATGATCTGATATAATAACTAAGTCATTAACATAATTAATAACCTCTTTCAATTGCTCCAAAAACTACTCTCAAGCCTCATAGTTTTCTGAGCCATCGTAACCAAAAGCTAATGGGTATATCTATTCATTTCCATCCTTGCACACCGCTATAAACATAACACTGTGAAATCTTCCTTTCAAGTGAGTGGCATCGATCGCAATAACTGGTCTAATTACTGAATAAAATCCCCTTAATGATTGTCCAAGAGCTACAAAAAAAAAAAAAAAACTTAAATCAATTAATCTCAATCTTCAATGCATATGTGAGCCTTAGTTCTCAGACTAGCTATTTGCAACATGTGACAATATGATGGTAGTTGTTGGTATGACTCAACTAGGTCACCACAAGTAAGAGACAATGCGTATTATTTTGCCGTCTAAGTTTTGCTATATAAAATTTTTATGCCATATAATTCTTTCATCTCACCTATGATATCTTTTGGCTTAATAATTCTAGCATTAAAGGATAACTGCTGAGCAATAATTTCTACAATAATTGTAGAACTTGCTTGTCGATGTCATCGATACAACTCCTCGATTATGCAAGTGTGTGTGAAATCACAATGTCTAATTTGAAAGAATTGTCCTTGTGCAACTTTCATAGCACGGACCTTCCACACATAATTTTATTCTTTACAAGCAATCTTAAATATTGATTTGTTAGATCTAGTGACTCTAAATTCAAAGTTCTCAGTTAATACATACATACCTAAAAATTGCTTCAACTCTTTCTTATTTAAGAAAAATTGACCTCTCGTAAAGGTGTCAATCAGAGTCACTGATTTCATTGTAAGAGCTGAAATAATACTGTATAATTCAGCATCCAACACACTAATACCTCTTATTAACAACATCACTTATGTTGTTATGTGCTTCAGCGCATGCAGGTGGCACATAAGGTAGGATTAAATGTGGTACAGAAAGGAAGTTCTCATCATCAAGCTCAACTTCCATAATAAATTTAAATTGCTTTTGTTCAATAGGTTGACTGGCTTAATTTTTGGGATTGGATACTCATACCCAACATCATAGTCCATCGACTCATCCAAGTCGATTTTATTAGTATTTTAAGTGTTAGGAGGAGTCTCATTATGGAATAATGGTTTCGTGCCCAAATATTTACCTTGAACGATTGGATGGGTCTCCACATTAGGGATTGCATCAGTAACCTCATTCCTCCCAATATGAGAATTAAACTGATTGATTTGTTTTGAATTTATACCTTCACATACACCATGTGTGCTTTCAACATCATGTTGCTACACTAAATCCACAATTATATAGGGTACTATGTTATCATCATACAACATGAACTCAATATTGTTATAATTCACTAACTTAATTTTCACAGTAGTTTCCTTGGGTCTCACTATGGTGTGTAGTATAATATCATAGTTAGAGAAATCAATATCAATGGAAGATTTAACTAAACTTAATAACTGTGCTTCTATCAAACCCTTTTTAAACAACATAACCCTGAGTTTTGATAGTTTTAGCAATATACTCAAAACTTCCTTTTGACTCAGACCACTTACCATTTCAAGTTACAATAATACACATTTTACCATGACCATGAAAACATTTCAAAAAAGAAGTGATAGTTTTAGAAAAAAGAACAAAACTGAAGTTTAGTAAATAAATAATGATTTAGATAAATAAGAAATTATATTATCTTATGTATCAATTTTATTAAAGAAATATCAATTTATGAATAAAGTCATGATGGTTCATAAGATAATACGAATTTGGTGGCTAAGTCACTATTTAATCAAACATAGCATGTTTTCTTATTCATGTTACAATATGTATGATACATCACGATTATTCTTTTAAAACACATAAAATCTTCGCATTGTTAAGATACATTATCTTTTAAATACATACTTATTAGTCTCATGACCCACTTGACCACTTTTTGCTCTTGAAGAACAATGTGTTACTAAAAACACGAGCTTGTTTGTCTAGATCTTAGATATAACGTGAAAAGAACTAGCCAAAATTAATTGATCACTACCTTTTATTCCTTTTCTAGCCTTTATTTAGGTAGATCTTAGATACAAATATGAAGAAAAAATTTAAAAAAAGAGCCTGAAGACAAAGAGAGAGAGAGCTTGATGACAAAAAGAGCTTAAAGAAGCAAGAATATTAATACTGTATGCATCAATTTTCTCATTTTTTGAATTTATTTACTTTTTAAGAGAATTATTATCTTTAATATGGGTATTTTGGTCTTCACAATACATTTAAGTATGAAAAACATAAAATTTAGTAAAAATGGTTTGTTTCATAAAAAAAAGGGACATGGAATGTCAATTTTGGTAATTTCCTCTATTTCTTAGTTTATAATTTATGAGTTAGACTAGGCCCGTATGTCTCTGTCTATGTGTGGTTTTTAAGCTGGCAACTAGCAACTACTAAGAGGGACTGTTGTTTGATCATTTTCATGATTTCATAGGACTCAACTTTCTTTGAGGCTTTGAATCTGGACAGATTTAACAGGCCTTCTTAACATGTGTCATTTAGTGCATGGATGTCACAAGTCCATTGGCATAGGCTTAGGCCTATTTCATAAATGAGCCATCTTTGGCAGGCCTGGAGATTTAGTTAAGGGGAGTAGAGGCACTGCAAGCCCCATGTTACATGGGTCATGCATACTTCATTGGCATCAAGCCCTTTTCATGGGGGCCACAACCATATGCATAAGGCCTTTTTTTTTTATTCTTCTTTTATTTATAACAATATGAAGAGAACACATCAGGCTTGGTC
Source organism: Moringa oleifera (assembly GCA_021397835.1). Taxonomy (NCBI): domain Eukaryota; kingdom Viridiplantae; phylum Streptophyta; class Magnoliopsida; order Brassicales; family Moringaceae; genus Moringa; species Moringa oleifera. The sequence continues at coordinate 184,312 of JAJFZO010000734.1, forward strand.
TTGGAATGCCATGCTAACACCATGCTTAGCAAACCATGCAAGGACCAATCTTAAAACATCATGCCATGGGTGCAATCACGGCATACCAAAAAATAAAAAAAGACATCAAGCGACAAGAATCAAACCTATGGCCCTCTATACCCAAAACAAATGCACTGACCAAACTGTGCTACATCTTGTCTTACCCCCTGAAGCATATAAATCCACTCAATCTATGAATACTCGAACCAAACTTGCCCATCCTATTGGGCATAGGGGGCAAGAACCAATCTGCCTCTTGCACTATGTGGCTTTTTGTCTTTTTCTCTTCACTTGAATTTAAAAATCATGCTCACACTCAGCTATGTGTCCTTTAGACCTTTCGCCCTCTTAAAAGTGTATTCAAACCACTCACATAAAGATTTTCAATCCTTCGCTCTAATCAGTTGAGCTACACGAACCACTTTCCTAAAGTTCGTTTTCTTCATCGAATAGCGCCCTACCTTAACACTTAACTAGTAAGGCAAAAGCATTTTACTAATCAATTTATTAGGCTTGCTTGTTCATTAAGCGTTCAAGCAGCTCTGTCATTTACCACCTTATCTCCCAACATGCTCAAGAACTAAGATTCGTCCAATCCATGAACGGCTATAGGGAACTCACCTATAGAAAAAAAGATAGGTCGGTCAAATAAAAATAATGCACAATAATCTCTCCGCTCTTAGTCACTAAATAGTGTAATTTTTTCTTTTGGGTGACTCTACCAAGAGGTTCTTTCTCTCACTAATTTTGCCTATCCGTTCCACTTCCACGCCAGAGGAAAAGGAATTGAACCCATGATATGATCTTTTTGTATATCGATTTAGCAAACCAATACCTTAAGCCACTTAGCCATCCCTTCAAGTTATTGATCATGATTTGTTGTGTAGTTGGTTACTCGAAGGCTATCTAATTCGATCAACTACATAAGTCATAGTGCACTAGCACACATACTTTTCCTCTATTTATATGATAGACCCTATCCAAATCTACCTAGCATCCAAGCCATCAAAATCTGCCACTTTTTTCCTTGGGTGATGCCTCCTTTTTAAGATGAACTTTATCAGTCTTTACCTTTAACTTGACCATGTTTGAAATATCTTGTTTAAAAGGACTAGAAGAGAAAACAAGGTCAAGCTAAGCCCTTACCCACCTGAATTGAATTCATATCTCCTTCGTCTAGTCAAGATTTCTTAGATTGTGACTCTTTTATTACATTATGGAAAAGTCTATTCTCGTCATGATCAATCCAAGTCCTACTGTAGTGCATGAAGAACCTTAACAACTAAGGCTAGCTTACTACAGCAAAGGAATTTCTTGTTGATTACATGAGTTAGTCAGCCTTTTTCTTGCTTCTATCTACCTATTTAATCTTTTAAATAGGCCTTGTTACTACAAAAAAATTGCTTTATACAGGAATTGTGAGATGGCTTAGCTTTTTTTAACTTTAGGAAAGGAATAGGTATATTGTTTGGCTTAGCTCGTGAACTCCTAAATAGGAAGATTCCTAGCTACTTAGACTTGTAAGAGAAGAGCTACTAATTGAAAGAAAAAGAGCTAGTATTCATCCAATATACAAGAAAGAATAGATAGAAGATAACATCAAAGTCTGTAATAGAAATAAAGTAAGGAGTGAAGTTAATCCGTAAACATCAATTAGACTTTAGTGGCTAATAACTACTTACTTCTTTAAAACATTAAATCTGGCTTAGTATGAGTTTTACGTTAGTAAACGAAGAATTAGGTGATATCAAATCCTATGTTCAAAAGTAAAGCACCATTATTTGATCAGCTTAAAGAAAGACTTTAAGACAAAAAGCCTAGATGTGAGGAAAGGTTGAAATGACAAGAAGAGTGCTTAGTAAGGAGACAACACCAGAGGGAGGAAATTTTCGCAAGTCTTTTGGTTGCTTTGCCTTTCGATGTAGTTTTAAGTCTCTGATATCCCTCAAAAACTAATAAGAGTAAGAATAGATACCAACAGAGTTTTAGAATGGGATTGACAATGAACGGGCCAAAGCCCCCCAATCTTTTGATTTGGGAGCCAAATTCAACCCCTCTTTATTCATTGCATGAGATGCCGTTACACAATACACAATAAGCAAAATACCAAGCACTGATCTCGATGATTTTTAATTTTAGTATTTTGACATGTGATTCACTGCTGCAAGCTCCTTCTTGTACAATAACACTTGAGGGAGGTGGTTCAACTACCTTTTTCATCGTGTTTACGAATGGAACATCAAATTAAAAATTTCTTTATCTTTTATTACCATGCCATTGATGAAGATTCATAGCTTGGGAAAAGTCCTGAAATCTTACCTTCTAGCATTGCATTAAAGTGTTAACAGAGTAGAGAGATAAGACCCACTTTAAGAGAGAGTGCAAGGGAAAGACCCAAACATCGAGAAGCGGGCAACGAGGTTATATCACTTTAAAAGAGGTATTTATAGCGAACCACAAGCCTTAGCTTTAATTCAAAGAAACAAGCAATCATACCCCTAGAATAGAAAGATATTTCACTTCAAAATCGTTACTAAAAGCATTACAAGCACACTTCCTATCTAAGCAAACCAAACCTAAAAAAGCACCTTTTTTCTTGGCTGGAGTTGCAAGAGCGAATGTGCAAGACAATAGAATTGATTATCAAGGCTGCAAGATAAAAGGAAAGTTCCTGCATGCAAGAAAGCTTTTTCACCAACTATTGGGTATTTGTCTCTATCTGGCTCTCTCAACTTATACTTATGATAGGTGGACTCAATGCCAGATATTTATCTCTAGAAATCCTTCTCTTTTAATTTTTGGTATTTAGTTGTCTTCCTTGGTTCAACCCTTCCATTCATGAAGCAGATCATTGGGAATGGTGTTTCTCAAGTGCAAAGCAAGAGTTTTCGGCCCTTTCACATCGATCAACAAACAAAACTCCTAGTAAAAAGCCACTTTCTTATTTTTGAAAATTAACACTTTGAAAGATCTTTGATTTCACCCTAGAATAAGTCCAACAAAGCACCTTTCCTTACTAAATTCTATCTATTTTTGCCCACTTCTTCCATTTGTTGAGCTCTAAGCTCCTATGGCTAATCATGACATGTGCATACAGGTTACTCTAATTTAGTAGTGCGTTAACTAGTAGTCCACTACTGATTTAGGATTTGGTAATGACACCTATCTTACTAACTATAAGCCTCTTGAAAAAATATATATATATATTAAGGTATATTCTTCTTTTTTTTTTTACAACTTTATCAAAGACTATGTGACGTAGGAAGTCCTAAGGGTAGGATCAAGCAACAACATGTAGATCGTCAAAAAGGTCATTTTCCTACTTGCAGAAACCCCTTTTTGACAATATGCTTCATGAATGTTAAGGATTAATGAAAACGTAGATGTATTATTTTAGCATATCATAAGCGAGCCTGCTTATTACTAGCCCTACAATTGTTCATCAACTTTAGGGCAAGTTTGAAAGCTTAACAATTAAGTTTGGAGAGCCCTTCTTGGACTTAGCTCTTCCATAAAAGCAGAGTAAACAATATGTGTAGTATAGTCTATTAGCTGCAAAGAGGAGCTTGCCAAGCGAAGAAGCTGGTTTCAACTATTTCACCAATCCAGAGCAATGTCCCCATGCTATGTTCTTATCTCGAGGCAAGTCTGCTATCTTCACCTTATTGTCTACCTTTACTTAGTCTTTCTTTCCTTGACAAGAAAAAAGAAATCCTTCTGTTAAGCTTTCATCGAAAAGCAGAAACCCCTTTTTGACAATATGCTTCATGAATGTTAAGGATTAATGAAAACGTAGATGTATTATTTTAGCATATCATAAGCGAGCCTGCTTATTGCTAGCCCTACAATTGTTCATCAACTTTAGGGCAAGTTTGAAAGCTTAACAATTAAGTTTGGAGAGCCCTTCTTGGACTTAGCTCTTCCATAAAAGCAGAGTAAACAATATGTGTAGTATAGTCTATTAGCTGCAAAGAGGAGCTTGCCAAGCGAAGAAGCTGGTTTCAACTATTTCACCAATCCAGAGCAATGTCCCCATGCTATGTTCTTATCTCGAGGCAAGTCTGCTATCTTCACCTTATTGTCTACCTTTACTTAGTCTTTCTTTCCTTGACAAGAAAAAAGAAATCCTTCTGTTAAGCTTTCATCGAAAAGCAGAAACCCCTTTTTGACAATATGCTTCATGAATGTTAAGGATTAATGAAAACGTAGATGTATTATTTTAGCATATCATAAGCGAGCCTGCTTATTGCTAGCCCTACAATTGTTCATCAACTTTAGGGCAAGTTTGAAAGCTTAACAATTAAGTTTGGAGAGCCCTTCTTGGACTTAGCTCTTCCATAAAAGCAGAGTAAACAATATGTGTAGTATAGTCTATTAGCTGCAAAGAGGAGCTTGCTAAGCAAAGAAGCTGGTTTCAACTATTTCACCAATCCAGAGCAATGTCCCCATGCTATGTTCTTATCTCGAGGCAAGTCTGCTATCTTCACCTTATTGTCTACCTTTACTTAGTTTTTCTTTCCTTGACAAGAAAAAAGAATTAGTTTTTCTTTCCTTGACAAGAAAAAAGAAATCCTTCCGTTAAGCTTTCATCGAAAAGATCATAAAGAATTAGTCCACTGATGAACTTTCATGTGAAAGCTGTTTTCTTTGTGTTTAATGGCATGTTTATGATCTAGTTGTAAAACTACTACAATATAAATGTCCTCTTCATTGCTTTAGGACTAGGCTAGCAAATCAAACAACTTTATGTTAACAACACCTTTCACTTACAACATTCATCAAAATTAATAAAGTGCCTACAACAAATGAGAATAACAAGACTATACGGCTTAACAAGTTCCTTTCCCACCAAAACCCTTACCTGAGCCTTGATAGGGTGAGAGCAGTTAGGTTGAAATGAGTCTCTCCTTTGCAAGAAGGTTTCATTGCTTTTGCATGAAGATTAAGGAGCTATAGACGATAAAATTAGTTTATGTTAAGAAGGATTTATATGAGGTAGCGAGATGCTTAATCGTTAATAGTCTTCTTTTTATGGGCAATGCATGGGACTTTGATCTAAGTTGAGCTAGCCCTACTATGGGTGGTCTTAAGGGTGGTGACCTTAACCATATGATTTTGATCTATTATAGGATTATTCCTAGCCAAATGTTGATTTAATTTTTTCGAAATGCTTCACCCAAGCCTCCAAATATAGCTTCTTCCAAAGATAAAGCCTTCAAATGTTGATTCTTCTAAAGATAGACTGACTAATAGGTTTGTTCAAATTAGAGGTCTTGGGCTTGGGCCTCCCTATTTCCTTTTAACTTCTGCTTGTTAGTAGTGGGCATGCATGACCATCCCTCACTTTTTACTGTTGTGAGTGCTGACTATCTTCCAAATCTTGTTGCCCTTATATTATCGCGTATGGTGTCGGTAGGCCATCATATGTGTATGGTTATGGTATGGCTCTAGTCTAGGAATTTATGCCGAATTAGTAAGTCTAAAGTTACCTGCAGCTCTAATTTAAGTGTAATGAGTTGTATGGACATTCAATCTAATCTCGTGGACAGGCAATTGTTTGCTTTGAAATAATCTTGATGCGGTTCATGACCTAAGCAACACAGATTTGAATATAGCTGTTATAGGTATGCACAACACCCAAGCTCTCTTTTTCTAGTTTCTAAGAGGTGCCAAAACAGAAAAAAAAAAAAATATCGATCATCCCTTAAGAGATGCCTAAAGGGCACAAAACCAAAACAGGAGATAAAGTTAGGCTTAAAGATGGCACGGTTTTTTACTTTCTCGCTTTGATCTGGTGGCAGCTATCGGGGTATTGGCAACTAGCTTGTGGTGCCTCCTTTTTATTCTTTAACCGCTGTCGGTCCTTGTGGTCTAAAATAGTAATTCCTTGGTTGCCCTTAAATTTCAATGCCACATTTTGTGTTCTTGCTTCCTTTCGGACGTGTGGGTAGATCCTATCTCCTCCTTTTTTTCTTTGGTTCCCATGCATGTAGGAGGTTTAGCATTGGCTTTGTTACCAAGGAAGAAGCCTATGTGGTGGGTTCAACTGCTACAAGAGTGCACATTAATTATCAATCAGTTAATTTTCATTTAAAGGATTTAATGGAATTTAATCTACTATGATATTTTTTCATGATCTTGATTGAATGAATTAACTATTTTATTTTATGAAAATGTAATCGACTATATGATATCTCTATTTTAAGTGCGAGAGATAGTAAGGGTCACATTTCATCTTCTTCGGAAGATGGGAATGAAAGATCAACTGAATAATCATTGATAATAGCATTTCTGCAGCTTATAACACATGCTTATCAAGTTGTAAAGGCCCTTTGCTATAAATTTACTGATTTACAAACCTACCTTAAGTCTCATGTGGAAGTTAAATAGCAAAACGAAATTTTTTAATTTCTAAGATCAAAGAGCTTAGAACCGAAGGAGAGAGTGCTAATAAGCTATCCAGTTGATCTCAAAGAGCTAACCTCAATGGAAAAAGACAAGGTAAGCATCCAAAGCAGCATTGTATCAAGTTTCTAATACAACACATCTAGTTTATCCTAAAGCAACATTTCTCAAATTAGCATTCCCATCAGCAGAGGATGAAACCTTTGCTTGTTTATCCTAATGAGGGTTTATGAATTACTCAAACAAGCCTGTTTAGCTATATATAAATTGGCATCCTTGTCTATATCTTTATGCATAAGGGGCATCAAAATCTGAATCTATAAAAGGAATTTGGGAATCCCCATTCATACCTGTATTGGTTAAATCTAGCATAGTGAGTCTTGTTTCGATACATGAATAAATCTCTTTAAAAGGCATCTCGATGAAAGAGGACTGAGAACCATAAGGCGAGCATCAAAATGCTAGCACAAACAACTTACATAGACATGCATGATAAGGTGTGTAGGGTCAACCAAGCCACCACTTTTACAAGATATAGGTCCAAATGACATAAGAGCTAGCCATTGAAACCCAACCCTTAAGGGGCTAAGGTCCAAGGGGCGTACTACTAAAACTGTCTCCTTACCCAAGGGTTTAATTTCACACAAGCATAACTCCTCCAATAACGAGAGAAACTTCGCACATAATGGCTAAAGTCCTTTCTTTTTTGAAAAACCTATTAACTTCATAACGGACAAAATAAGTAAGGTAAAGATTAAGCTAAGCATAAAAAGTTTTAAGAATCAGAGGATAGAACTTCTTAATACTTGCTAGGAACCGATGTAATTACGATAAAAACTTGCCATGACTTCCAAGCAAGCTGTGTCAGGTCACAGTTCTTGAAGTGGTAACCTAGTAACATAGCACTACTCTAAATTGAATCTATTTGAATAGCTTGAAATGCTCTTATTTGAGCTAGCCATTACATTTGGAGGTTGATCGACAAGAGATGTTACTTCATTTTAATCAATAATGAGAAGGCCATGCCACCTACGAGAACTTTATTTAACTATACTATATATTTTTTTGGAATTGTATTTTCTTTGCCTGCACAACTACTAAGCTTAAGCTTGGCTAGTTGATCCTTTAATCATAACTCCAAGCGAAGAAGTTTATGTATTCACTAAGAAAACAGACTAAATTAGAGTTTTCGGCCTTAACTTATGTCAGCAAAGTGTTTAATGAACATGGGCTTGCAGATTGTCCTTAGCACCCAAATTTCTATATTAACTTCATTCTTAGTGGGTGGGAGAGAGAAGATAGCATATGAACATCAAGTGGAGCAAGGTGCATCACTCTTTGAACCAAATAAGCATATAGAATGACTTGAACCAATAACAATAACCAACCGATTATGAGAGCTGGCCAAGCAAAGGGCACAAAAAATCATTAACTCTTATTGTTATTACAAGCCTAAAGGAAATGGTAGGACATTAATCCAAAGAATAAGTACAATATGAAGCCCTTCCTCCATGAAAGAAAAGATCGGACAAAAGGTAGAAAAGCTATGATAAAGTCATTTCCTTAATCACTCAGGTACGACTTTATTAAGTAAATTAACTATATCTTTACTAGTACCTATGGTAGGCATAATTTGCTTGATCTCTTTAAAACCTTTCATGCCTCACTTCACTAGTGCTCTTCACTAGATCTTTTTTGAAGCAAGAAGAATTCTTTCCTTATGAAACGGTCTCATTTTCCTATATGGGCTTTCCTCAAGGTGTATGTAATAAGTCTTACCTAACCAGATCTTAAGATCTCATGGCTTAGCAATCTACAGATGCTTCATATGAAGCCAAATCTGCTAAATAGGATAATCCATTGATCTAGATAGGTGAGTTGGTATATAACCAAGGAAGAACAAAGGGAAAGCTCAACTAGAAGATGAGCTAACCTAAACGCCCATGAAGAGAGATTTTGGATACTGAAAAAAGTAGGTAGAAGGCCTATAACTAATGTACTTTTACTTTTTTTTTTCTTGTGCATTCAACCATCTTATGGTCAAGCTTTGGACGAAGCTCACGCTCGGCCCCTTGGTAACCTTTTCTCTTTCGTTAAGGAGACTTGTCAACGATGGTGGTTAGCAAAGCGAATCTTTCCTCTTCATCTTGAATGACTAGTGCCATTAGCCTCCTGGTCCATATTGGGTTTGGCAGAGCAATGTCGTGACTTTCAAAAAATTACTAATTTTTATGAGGCACAACTCAAAAAAATTGATAAATCTAACTTTTAGGGCACTACAAAAAAATTTAAAAGTAGCGACATAATATAGCGACTGATTTTGTCAGTTACTAAATAATAATAGAATAGCGATAGATTTACTACAAAATGAAAATTTTACCATAGCGATGAAATAATGACAAATTAGTAACACAGATTAGTGACAAACGTTATCTTCATTGCTAAATTTATTTTTAATTCATTTATTTTAATTTTTAATCAACTTAAAAATATATTAATGATCGAATTTTAATAGGTAGCTAATCAAAGACCTAGCGACTATAACGCTTCGGTCACTGTGTAGGAAATGCAGCCTAACGACCACCCCATGGACAGTCGCAAAGGTTGCAAGCTTGCTGCCTTCAGAGGACGCCATGGCCATAAACTTAATAATTGCCGTCGAAGCCAGCAAGCTCATCGCCTTTGGAGGTGCTGACTTCGAAGGTAGCCATGCAAGGCCATCACAAAAGCAAGCTGGCAACTAGCTTACTGCCTTCGGAGGCAGCCATGCATGGCGGCCAACTTACTGCCTTCGAAGTAAGCTGGCCACCAGGCCTTCCAAGGCAGCCATGCATGGCCGCAAGCTTGTTTCCTTAATTCAAAGGTTACCATGCATGGGCACTACCAAGGTACCCATGACCTTGGAAAGTGACTGCGATGGCCGCGAAGAAGGCAGCCATGGCAGTGAAAGTAGCCATGCTTTTGAAGGCGACTGCCATGGCCTTGAAACAAGCAGCCATGGCAGTGAAAGTAGCCATGCTTTCGTAGGCGGCTGCCATGGCCGTGAAACAGGCAGCCACGGCCCACCATGAAGGCAGCTACGACACCCATGAAGGTAGCCACAGCATTTACGAAGGCACACACGGGTGCCCACGAAGGCAGCCACAGGTGTCCATGAAGGCAGCCACGGTTGCCCACGAAGGCAACCATGGCCTTTGAAGGTGGTAGCCATGGCATTCGAAGGTTGCAGCCATGGCCATCATGATAGTGAAGGTAGCCATGACTGCCACGAAAGCCTCCGTGCATGGCTTGAAGGTAGCCATGGCCATTGCCAAAACGTTCATGCATGGCCACAAAGGCAGCCATTCCTACCACCAAAGCGTCCACGCATGGTCGGAAGGGCAGCCATGGCCTTTGAAGGTGGCAGCGATAGTTATCACAAAAGCGTCCATGAGTGGCCGCGAAGGCAGCCATGGCCTTTGAATCTGGTAGCCATGGCCTTCTAAGGTAGTAGCCATGGCTGCCGTGAAAGCGGTCATGCATAGCCTCGAAGGTGGTAACAATCATACATTATTGCCTTCGCTTGATTTTACTTTCACCGTGGAGGCAACAACAGACTGCATTTCTGTCACTAGATTTCACTTCTAAGGACTGCAACTTACTTTCGTCACTAAGTGCTTACAAATTAAAACCTTAAATTTTTTCTTTTCACGCGAGTGCCATTTCCTCTCCACCCATTTTTGTTATTGTCTCTACTTTTGTCTTCTCAAACTATTTCCTTTTGCTTACTTCATTTCTCCTCTAATTTTATTATTGTCTCTACATCTATCTATACAATGATTCTCAAATTTTTCATTTCATCTCTCTGCTTAGCGAATGGCACCATCTTTCCGCTATTTATCTTGTTGTCTCAAAGCCAAGCCCTTACCACTCTTTCCTTGCTCAGCATTTTGGTATGTGCCATTTTCTCTTTTATTTTACCCACTGTGAACAGCTATATTGTCTTTCCTATTTACTTGATAATTTGTGTAGTTATTTGTTAAAATTATCAATGATGATATTAATGATTGAAAAATCTTGTATAGGAATATTACGATAAGATTTGGTAATTATAAAAATATTTTTAATTTTAAATAAATTATTTATTTATTTATTATATATTTTAATAAATTTAATTTATGGTATGTTATTAGGTAATTGTTGAATTTGGTTGTAATTTAAGATAATATTTTAATTAGATTTTTATGAAATTTAAATTAGTTAGATATTTATTAAATTTTATAATTATTAATTTTATTTATTAATAAAATTAGTTTATCTTAGATTATTTTAAAAATAATCTAATTAGTTTGTGATGTAAGATAAATAAGTTAATTAGAGTTTTAAGGAATTTAAATTAATTAGGTATTAATTAAATTATATAATTATTAATTTCACAGGTTAATTAAAAATTTTATTTACATTAAATTAGATAGATAACAGTTTAATTAGAATATAATTTGAGATAAATAATTTAATTAGATTTTTATGATATTTAAATTAGTTAGATGTTAATTAAATTTTGTAATTGTTAATTTTATTTATTAATAAAATTAATTAATTTGTTATTGATTACATAGATAATAGTTTAATTACATTGCAATTTCATGACATAAATAATTTAATTAATTAGATTTTTATGAAAATTAATTTACTTAGATGTTGATTAAATTTTGGAGTTGTTAATTTTATTTTTTCAAATAAATTTAGTTTGTGTTAATTACATATTTACATATGGATGACTATTACTAATGTTGAGGAAATTTATTTATATGTTAACCAATTAAATTAATCTATTATATGATAATCATAAAGTATTACTGTTAGCAAAGTTAGACGTCACACTATTTTTTCGATACACCGTTTGAGAATTATTAGTGAATATTTATTGTCCGTCACGTGTTTGTACGTGCATTAAAATAAATTGTTCAATAATAATTCTTGAATTGTCCAGATCAGACAGTTTAGAAATGTAACATTTGTGTGGAGCACATATTAATTTGTTGTTCATTCTATGGAGGACCGTATGGAGGAGGAACATAGGACTTTAGAAGAGAGATTAGAGGAGGAGCGTAAGGTGAGGGAGCATCATCGCATATGCTTCGAGACCGAATTACAAGAGCACTTACAGAGAGAGCTTGATATGAATAAGTGCATCTGTAGGATGGAGGCTCTTTTTTTGGGAATTATAAGTAATTTTTTATATGAATATTATATTTCACGAGAACATAACATATTATCTTGTATTTATTATATTTTATGAATTTTAGTTTATTTTATTTTTGTGTAATTATATTTAAAATTATTTTTTACAAAAAATTAATTATATTAATGACAGATCTATTAGTCACTAATCAATTTGTAACAGATATTAGTCTGTCGCTAAAATAGCAACAGAATAGAATTTGTCGCTAAACTAACGACAGATAAGAATCTGTTGTTAAAGTAGCGACAAATATTATTCTGTCGCTATCTTTAGTGACAGACGTGAATCGATCATTAATTTAGTGACGCATTCACTAGTAGCTAAATTTGGTTTTTTTAGTGGGGAAGTAAGGGAAAGGAATGGATAGAAAGAGCTTATTCAAAAAGGGTGGCTAGTGGGGAAGCGAAGTAGTTGTGTTCGTTCAATCAGGAAATGGCCAATCATGCTTGTTAAGGATTTTAGATTCAAGCAACTCGTTGCTAGACGATTAGTCAAGCTAAAAAAAAAAAAAACAAAAAAGCAATAGTTCATCCAATCAAGCAAGCGACTAACCAATTCCAACTATTGCAGTGATAGCCATGAAAGCAAGAAGTATTGAATTGCAAGATTATGTAGGAAGAGCAAAACTTGACAGGTCTCTCAACTACTAAGCTAATGGGAAACTTTGAAAAATGGCTACCCTGTCTGTGGTTTGCTATGATTTGGTGGGAAACTAAAAGTGAAGAAAGCTTAGTGTAAGCAACAGCGGTAATCAAATAGCAATCGAGAGTTGAAGGTCTGATTCCACTTAGTGACGAATTCAACCAATATAAAAAGTAACCTTAGCCTTTTTTAAAGACAATCTACTTGCCTTTTTTCTCTTATTTCTTTGTACTACTTTAACTTTTTGTCAACCACTTTAGTTCAATGAAGGTAATCCCTTCTCCGATGTCCTAAACCGACCACTCTATCCATGAGTTTTTTCATGCATGCTTATATCTGCAAGCTTAGCAATCTTTCTAGGAAGATACACTTGATGACAACTTACTTAACTTAGTTCATTCCTTCCCAAGAGAAGATGCAAAAACTCAAAACCTTTTTAAAAAAGAAAAACTCATTTTACAAGCCTAAGCACCACAACAGAGAGTATGGATATCATTGTCTGAAAAATACATCTTGCTGAGGTTGGAGCAAATGCTAGTATAGTTGCTATTTTTATACCATTATTACTAGATTGAATGCTTTTCTTTCTCTTATTTTTTAGAGTAGATCTTTTCTTAGTCGAGTCAGGTCCACATTACAGGTTAATCTTTCATTTTTTTGGAGCTTTACTTTACTAATAAGTGTTTGCTGCCCTTATATGCTTTAAGCTTGTGGACTCTTCAAACTCGTACCTTCACATTTTGCCTTTAGCTTTTATCAACTTACATGTTGATGAGCTCTTTCCCTCAAGTTCTATGACTCGAGTAATAAGAGCTCTATGATAAAGCACAAAAGAATGCCATTTCTCTATTAAGTTGCCTTACCTTTTTGGTATCCCATTGGCTTAACCTGATAATATTTGTATTGTTATCTCGTTCTGATGGACTTGCTTGTGTATCTTGTCTTTGGGTTGATAATTTTTATAGTCCACTGGCATGATAAATGTTTTTTATTGGCTTTTCTATCCCTTGCTCCTCTTTTCCGTCTTTGTCTTTTTTATATAAAAACCTTTTTCTCTTTCTTATGCCTTTTATTAAGAATTAGTTTTTATTATTTTATTTTTGATCTTACTTCTCGAGATTTGAAGGTTATTCGCTGCAACTGCTTTCCATATTAGATCCAAAGGTACTTGATTTCTTTTTGTTTGTCTTCACTCTTAAATTTGTACTATTTCTGTTACTTTCAACAATGTGTTCTTGGTTTATGATTTTCTCGTCATATTTGCAAATTATGTATCCCATCCCTTTCCTTAATGTCTAAAAGCGAGTTTATCCACTTTATTCAAGACATCCTCTACATGGGCTGAATCTCTACAGCCTCTGACCATTTTGTCATTCACGGGAATTTCATTTGCTTGCATCTGGCTTCCTCTCTTCGGTGTTGTAAGTATTCATTTAGGATTAGGTTGTTTCATCATTACTTGGGTTTACCTCCCTTATTCCAGTCCAATGCTGTGGTACTCCATTGGCAAATTTGTGAAATAGAGTAATCATAGTAACTTTTCATAGTTTTTTTATTCTTAAAGAGGCTCCGACCTCTTCTTACTTTGATTGACTATTCTTCAATGCTTTTCTTCATTTGACTGAGTATAAAGACTTTTTTGATTTTTTCGTGGGGATTTCTCTTCTTTCTTTTGTTCTTTTCATTTTCTTTTCCTTTCCTTTTTCTAGAAAAATAAATTAAAAGAAATAAAATCCTCTTTCATTGTATTAGAGCTTTATCTTAGGTGTCGGTGTGATTTTAGCATAGTGGCTTTGTTTCTTCATCTTCGAAAGCACTTATATAAAGTAGCTATGACTTTCTCTTCCACTAGATTTGGCCTATTGAGAAGACCCTCTCCCTCTCCCTATTAGTCAAGCCTCTTTGAGAACCTCAACCTTATAAACCTCCCTCTAAAGGTCCTGTATTTCTTAAGGATTTGAGCAGTTGATTAGCTATTACGATCATGGGCATATTTCTCTTTTCGGTGAAGACTCTCACATATTTTAAGTCTAGTTGGCATTCTTGTCCATCAAAGACCTTTAGCACTATGTTGGCAAATGTGGTTCCTACCTCCGTTGCCTTGAAAATAGAGCTTTTTGCATCTGGCTCATGAAACTCATTGAAGATCCATCGGTTATAACAGTCATGTGCTACCCTAAAATCATTTCTTTTAGGGCTGGACCAACATATCTTTAGTATTTTTGATAGCATGATCAAGATTAGGCTCTTCTAGGTGCTTGACTCCCTATAAAGTATGACTTTTTTATCTTTCAATAGATACGAAAAAAAGGAAAGGCATTAAATTCCTTTACAATAGAGTTTCTCACACTTTTTTATTGCATTAATGCTATTGCTTAAAGCTTTCAAAGTCTTTCTATAATGTTTGCAACTATATGTTCCAATTGTAGTTAGGGCAAGATAAGTGGCACGACTATTTTCTTAGAGGATGTTATGTCATTTTCTTCATAATCACCCTTGGTTATAGTCATTCTTTACTTTGATTAGCTAGACAATGTCACAATTTCCCATGGATTGGGATGACTGCATATTTTATCCCGTAAAAGATTAGTCTATCTTAATCATATGTCAACTGTCTACCTAAAACTGTTTCATAGGTCATTGGCATAGTTCCTCATAGAATTAATATCTTTGTTTTCTTTAAAGTGTTTTTCTTTGCCTTTGATTTTTCCACGATCTTAGCTATACCAAAATCTAATTGATAATAAGGTTTAGTAGTCTAATTAATAGCATAATCTATGCCCAACTTTGCTGCTTTTAATGGCATTTTATTGTCAGTAAGCCTTTGATCTGGCATATTGTTATTGATTCATTTTCCATTACATTAACATGTTTTGATAAATATGAATTGAAGGTTTGACCTTACGTTTTATCATTTTATTCAAGAAGGATCTTTAAATCAATGTTAGGGCAATTCCATAGATTTTAATCTCGCCCTTGATTATTAATGGTTTGCTTTCAAAGGGGGATTGATTCCCAACAACCCTACTAATAAAGAGACTTGAAAGCAGTAAATGATTCAAACTTTAGAGCACTCTATCTTAAAAGAATAATAAAGGAGCTTGAAAGTCATAACACAATTTAAAGGATTTAAAACTCATGTTTTTATTAAATAAAAATGGCTTATAGTTAGTTCTACTCATAATTGAAAGTGTTAATTGAAAGTCGAAACTTCAAACTTTAAAACAAGACTGTTCAATCATCCCATTTGACAATACTTCATTGAGTTCCTATAAACAAGTAAGGAAGATTTATAGTCTTACCAATAAACAAACGGGTATTTTTTAGGACTAGTCCACTTCTTGTCCCTCAAAAGAGCAATTCTTCGCACATAATTAAGGGAACCATTGTAAGATTACCAGAACACTAGATATGGGGACTACCCAAGCTAATGATAGAGGCAAGAACACTTTCTGGCCAGGTTCCATTAAGTGATCATAATAATATTGTAGAAATGCTACATGATATATATATATATGTATATATATATATATATATATATATAAGAGGGAAAAAAGAATCACCATAATACTAAACTAAATCAAGCCTAGGATCTTCTTGAAAATGGGAAGATCTGGGCTAAGCAGCCAACCTCTTAGAGAGAGCAAGATGCATGCACTAGCTGAGTAAGGATACAGCTCTCGTGGACTACTCATCGAGCCTAATAGCTAGTGTTATCACACCTTTCTTAAAGGAATCATACGTGACACCCTCAAACCAACATGTCTTCCCTTTCTATTCCTAGGCAGGCATTTTCATTCATTTATTGATTAATTCAAGGTACTTATAGCTTGCTTCCAAGTCCAAGTGCTAGCGGTAAATGCTTGTCACCGAAAGCAAACTTTCAAGCCAAGAAAGAGCCATGAGTGCCCCTATAATCTTTTTAAAGCAAGAAGTAACTTTGAGAAAGGATGATTATAAAAATCATAATATTAATAAAGACGTGTTAGCCTACCTATAGTAAGGAGCCTTTTCTTGACCGTTAGTGCTTTACTAATAAGGAGGGTTTTTCTCGCTTATTCAATATTACTTTGGCTTTGCTATCCGTATTTTATTGGCACGAAAGCTACTATAACTAAAAAAAATGAATGAAGGAAGAAGGCAATAGCATTAGAAAGACTATAGGAGCATTTTGAGTTGACTATAATACATGTCATGAGGAATAACAAAGCTAAGCTGGATGGTCTTTTTGATGTCAAAAGCCCTAAAACTAGCTACCTTATAGAAGATAACTAATGTATGCCTACTCAACTAATCTTATAAGTAAATGCTTATTCGCATTACAACTAATAGAAGAAAAAAATAACAACTAAAAGACTAGACTAGTAGTTAAGTGCTCTCTATTGTTCAGATCGATCAAGTCTGAGCTTCCCAAGCTCTGTGCTGTTGGGGAACTCTAAAGGGGCTGACCACTTTGATTTACTATATTTAAGTCATTGGTGTACATTGGGATTATATTCCACACCGAGGATTTGTGCTTGTGGGCTAGGGTAAATATTATAGATAAGCAGATCTAGTGGTCCATAATCGTTTAGACTTGGTAAAGGTTATTGTGGCACCTGTAGTAGGATATAAGACTTATCATAATTCCCATGGACTAATTTAAGATGTCTCTATCACTAACATTCATCTGACACTCACGCTCAATTATGAGACTACTTGTTGATCATCTGACAACCCATTGCTCTACACTAAGCTATGCAATAACGAAATCCCCTTGATCCTTGCAGGATGTGCTTGATGATCCCCCCTAATACGCTTACTTAGGAACTTCTTACTCAATCTTTTTCATGAGTTAAACATTGTCCAATAAACTCCCTATTTTGCTCATCCATTTCTTTAGTTATTTGATTGGGATACTATCATCTAGGTTCCTAAACTTTTCATCGATGGTAAAGTGTAGATGGCAAGTTGTTATATAGATACGGTGCTTGGCACATAGATAATTCTCTAACCCTCACAAAAGTTACATAGGATTCATCCTCGAAGCATCTTTGTGAATGATCGTACTGATGAATTCTATTGTACCTTATGCAGCTACTGTTATTGATCCTACAAAGCCTACCCAAAGGTTCAAGTCAGATTGTAAGAAATAGGCAATACATTTTCCTATCTTTGTGAGAAGCTTTATGACACCGATGATTCTTAATAGTAAGTCATCGACGTATTGTGCCTAACAAATACTTATTAAGTAATGGGTTTTTAAGAGGGCCAACTTATGGGCCAGGTATCTCTTTGATCTAATAATTAGTATCGCCTTTTTGCCCAGCCCTATGAGCAGCCCTTTCTTTTGCAATACTTAATAAGGTCTTTCATGGCCTAATCATTATTATAATATTCTCTACCATAGAATTCACCTTCAAGGTTAACTAGATGAATTTTATGAGGAAAAGCAATGCAAAAAAGGCTTGAGCGCTTGTTAAGGAAAACGACAAGGGTCGATCAAAGGTAAAACGGAAGGCATTTTCTAATTGCCTCTAAGGCAAAAGGTGCTTGTAGAGGGTGTGCCATGATG
This sequence comes from Moringa oleifera, assembly GCA_021397835.1. Lineage (NCBI taxonomy): Eukaryota > Viridiplantae > Streptophyta > Magnoliopsida > Brassicales > Moringaceae > Moringa > Moringa oleifera. The sequence goes on from JAJFZO010000734.1 coordinate 202,158, forward strand.
AAACAAGGGAATGAAAGGCCACTTTGCATTGGATGCTCTTTACCCTTCCAAGAATGATGGCTTTATTATCTTGTGGAGTGTTAAATCTCGTTTTTTCTCTAGAGTTTTCTTAGTCATCAATAGGACTTATCCTTAATAAAATTGATCTGATTCTTTGAGCAATCGAAATTTCATACTTTCATTGAATTCTCCCTATTTCCTAATCGAGCTTATGTAGGTAAATATCGTGTGGTAGGGCCAATAGTGGTACACTGTGTAGGATGAAGCAAGGACGTTTCTTATCGCTTATAAGTTGTCTGGTAGAAAAGACTTTCTGAATGGAGTAAAAGAAGTTAGGATCTTCGATCTCTTCCTTAAAGATTAGGATGAGTTGATGTAAGTCGATGGTATGAAAACACTTTTTGATGTCGAATTCTAAAAACCAATGAGAGATTTCCCACTATTTTTGATTCGTTTTAAGATCGAATAGCAACCTTGATGCGAGCAAAAATGCGATGTGTTTAGAAACTCAGGATCATAAATGGATTCGAGTACCATTTTAATTGTCTCTTTCATGATTTTTCTATAAGTAGCACTACTGTGAACGATCTAAAGTTTGACCCTTATTTCTTTCTTCATACTTTAAAGAGGGACAAACCTCATTATTTACTCCATTTATTAATAATCAAGGACCCCTTGTCATCCTTTTGAGTGACTCATAGGGCTTCCTTCTGCTCAATATTTTTGATTCTTAAGAATTTTTGACACCTCTCCCAGGATTGAAATGATTATCCCTGCCTAGTGGGTTTACAACCATCCCTGAATGATGTCAAGTATTGTTCACTTCCTTGCCATTCTTGTATCCATCATTGCGATCCACACAAATGTGTTTGCAACCCCCACTAAAGTGGACAAGAAAGAAAGGATTTCTCAAAATAACCCCCTTACTTCCAAACTCAAGCTGTGAGGCTTTACCATATAAGCATCTGGTACAAGTATCAATTTGTGGAAAAGTGAAAGGGTCACCATTATTGAAGATCTCCCTTTTAATCATAGATTGGTCATTTAATGGTTCACTGTGATTCATTGTTGTGCTTGCACACTAGGATATTACTGGTTTTCACCCAAAGGGTTTATTGCACAAGCCATGGCACAGACTCCTAAAAAAGAAAGCCGAATGAATGTTAGATGCAAAGCTCTACACCTCATTAACATCATATTGGCATACTCTCCTTAAAAAAAAAAAGAGCAGCCCCCCATTAAAGGCGAGAGTAAGGTACAACAATGCCATTTCTATCCATCATCCTTCTCACAAAAGTGTACATGGATGTTATTGCTCATACAGCTCCCAGCTAGTCAGTAGTTAGCTTTTTTTTTCAAGGAATGGATGCAAGTGTGGATAAATCGAATTACATAGAGGAATTTAGTTTTTCTTTTTAGTAATAACATGATAAAAGCATCCCTTTCAGAAAAACCTATGGAACCCCTGCCTATCATGCCACTTCAGCACCTTATGGTCCTCGAAAAGATCATGATGAGCCCTTTCCATTAATGTTTTTATAGATTTTGAAAATTTCATAATGAATCAAGATGAGAATAAAACTCAGAATTTAAGAATATTCATCCAAGAGCTTTCACTCTCCTCTAAGAAGGGCTTTTTATAGATAAAGATGTTAGTCAAGGGTAGGTCCCCATTCGATCTATTTCTCAAAGTCAAAAGAAGATCTCACATCCAATGACCCTAAACAAGAAGGAAAAGCTCTTGATGTGAAATCAATAGCAAAAAAAGAAGAGGAATTAGATGCCCTAGAGTAAAAGCAATAGATAAGCCTTAAAAAAACATGCCCACAATGGACTGGACATAAATAATAGAAAGAAGAAAAGGGCCTTGATGATGATCCTATGTTAATTTTTGCCTTGCCTCGATAATGCACTCTTAGCACACAAAGCAACATACTAATAAAAAGAGGAAAAATCTCTCTATTGTTTAATTAAAAGAATCGTTAGTTTGACTTATGGACTACGTGGGAAATATGAGAGTTAGGCAAGCTGCTATATGTTCTCCCTTTGCCCTTGAACAATAAAGAACCATTTATCTTCTCTTAGATAGTAGTCAATTGATTTGCATTTATGGTCAATCAATAGGCCTAAGGATCTCTTCTTCTATATGATAAATTGCCATATTGTAGCACCACCTCGACGTCGATTCTCCTTATTTTTTCGAGCATCCCATGCTATGACTTCGACTTTGAGTATGATAAATAATGGGAAAAATCTTTATAGAAGTCCCTATTCGATCTAACCAAAAAGTTAATATATATATATATGTAACAGGGAGGTCTAACAGTTTTTCTTTTAAAAAGACGAGCGGTTGACATGAAATAAGTTTCACAGTAAATGTCTTAATTAGGTGTAAGTTCAAAATCAAGCTAAAAGATAGTGGAAAGATGAGGGTCTTTACCATTGCAAACAGACCTTAGTTCAGCCTTTACATGATTGGGTGATGGATATGCTTTGCCATCTTTTAGCTAATGGGATATATAACCAAATTGAACCCCTTGCCATTCTATCAACAAGAAAGTCAATATCAATGGTGGAGGGAAAATAGTAGTCCCTTGGTCATCAATTAATAGTTAAATAATCCCAATAGTGGTCCTTTCACCTAGCAGAGTTAATCCTTAATTGGAAATAATAAGGAGAACAAAGATTTCACATTACAGTTTAAACATGTTGCTTTATGCATATGCATAATAGAATTTGAATCTGTTGGCTCAAATGAGTGGCTCTTGGCTTACTTTCTTAAGCAGGGCTTTTATTAACTAAAAAGTGATAATTTTTGACCCATATGATCTTAGGCTCAAAAAGATGAGGAAACTAACAATTTGACACTTAAAATTAAGTTCATCAGTGATATTTTCCATGGTGTCTTGAGAAAGCAGCTTCGAACATGACATTCCTACCCACGAAAAGTTTTGGCAGGCATTACCATGATCTTGAAGCCCTTGCTAAAAAGTATGGCTCACTACTAAAGCCTTGTGATCCACTAATTCATCTCTTGATTTAGTATTCCTCAAAGAAGGTGGATAAGGTAAAAAAAAAAAGTGGTGAAGGTAGAAGAAAAGATGTTCAATTTAAGGTTCTCACCCTTGGAAGTAGATTTTGAACAAAGGACGTGATGGGTCAAGTAAAACCTCTTTAAAAAGAAAGATCTATCAAAGAAAAAATTTGAGAGCCAAAGGTTCTTTTTTTCCAATGTTATGCTTTAAAAGTTAGACTTGGAACAAATATAACCCTTGTCTATATTTTATTAATGGGATAGGAATTCGTAACAGGATGTTTTTTTTTTCATAGATCCTTTGAGCAAGAAAGGTGCAACACCTTACCAAGGCCTTTGACAACCCTTGAGGTCATCAGAAGCCACTTTAGGCCAATTTATTGATAGTAGTAATACAATGTTTAGTGGTGAGGCAAAGCACACTAGTGAGAAGCTTCCCTTAGGATTCTTTTCCCATGTGGTTTTCTTACCCATAGATAATAAGACTATCTTTCCATGCCCCCTGAAAAGTTATTTTGGTTGGTTTTTTAGTAATGCATTGGTGCCTAACCTTTGCATTCTTCTTTCATAGGTATACTTTGAGGCATCTTTGAACAAGCATATCTTAATGTTTCTACTATTCTCGCTCACCACCTTGATCATTCTTATAGTATCTCGAATCACTTTCAAAGCGGATTTAGTCTTCATTTTCCCTTTTCCTTGAGTGTCAAGTTCTTGGTAATCACCTCTATAAGATTGATTTAGCTTAAAAGCACCCATTCTTTCACAATTGAGGAGCTTGTTAATGCAAGAAGTCTTTCTATTCCATGAGTAGACACTTTTTGAGAGAGTCTTTCGTTCATCGACTTGCTCTTTTGACCTACCTTGAGAAGGAAAATTCTCACAAGATTATTAATAAATGTAGGTTACATATAAGTGTGGATGCTTCCTAAGACAAGTGTATTTGCTTCTTTAAAAGTGGGTGCTTATGAGACTTTTGCTTTGCGATCTCCAAGATTAAGATTTTCTTCTATGCCTATTGATATCTCTCTGGAATGAGAATTTTTTTTTTTCAAATAGAGCCAGCAAATTAATTTGAAAAAGACCTTTTATTAGTCAGTAAGCCTAAACATTGGCTCGGTTCTAACCATTCTTGCTAAGGACAACCTTGCTCCTAGTAAAAGATTAAATGCCAAGTATGAAGCAAGTTCACGATCCAATGAATTCCCTCAAATCGAATGACATAAGGCAAACTAGAATCGAAAGATTAATCTAGGTAGTATAGGTTCTAATTGAAAGAAACCGTGTGTTTGCTAAAAAGACGTAGAGGCAAGCCTTTATTGATTTTCACATGGATTGCTTGTCATTATTTTCGTTCCATAGGCATACGTTACAGTCTAATCTACTTTCTGACTTTAAGGGACCAAAAAGAAGTCTTTTGATCCTTCTTAAGCCTACTCCTATCTTTCAAATTAAGCTTTTGATTTAGTTGGTGTAGACATTAAAGGATCAACTCACACTAGATAGGAAAGGCTTTCAATTAAAGTGCTCAGATTTGTTTCAAAGTTAATTTAGGAATTTATTTTTGGTCTGGTTGGTGCTCCAACATCTTGAATCGAAGTGGCTCTGAACTTAGGTTTGCCTACCTTTCTAGTTATAAAAAGAAAAGTGGGACTTCAAAGCCTTAATTCAAGCTAGAAATAGCGCTAAAACTAGCCATATTGATAATAATAAGTAGTGGCAATGGAAAGGCACTTTTTTAAGCCTAAAGGGCAATGAGTGAGGTAGGATAAAGTGAAAAAGAATCATATTTAAATTAGGGCAGGCTGAGGAGGCCCTAAGTATTCTTTCTTTTCATGAGTGGTGGGCAAGGAAGAAAACTATTCATTATATCTTTAAGAACTAAAGACAAATAGCCGTTTAAAGACCTTTCAAAGACCACTTTATAAAGGGCATGTACCACGCGTAATAGAACCATACTTTACTATGTCAATAAGAGAGAGAAAGAGGGAGGACAACAAAGGAGGCCTTGTTATATATTTGAAAATTGAATCATCATGCACTTTAGGTCCTTCTAAAAGCCATGATGTAAGGTTACATGAGTAGTGAAAGACTGAGCTCACCTGTGCTCTTATACTTCACAATAACCCAAGCTAGGAAGCTTTAAAGCCATATCATATGGATTAGTAAACTCAAATCAAAAGACCAAACTGGGGAGGCTTCCAAAGTCGAGGCTTGATCTGTATAATTGACCTGTTTCATACCAATTAGTATCTAACTTACTTAATGCGCTAACAAGTATTCGCATCGCTGCCTTAGCTTCGTGTTATGGGCACAAGGGAAAGAACAATTACTCTATTAACGTAATATTCATTCATAGTGTCATCATTCCATTATCAGGCTTAAATCAATGTGTTTGAAGAAATAACTCCTCCCTATGAAACTAGGAATCTACCTTCTAATGACATTCTCCTGAAGAGAAAACAAAACTCTCTTGAAATGGGAAGAAAAACCAATGGTTTTTAGTAGTTTCATAAGGCAATCACCCTTATTTGAAGGGGTGCACCAAAGAAAGCTAGTAGCCTATATTTTTTCTTTTTAAACTATAACTAGCGAAAAAAGACTTCGCCTCTTTTGATAAGAAGAGTAAGAAAAGGAATCGAAAAGATCAATTACCAAGTAAAGGAAAGCAAACACTACCAATGTTGTAAGGAAAACCCCCAGGATGCCATGGGAAATTAAAAACTATTAGATAAGAATGTTCATTGAATTGCTTTCAGTAAATCTAACAAACTAAGCTACCTAAATAACCTTTCTAACTGAGAAAAAACGGTTTTATTGATTCCCAATCTCGAAACTGAGTGTACGAAGTCACAAGCTGATGAGTTACATATGAAGTTAAAAAAACCCAATTAAGAAATGAAAGTTGTAGCTATCAAGCTAAAACTGAAACTCAAGCCAAAAATGTAAGGACAGGTCACAACTGCCAACCACATTTTGTCGTATTGCAAAATCAATAAATGAAGTGAGGGAAGGGCTTTCACATACGGAGTGCCGATAGGCCCTTAGTCCTTTGGTTTTTCTAAGACTATATATGGATAGGTTCAGAGAGCCAACTAGCCATTTGATAGCGACTCAAAACATCAAATGACACAGTGAGGGCAAGCTGAGTGCAATGAAGTATGGTTATTTTCATACATTTCCCTTAGAGTTGCTACTTCTATTGTTTTGTAGTTTTGAGTTCCCTCTATATTTAAAGGTTAGGAATGATAAGAAGCATTCTACTACTTCAGTAAGGGCTCGTTCATGCGAGTAAATGCTTATGCAGTGAGCTCCTCATATGGCTCTAGATTGCATTCAAAGGCCTATCCTAACCATTCATATGATGCACCCTATCCCAAGTAGTTTGGTCTCTAATACCATTCTTAGAATTGACCTGCCTATTAGCAATGTATGCTCAGTTATTATTGTATACTTATATGACAAGTCAAGTGTGCTAAAAGAGACCTTATAGCTCACAAAGTAAAGTCAATGGGCATTCCTATTATTGATAAGCTCCAATTCCTTCTCTTTTTCTTGCATATAGTTTAAGGGATTTGAGATAAATAGGTGCTTATAGCCCTGATTCGTTAGCATTATGCCTTTAAATTTGGAAAGATTATAAGTCATCATTTTAACAAGAAAGTACAAAAAACCTTCAAAACATGTTACTATGCACTTGATAGGTTATAGTTATCAATGTACTTCCCAAGATTGTAGCCCCTTTCATACACGGATTTTAGGGCATTTAGCTAGCTTATATCTTCACTATTGCTTCTGTACTCTTTTTTTGAACTCTTTCAATATCCTTCTTTATCTTTGCCATCTCCCTAACCAAATTGATTTATACACCATCCATCCTATGCTTGGTTCATAAGAATTGTAAGTTTGATAATCAAAGGTTGGAATATCTCTATTGTTCTCAGCAAGCCACTTCACACTCAAAGTAAATGCCAAATCTTGAATGTGTAAGAACTAGAGCTTCAAAAAAAGCCACAGCGAGGGTCAATAATATGGTTAGAGGTCCACTTTGTTATAACATTCTACTTCTTCCAACATAAATAAAATATGTCACGAACCTTCTTTCAGGTCCAAAAGCAAACTCTCAGTTATGTCCGTCAAGGACTTGGATTGATGATTATCAATAATAAGAAGCTTAGGATTTATGCCATGTATGTGGCACATAAATAATTTTATCAATGCGAATCAATAGATCACAGGGAAGTTTGGTCTTTGGAATCAAACAACAAATCATGATACGAGAGAGGCGTTCTAACGTGCCATTTTGGTAACACTCATGGGATCTAGTCAACAAAGGTGTAACTATGAAGTCAGTCAGGCAAATCTTTGGAAAATGATCGAAGGGAGGTGAAGGGAAAAGTGTTTTTTATAAGTAAACCCAATAAAGCCACAAGGCAGAGAGCCTTTCAATGAAGCCTGCACCTCCTGGGAAAAAGAAATAATAGACATTGCCAAAGTTTCCCAATAAGGGGTTAACAACAACTAAAGAAAAAGCTTCACCAGCTATTTTATCCATAAGAATGTCATAAAGGTTCTCTCTGGTCTTCCTCAAAAAGATAGCTTTAGAGTGTAAGTCAAACTGATTGTAGGCGAGCAATCACACGCACATGGTTTTGTGGTTTGTATGCTCTGTGACCTTATTCTTCTTCAGAACCTGATGCTTCATTTGCTTCTCTAGCTTATTATGACTTCTTTGACACTATTGTGTGAAACATTTGTTTGGTCTTCCACTGCTATCTATGCTAGCTCAAAAGGTATTACCACTCTCTTATTTCTTATTAAACCTCCTTGACTTTGTAGCCATCCCTATTTGGATTTTTTCTTTTTTAGTGTGGTCCATCCAATCTACTTCTTTAAGTTATGTGGTTGGATAAAATAACTATGCACTACTATGCCTAGTGCTAAAGTGAGCTTAACCACCCCAAGTGGCTGATTCTTCCTTACTTTAGTTAGTTGACAAACTGAATTGAACTCGATCTGAACCTTTCTTATGAGAAGCTCATAGAGGAGAACATTTCTCTTCTGTAATATAATCTATAGGTGCCCGATCCTTTTATTGATTCAGCATTTCCCTTTACCCTTTCAAATAAAATAAATTCTAGCTATTTTTCTTGGAGCTCCTATGAGGGATTAATCATCTTGCTTTCTTTCTCCATTTCCTATTCAAGTGGTAGTTACGATTGTGGGTGTTTCATATGCTTTATCAGTGTTTCAAATCTTGCTGTCGCTAGTTAGTCAAGTAGTTCTTGAGTGGACTCGAGGTGTAATAAGCCTTATTGAAAGATCTAACTATCGACCAGTTCCATCAGTTTTCTTCAATAATTATGTTAACTTTAGCATAGACTAGAATAGCTACATCATAATAAATTCTACTACTATACTTCTAAACAGTGGAACCTAACGGATGCTAGTTATTGAGCCAAATAGAAAAAGTACCTTTTGCCATTACCCACTTTGGACGGGATAAAAGGTCTCATAGTGTACCTCAAGTTCATAAATTTTCTCCAAATCTAAGAGAAAGAGTCATTGGGAACGAGGATGCCTCATGCACTCTTACCTTTCAAGGGAAAACTTTTAATTCAAAAGCCTAAATGGTATGTGAGTCAAAGGCAATGTTCCACAAATGTTTGGTAATAGCTGCCTTATTCCAGTCATGAACTCTCTTGAGGCTAGACCCCTTTCTTCTTTCATGTTAAGACATAGACTACATCCCAAGCCACCTTGGAAGCCTGAGAGATCTAAACTACACCCACTTATCTTATATACTTCAACAAGACAAGGTAAATTGATACCATAAAAAGTCTAGGTCAAATACTCGCCCATAAACAAATTGAAAGTAATTTTTAGAGATTGATGACTTCCCATTCTATGACTTTGGCACTTGATCTTCCAAAAAGGTATGTACTAGGTAAAGTGAATGAATTAGATAAAGATGGCTATTAGTATTCTAACCTTCTTTCAAATAACATCACATCTTTAATGGAATATGTAATTTGACTAACAAAAATGGAGTGATAGACGAGGAAGATAAAATTATTAAGGATAAAAATCAAGTAGTGATGGATGTCATAGGTTCTGTATGAATGGAAAAAGGATGAAAGCATTAAATGATCGGAATCAAAAATCCAAGAAAAGGACTTATTGGTGAAGAAAAAAAGACCTATCTCATATGAGAAGTAGCCACGGCAGTGACACTTTCTTTGTGTTTTGTTTGTAAGCAGAGGCTATAACTTTTTCGTAATCATAGATGAAATCTAGTAAGACTTCTTTAGAAGTAGTAGACTGATCAATGTTTGATGTGATAGATAAGATGGATAAAGGTGACTCTCGCTCGGTTTGGTGTGCATATGATTGCTAAAAAGCACCTCATAGTTGATAAATCGAGGTTGTGTTGAGAGGATCCATGACTGATACCATTCAACTTCTTTTTCTCATTTGTAAGATAATTCGCCTTTCCATGTCTCCAAACACACTCATCTTTGGCAATCTAGATGGATATGATAGTTAAAGGCACAGAAAAAGACTAAAAGTGTGGACTAATAGTAAATATAAGATAATAGTAGGAAGTAGTGAGTGATGGTGGTCCTCTTAATTAATAGCTCAAATTCATCTCTCCTCACACTTTTTATGCTCATTTTCTATAATAACATAATCATAATCTCTCATCTCAAACATGTCCTTCAGGGCATGCCGGACTTTCCAATCTTAGTTATAACCTACTTAGTTTCCAATCCTTTATGTCATGTTTTTCCACTTTAGTCGGTTATAGCTAGTTTGACTATAGTTTTTATAAATAGGATGAAATTTAGATTATAATATATATATATATATAAAGCCTTTGCCCATTATGCCTATGCTCACTGTACCGTGCTGCTCTACTACTTAAGGTTTTGTGCTTGTATTTGCCTTTTCAGGTGCAACTTGCTCAGGCCATGGGTCATCATAAAAAAAAACTATGAGTGAATCAAATATTAATATTTTTGTCTCATCTATACTAGGTGGTAATGAACAAAGCAACTAAATCAATTGGATAAAGCCATCTATAGCTAACCTATCCAAGGGCTTGGTTTGTCCTGCTTAACAACCTTAATCCATAGAAAGATAGCAAGTATATGAAATGGTCAAAGCCATTTCAAACCAGTGCCCCAACTTGAACTAATGGAGATGCTATGGCATGCATGCTTCTCTAGCTAGGAGGTGGGGATGTGAATACAACTAATCAGTGTCAACCAAAATGTGAATTAGTGAGTAAAGCGGATCTCACAAGCCTATCCTAGTATGCATAGATGGTGGATTTCCCTGACTTTTGATTATGTGAGAATAGCTAGGTTCATAACTCATATCTTTTTCCAATAGAAGAGAGAACCACAAAGGGAAGCTACGAACTAGAGGTATGACATCATTACTTTCCTAACTTCTATATCTTAAAGCCTTTGGCAAGCTAATACGAGATACTCACTACTAGGATAGGAACTAATTGTGGACAATCTTATGATACAAAAATTTGTTTAATAAAAAAAGACATTACATCGAAAGCTCTCAGGGAAGAAGATAAAAAAAAAGCACTCAAATACTTATGCTAGTGCCCAATTCCAATCCTTACTAAATCGAGGCGAGCATAGATCAGAGCAGGAAAAAAAAAAGGAACTATACTAACTCAGTCCTATCATCTAAAGAGGACCAGTCCTAGGCACTTCCTCTTTATGAGTTTAGGGAAGTTCCTTCTATAGATAGGAGCATGACATCTATAGTTGCTTTCCCTCCTTTCTTCTCTTTCTCCTATTATACTTTCTTTTCTTACTTGAGTTTTGTCTCTAGGTGAATCTAACTATTTATGAAAAGAAACCCTAGATAATCTATGTCACTTGTGAGATAGATATAAAATCGAGCATATGTATCGAAAATGAGAGGTCATATAAACTAGTTGGTCATTGATTGAATTGACACTTTTTTTTCTTCTAAAGAATTTGATTCAATTTATCCTTTGAGCTTCTAGTTAGTCATTTCCCTAAAATTGTAATTCAATTGGTCAAAGCACTGCATATAAGAATATATCAAAAATAAGATGAATCTACCATCCTCTTGATGGACTAAGTCAGCAAGCAAGAACAAGTATAGAGAAGGATTTTGTTACTTGAACATTATTTCTCATTTTGTTTATAGTAGAAAGATAGGAAAGGATTTCACATTATTCTAAGGGGTAAGACATGCCTTTTCTTTTGGATATTTTCAAAATTGAAGGGTCCTTAAAGACTACCTTAATCATACAAAGAAGCCTTTTTTAGCAAAAGAAAAAAGTCGAAGGCTTTCGAGACAGAAAAGGCTAGGCTCCAAATGGTGAAAAGTCTTCGAATAGGATCTCGAAGATTTGATGTCAAAATCATTCGCAGTGTGATTTGAGTTATTAATGCTCTCATCCTATCATGTAAATGTAGTTCTATTTTAGGGCGTTAAGTTCATGATAGCGAGGGGAAGTGGAACTCAGTCATATTTAGATATTTTATCTTATATCTCATCATAGTTCTTCTATCATATTCTTAAGAGGCTAAAGCTTATGGCCTAAGTTACAATCATGCCTGAAAAGGTATATACTTAATACATGCAAGTGAAACTATCTTTTCGATCAATCTAATTACCTGGCTATGACCCAATCTAATCATACAGAAACTAATAGTGGCTTTCTAGCTTAGAACAAAACCTAAAAAAGGTCTCTAATTACATATACAAAGTGTCTTCTTCTTGCTCTTATAGCTAATTGAAGAAAGATAGACAGAACTCTTATTTACATACAGCACAATCGAAGCTCATTGATTAGGCTTTTTTCATGTTATAAATAAATATATATATATAGCCCAAAGCATCCATTGTCAACAATCATAAATAGGCTAGTGCAAAAGGACATCCTTGTCGAACAGACCGAGAAATTGAAAAAGATGGTACTATAACTCCTAAAAGTGTCTTAGAATGGTGGTGTAAGCATTTGGTTGAGACCACTCTCTTTCGAGGGGCTAGAGTAAGCTAGTGAAGTTAGCAAGCCAGTAAGTCCAGGTTATAAACCCTGTTAACTTCCCCTTCACTGGGGTAAATACATTAACCCTTGTACCCTATAAACCTACTTTGTATCCATCTTGTACCATGCCAACAAGTAAGCTAAGTGATGATGAACTCTTCTGCCCTCGTTCTAATGCTATAGTTTTTTTTCCATCTAGAGCTAGAGATTGTAAGTTGGAAGTGCAAGATGTTAAAAAGGTTATCATTCTATCCATGCTAGCAACTTAAGAGGAGTCCGTCAGTATCGTCAATAATGCTCAGTTCCAGCTCATGTTGGCATGCCCACAGCACTTGTTAGAAAAGCCATCTCACTTTTCTTTCCCGGTTGATGCTTGTTCAATTGACATCAATACTAAAGGATTGATATTAAGAGGGATTGGATTCATATAAAAGGTAAGGGTGAGCCCCACTCTAAAGCACTCAACTGCATCCCAACCTTCATATAAGCTCTTGCTTGTGACCCAAAGCATTGACTTTGACTCCAACGCGTGGATTACTTTAGATATTCCCCAGATGTACTAAATTGATTTAGCTTACACTCGATGAACGAATCCAACCGGACCTGAAACCATTCGTTCACATTCGTTCACCTTCTTTAGCACATATGGGGTTTTCGAGGGCAAACTAAGACATTAAAAGGTTTGATTCTCTTATTGATCTAATCTAGGGGAACACCAAGCTTTTCTCTGCCCCTCATCTATCACAAATAGTGAATTTAGGTTTTAATTCCTCCACATCTAAGTGTTTGTGATGCTTTCGCCAAGGATCATCAACTTATGTATCTAGCCTTCACCTCATAAATGTTGGCTAACATAATCCCATCAGGTACTCTTCTCCTCATGCTCTTTTGTAGGCTAGCTTTCACCCTTGCCTAATATTTGAGCAAGCTAGTATTCTTTAATTCAACTGGCAAGGCATCTCTAATCTTTATAGGGAAGAATAAGTACGCAATCCAGTGCCATTAATCAAGAGAAAGGAATTACCTACTGACTAGACCTCACCTTTTTTTGACAATAACTTATTCGGTATATAGGCAAAACCAACCAGAACTCCACCTGTTGAATCCGATCGATAGGCAATAAAGGACTCACTAAAAGAAGCTTCACTTCTCCTAAAACCCTAACCTCAACGAGTTGAGACTCTAGATTAAACGGTAGCCTGCTAATGCATTACTTTTTATCTGCATTTCTAAGACTAGTCCCTTATTCTACTAATTAATTAGGTTGGTTCATTAAGTGCTAAGGCATCTCTTTCTCCTAAGTGCCATCTCAAACATTCCTGAAGAGGCAAGTTAGCCATCTCGACCATACCAAAGCTCTTTCTTATTCTCTCAGCCTGGTGATTAATAATTCTTTTATCTCTCATTTTACACACGGCCTAATGAATGCAAGCTTGTAAGCTAAGAAGCCCTTGATGGTACATAATTATACTGAATCCAACCAAATCACCTCGTGAGCCAAGTCATGGCATAGGAAATTAATCTTATCGCTTTTGAAATGTGTGAAAGTATGGACCCAAGCAAATATGCTATTTTGTTTGACCAATCCCAAAATTTATGTATTCATGATTAATGAGAATGTGAGGGGAATAGTCTTGAATGATGGATGGAAGAATCCCCCCTCACTCAACGAACTACCTATACCACTTTATCCTGAAAACATCCAATCGATCCAGTGTGTGCTAATGACTTGCCATAGCAAGCAAGCAGAAGGTCTTATGCATGAAACTGACTAAATGGCTATCCCTAGCATACAACTAGGCTCATGAAGAAGAAAAGAAGAATTGACTTCCTTATAAGATTAGAATTGACTTTTTATTCGTACTTTAGAGGTCAGTCACAGTTCTATAATTATAATGGTATGTTCCTTAGATGTAATTTCTTAATCATCCTGCCATTCCTCACTTTAGGAAGATCCCTTATTAAACTTCTAGAAAGCCGCGTCTTCTACATTTTACTTTTCTATCTAAGGCTCTCTTAGAGTGGAATCAATTTTGCTAATGTGCACGAAGTTTAATGAAATCAGGCGAACCTTAGGGCTGCTGTCGCTTATGCCACTATAGAATTGAGGGTTCATAACAAATTTGAAAAATTTTTGTAAAAGCGAGCAGATCATCCATTCTTCCCTGAAGCAAAATAGGTTAACATTGAAAAGTTATGTCAACTACCTAGGTTTGTAGAAAAAAATGAATTAAAAGATGAGTGCCGCAACAGTAGCTTTTGAGATGGTAGCTGAGGCTTGGATTTAGGAAGGATATATATGAAAGTAAGTGTGAGGAGAAAAAGCCTTCCTATTTTCTGTTCTACACCTAGGTTTAAAAATCTATTCAACTATCACTTCTTAGATAGAGCTCTGAAAGGAGACCTATGAATGCCTTGGCTTTAAGCCGTCCATACCACCATATAATGGAGTATTCAGCAGCACAACAACTTTCTCTCATGCTATGGCCTATTTTTTAGCGCATTCGTTGCCTTGAGAAATTGCTTGTGAGCAAGGAAACGTTTAAGTTGGCGTGCAAGGTTAAGGGTGGCGCAGGTTTTTGATAGCTTTTCTAATCTCTATCATATGTTTAATATATTTGAATCTTCTGTTTATGGGCATGGACGGATCCTATCACCCCAACCCCAATCCTAAAAAAAAAAAAAGCTTTGATCGCTTGTCACCTATTTATACAATGAATATTTATTTATATCATTAACATTGATAGTTATATATAGATGGATAGCAATGGCAGTTAAGAGCATTACTTTCTTAAGCCAAGATGGTCTCTTTCTTCTTTCCCCTATTCCTGTCCTTCCCACTGTAGTTGATGGAGAAGCATTGACCAAGGCAAGGAGTTGAGATAGTCTTAGCCATAATCTCTGTTCTTAGTGTCTTCCTCTGTTCTCCATAGCTTTGCATTGAGGGAGCACCTGTGGTGTTAGTAAAGGTATACGATAGGCAGTTACAAGGCAATACCACTAGAGAAGCTGATTTAGGCATATGTTTTTTATGATTGATAACGAGGGGATTACTAATGATGAAATATACAAAAAAGGGCAAAACGCCTTATTCTTCTTAACCCCATGACACCCATACGATTCTTTTAGGCACGACAAGGCTCACTCTGTTCTTAAGCCTTAGGTTGCTATCTTTAACTCTAATGGATGCCAAAAGAATCGATCAAAAAAGTCGATGTTAGCGTAACGTATTCCCCAAAAAGAAAATAAGGCAAACACAAAGGCCAACAACTAAAGCAATCTACCATTCTTTGTGTTGAAGAAACATGGGAAGTAGAGGCACAGTTCAAGTGCACTAGTTAGCAAGAATTCCAAATGAGGGATTAGAGGTGAGTTTTATCTTTCTTTTGAGATTAGGCAGCCTTCCTTATTTGTGCTCCATACAAGCAGTAGGATTGGACTAAAAAGGTATGAAAGGCCAAGTATACTGCTTAGTTTCGTAGCTTCATTTCCAAATTGTCCGTATCATTGAAAACTTGTGATTTTGGTCAAGTCAACTACTTTTTTTGGGTAGCTGGTCAGTGAGAGGTAGGACAAAGATCTTAGTCAAAATCAAAGAATTTCTCACTTGGCATTGACATTTTGTCTTTTGGATGAGATTCAACCTTGGAACTTGGTACGTAAAGGTTAAGTTTTTCTCAGTTTCTTCTTACAGGCAGAGTCAGTTAAAGTGGCGCAGCTTCCAAGTACCATTTGTCTCTAAGCCTATCTCTTGCCTCCCATTGTGCTTTTGATTCCATCTCTTAATCGACGGGTGATTTCTAAATGCTTTGGCCTAAGAAGCGCTATGGACTAACTTCCTTACAGGCTTAGTTAGTTATAGAAGGTGTAGATAATCCGATCTAGCGTGTAAGTAGAAGCATTAATCATAAAAAAGCTCATTAGTTAAGCTCTTTGGTGATGTCCCTCCACCTATGCTTGCCGTCTTTTCACGTAGTTACTCTTTTAGTCTACTTTCACGTGGCCGACTTTAACATTCTAGTCTACTCTTCCACCTTTACTTGATGTGATGGTTTAGTTTCCTTTAAAGAAATAAGGTCAGGTAAATTAACCATTAAAAAGCCATTGGCTAATCGAGCAATTCAAGTAGTATCTGAGAATAAGAACGGGTCATCATCATTTCTTGGCATCCCTGTAGAATGGAATCAGATTGGAGAGGCTACTGCTGGTTCTGGTGATGGAGCCAATAAAGTTGAGATTGAATTTCTCATAAGGCAGTTGGGTTTTTACCATCTTTCAACTTATTCGACATCTTTTTCATTTCATATCTTCCCATTCATTAAAGTAGAGGAAGAGACCTTTCTTAGGCCTACTCGTTTTTGTTATCTTTTAAACACCAAAAAAATAATTAAAAAAAATAGTAGAAAAGGCAAGTCCGAACCGATGAAGCTCAATCAAATTCAATTAACTGAGACTGGTGACAGAGGACTTCTTACTCCTAAAAACTGAAGCATTCTCGAGTTTCAGTGAGTGATGGGTCGAGCTTACCATGTTTAATAGGAGACCAGCCTAGCCAAGCCAATAGTTAAAGCTTACCACGAGAGAACCAACCTCACTAAGAAAGACCCAGGGTGGGGCTCGTTGAAGAAACTCAATGGTCGTATTCTTCTCTTTCCATATCATGGGTTGTAGGCTCGTCTTACAGAAATTGTGCCTCAGCATGATAGGTGCATTTACTAATACAGTAATCGCTTCCTGGTCAAGTCAGCCTTTTTTAGTTTGTCTTACGAACGGAGTGGGCTTTTCCCAAATGGGGTCTAGTTTGAAGGCAAGTAAGCTATCAAGACACACATAACAACCTTTTTCAGCATACATGTATGGTTATGGTTCTAGATTGTATTTCTCTCAAATAAGGTCACGACATAGCTCGCGCTAACATACAAAACTGGTCACAAAAAAGGGCAAAAGAGACAAACGCCAAAGCATTGACTGAAGAGGGGGGGGTAAACATATATTCACCTTTGACTCCTTTTTCACCTACTGACTGCTACTCGGCAAAATGCTTCCTACATCATTTAAAAGAGGGATCTAGGTTGTCAACGTACTTTCGAAGAAGCTTGTGATCAGGCTAAGATGGAATGCATTTTTCGTTCCTTTCCTATTACTCAGCGCTACTCTTTTGAATCTTTTCACCCTCTTGGAAGCCTAGCTACTTTTTTATAACTACCATAGCTACAATGGACAAGATGGGAATGGGTTGGAAAGAAGGAAAAAATGCAGTCTATATTCACTTACTTCAAAGTAGTAGCTTTGTAACTTACTTTGACTTCAAAGCACATTTGGTCACTTTCAGCTTCCAATCACGGAGTCGAAGCTGACTGATTACTATTGGGAATGCCTCGTACTAGCAAAATCAAACGCATAATCCATTTTTCAAATAAAGAGTTCTAACTTTATTCTTATGGCTTTGAAAGATGCATCAAAGACCCCTTCAAGATTAACACATAAGGAGGGACGAAAAAGCAAGAAATAAGGGAATAGGATAGTTGGCACATGCTGGTGAATCTAGTACGTAGGTCGCTTTCATTCTTAGTGGACCGATACGGAAAGGCTATTTAAGTGACTGTTTACGCACTTAACTCACTAAGGGAAGAAGTAAGGATTGCACTCCCTACTAGACTTGTCTAAAAGACAAAAAGATAGATGAGCCACTTTCTCCATCTGACTAAGCTTGCCTTTTACGTGGGCACCTTGTCTATTATACCCTTTGCTTTGGTGCCTGCATAAATAAAGTAGTAGACCTCGACTCCTTTTAGCTTTTTGTGGTATGGCTCTTATAACTGTTAGTAGTTGTTATTTCCTTCTCTTTCCTTCTTCCTCATCCTTAGGGAATTGGATATAAAACCGTTAGGAGTAGGACCATTCATTAACAGAGATGGATTGCCTTCGATTGACCTTCTTACTATAGGAATGCTTGAAAAAGCTCTAATTTCAATAAGCTTGTGATCACTCTCAAAGGTAGTTGGGAACAAAAGGAATAAGTGCTTAAAGATAAGATCAGCTACTATTGGACTTCTTTCCCTGGCGAAAAGGGGTTAACAAGGATAGCAACCTTGTTGATTAAAGCAAAGGACCAGGGTATAACGCTTTTATTTTGTTTTATGGGTATACCCACTTTTCAATATGGATATGAATGACTAAAGTCTCTTCCTACGGTCTAGGCTAAGCCTAAAAAAAAAAAAAAGGGAGTGTTAGATCCACGAGTGAAGACATATTATCTCACAGATGAAAGAAAAGAGGTCACTTGTTTAAGTTAAACAATCGTAGAGACTGAGAAGCGTTTGTAATGAAAATTCTCCCTCTACAGGCCTCTTATAGGTAGAGCCACAGAGAGTAATGAGAGGAGAGGAGTTCAAACCTATGTCAAGGCCTACTAGGTCTATTTCTGTTACCTTACTTACTTCCCTAGGGGAGGTTCAGTTGAAGAAGCTGTGACAAAACAAGCTCTTATAGAATCAGTAGCTTATGAACCTCCATCTGTCGAAAGAAGGACTACTAGTAGTGGTTTGTCTTATCTTATTAGTAGTGGTTAGTAAGAAGAAGACTAGCTCTAGCCTTTAAGAGTGATCCAGGTCCTAGATTCAGCATTGGTTGGGCATGGCATTAGATTGGGAAGGCGCCTTAGCTAAGCCCTAAAATTTCCACGCTTTACTCTTACTATTTGGCTTTAGGAAGAGAAAAGCACTGTTTAGCTTATGTTAGCTTAGATCCTCTTTGAGATGAAAAGCAAAAAAGTCTATATTAAAAGTGAAAGCCTCCATCAAAGCAAAGTGGGAATACCCAGGAAGATTCGACCAACAATCGAATCTATACCCGGCTCTAGGCTCTTAAGAAGAAGCCCAGGCTCAAGGGCCCATCTTTCTTATATTGTCAAGCCAAAGAAGAGAGAGAGCCTAGCCCTTCAAGCAAGCCTGCTTCACTTTTACTTCCTTCCATACTTGATTCTTAATCTATTCTAAAGTCAGTCGATGACTCAAGCTCTTCTGCAGTGAAATCACTCTCAGGTAATTTAATTGTTCAACTCAGGTTTAAATGGTATCTTAGGAATATTTCTTATTTGTTGTTCATGAATCCATTTCAAGTTTTCAAGGATACTCAATCTTTTCTCTTTCAGTTGCTGCTTCGAGGAAAGAAGTTTCATTGGGTAAGGTGGCATCTTCTAGTTGATCACTTAAGCTTTTAGCTTAAAGGACTGATCTTTGGTTGAACTTAGCCCAAGTTAGGCCAATTTAAATAAAGATACTTGAGGGTGAAGCCTTTATATGAAACCATTTCTTTTTCTCTAGGAAGCATAGCTTACTTTCGCATTAAAGGTTTGAGACTTTCCTTTTGATCCTAGTTCTTAGCACTAGGAAAATTCTCCACAACCTACAGAGTAAGAAACAATAGAGGAAATTCACCCTAGAACCATTAGGCTCATTAAAGGTAGACAAAATTAGTCTAGTATGGCTAAAGAATGGTTTTTAAAAAGTTGTAAAAGTAAAAATTATTCTAGCACTTCAGCGAGCTTTTTCTTAATATACTGAAACTCATTTTCTACAGCAAAGTAGAAAAGAAACGAAGCAGAATTTTTGGTATGGTATATGAAGAGAAATTTGACTTATTCGAAGAGGGGTTCAACTCCCATAACCTCGATGTGGAGAAGCAAAGCCCCTTAGGGCAAATGAGATAAAGAAAGGATAATAAGGATGCTATGTATGGTGAAGAGCCTTTCCCTTTCTAAGTGAGCGTGGAAGGCACCTATCCTCCTTTCTAACTAAGAAATATTGAGGACCAAGAAAAGATAATTATGTACCATACCTTGTCTAGAGGCGAGAGATGAGCTTTAAAGAGAATCTGTTGGAAGGCATAGAGGGAAAGTAAGAAAGCAAAGAAATGGACATGATGGAAAACAGCAAGGACCAAACACTAATGATATGGAGTCAAAAACAAGAAATGGATCTACTAGAGGAATAGATGATGGAAGCTACCTATAGAGATAAAGTGGTAGGAAGCTCCTCAAAGAAGCAAGAGTTTTTACCAAAAAAGCAAAATAGATTTTGTCTACTTTGTTCCCTTGAGACATTTACTTAACAAAAAGCCCATTCGACAGGCAAAGACAATACAGAAACAGATACTGCTAGCCCTACGGTAAAGAATGGATTCTTAGTAGACCGGCACGGAAAGGCTGTTTAAGTGACTGTTTATGCACTTAACTCACTAGGAGAAGAAGTAAGGATCGCTCTCCCTACTAGACTTGTCTAAAAGATGAAAAGATAGATGAGCCAGTTTCTCCATCCGACTAAGCTTGCCCTTTTCGTGGGCACCTTGGCTGTTGTGCCCTTTGCTTTGGTGTCATCGTATATAAAGTAGTAGACCTCGACTCCTTTTAGCTTTTTGTGGTATGGCTCTTATAACTCTTAGTAGCTATTATTTCCTTCTCTTTCCTTCTTTCTTATCCTTAGGGAATTGGATATAGAATCGTTAGGAGTAAGAGCATTCATTAACAGAGATGGATTGGCTTCGATTGACTTTTTTACCATCGGAATGCTTGAAAAAGCTCTAGTTCCAATAAGCTTATGATCACTCTCAAAGGTAGCTAGGAATAGAAAGAATAAGTGCTTAAAGATAAGATCAGCTGCTATTGGACTTCTTCCCTTGGCGAAAATGGGTTAGTAAGGATAGCAACCTTGTTGATTAAAGCAAAGGACCAGGGTATAACGCTTTTATTTTGTTTTATGGGTATACCCACTTTTCAATATGGATATGAATGCCTAAAGTCTCTTCCCATGGTCTAGGCTAAGCCCAAAAAAAGAAAAGAAAAGGGAGTATTAGATCCATGAGTGAAGACATATTATCTCACAGATGAAAGAAAAGAGGTCACTTGTTTAAGTTAAGTAATCGTAGAGATCGAGAAGCGTTTGTAGTGAAAATTCTCCCTCTACAGGCCTCTTATAGGTAGAGCCACAGAGAGTAATGAGAGGAGAGGAGTTCAAACCTATCTTAAGGCCTAGTAGGTTTAATTCTGCTACCTTACTTACTTCCCTGGGGGAGGTTCAGTTGAAGAAGCTGTGACAAAACAAGCTCTTATAGAATCAGTAGCTATTGAACCTCCATCTGTCGAAAGAAGGACTACTAGTAGTGGTTTGTCTTATCATAGTGGTAGTGGTCAGTAAGAAGAAGACTAGCTCTAGCCTTTAAGAGTGAACCAGGTTTTAGATTCAGCATTGGTTGGGTATGGCATTAGATTAGGAAGGCACTTAAGCTAAGCCCTAAAATTTCCACGCTTTACTCTTACTATTTGGGTTTAGGAAGAGAAAAGCACTATTTAGCTTATGTTAGCTTAGATCTTCTTTGAGATGAGAAGCACAAAAGTCCATATCAAAAGTGAAAGCCTCCATCAGAGGAAAGTAGGAATACCCAAGAAGATCTAACCAACAATCGAGTCCATACCCGGCTCTAGGCTTTCAAGAAGAAAGCCCAGATTGAATGGCCCATCTTTCTCATATCGTCAAGCCGAAGAAGAGAGAGAGCCTAGCCCTTAAAGCAAGCCTGCTTCACCTTTACTTCCTTTCGTACTTGATTCTTAATCTACTCTAAAGTCAGCCGATCACTTAAGCTCTTCTACAGTGAAATCACTCTTAGGTAATTCAATGGGTCAACTCAGGTTTAAATGGTATCTTGGGAACATTTCTTATCTGTTGTTCATGAATCAATTTCAGGTTTTCAAGGATACCCGATCTTTTCTCTTTCAGTTGCTACTCCGAGAAAAGAAGTTTCATTGGGGAAGGTGGTATCTTCTAGTTGATCACTTAAGCTTTTTGTTAAAGGATTGATCTTTGCTTAAACTTAGCACGAGTGAGGCCAATTTAAATAAAGATAACTAGAGGTGAAGCCTTTATATGAAACCATTTTTTTCCTCTAGGAAGCATAGCTTACTTTTGTACTAAAGGTTTGAGACTTTCCTTCTGATCCTAGTTCTTAGCACTGGGAAAATTCTCCACAACCTACAGAGTAAGGAGCAATAGAGGAAATTCACCCTAGAACCATTAGGCTCATTAAAGGTAGACAGAATTAGTCTATTATGACTGAAGAATGGTTTTTTGAAAAGCGCTAAAAGTAAAAATTATTCTAGCGCTTCAGCGAGCTTTTTCTTAATATACTGAAACTCATCTTGTATAGCGAAGTAGAAAAGAAACGAAGCAGAATTTTTGGTATGGTATATGAAGAGAAATTTGACTTAATCGAAGATGTTTAACTCCCATAACCTCGATGCGGAGAAGTGAAGCCCCTTGGGGTAAAAGAGATAAAGAAAGGATAATGAGGATGCCATGTATGATGAAGAGCCTTTCCCTTTCCTAGCAAGCGTGGAAGGCACCTATCCATCTTTCTAACTAAGAAATACACCATGTTGAGGACCAAAAAAAGATAATTATGTACCATACCTTGTCTGGAAGCGAGAGATAAGCTCTAAAGAGAATCTGTTGGAAGGCATAGAGAGAAAGTAGGAAAGTAAAGAAATGGACATGATTGAAAATAGCAAGGACCAAACTCTAATGATAAAGAGTCAAAAACAAGAAATGGATCTACTAGAGGAATAGATGATGGAAGCTACCTGTAGAGATAAAGTGGTGAGAAGCCCCTCAAAGAAGCAAGAGTTTTTACCAAAAAACAAAATAGATTTTGTCTACTTTGTTCCCTTGAGACATCTACTTAACGAAAAGCCCATTCGATAAGTAAAGCCGATACAGAAACAGATACTGCTAGCCCTATGGTAAAGAATGGATTCTCTGATCCTCCATCGAGTTCTGACTTACCCAAAGGAAGATAAGAGTCATAGGATATGTAGTAGTAGCATGAGAAAGCATGCCCAATCCAAGCACTTCCTATGCCTCATGGAAGAAGGAAAATGATTGGGTAAACAATGGTCTTTCCCTAGATGGGAATAGGTTACATCTCTAAGTGGTCATATTCTCTATGAGAAAGTTTCCTAGCCAGTTAAACAATCATCCTCAAGGGGCAAGTGTTTCCTTCTTTTAAGTTGATTCTTTCCATAAAACAAACTAGTGCTAGTAACTACATCCTTGCCGACCTGCTGTAAGAGTTACTAGCCAACGTACTGTACTCGCCTCTACATAAAGAGATTAAATAGCCTATTTTACTTTCTCATGCCTTAAAAGTCTGGCTAATAGGTTAAGAGATCTAAGAGATGCCTCTTAAAGAACCTAAGGGCCTAGTAAGAATATTCTCTTTTCATTCTTAACCCTAACATATAATAAGCATAAAGAAATTAATTTAGTTTGTCTGCAGGTAAATCTTAACTGGTTTTTTTCTCTTTGAACTCTTAAATGAATTAAAGAAATTAATAAGACTATAACTGAAAGCTAATCTTTATGGACTCCTTTTCACTCTTAACCCTAACACCAATATTTTAATATCACAAAGAAAACATTAAGTTTCTCTGTAGGTTAAGATTAAACTATTTCTTTTACACTTACCCCTCATTGGCCTAGCAATAAAGGTAATAAGACCAAGCTTGTAGGTTTTCTTTGCCTGTCCTGCAAGTTGCACATTTGAATCCTGTCCGTAGGTTTAAATCCTCCTCAAAGAAAAAGAACTCCATTTATGGAGGAACAACTTCGACATTCATGTATTACAAAATCTAGGTAAAGTTAACCGCTATAATGGATTCTTTGGCCAGGAATAGGAAGACCTAAACTTTTACTGGCATAAAAGCAGAATGAAAATAATTTGAATCTCTAGTACCAATGTATGGTAGAGAAGAAAGGGCATGCCTAAGAGATAGATAAATGTTCAAGATTTTATTGACTTCGTCTGATAGCGTGATGAACGAGTCAATCAGTGGAATTTAAACGCTTTTTTAATAGATTTGCCTTGATCAACCTTAAGATGAAAGCAAAGAAAAACAACTGGTCAATATCTATCGATAGGACTGTGAGCCAAATTCGCATTTCTAAATAATTCAATTAATGGAATGGAAAAGATTCCACGAAGCTCAACTTTAATTGAAAAGGTTTCGAAACTAGTTACTCGAATCTGAAACTCCTAGGTCATGATAAAAAGTGAAATGTTGATCGAATAAAAGCTTCTTCCTCTAAACATAAAGCTAAAATCCAAGTAAGTCGCCTAAAATAAAATTGCAGTTAGTTACCATTTTCTTACCTTTAAGTTGTCTAAAAATTTTAGGGTTAATCCAACATAAAAAGGGAAGAAGCGCTATTGAACTGAGTTATTTACCCAAACTAACCTATGTGTTTTGCCCTTGCACAATCCGTCAACATCATGCCCACAAGAATGATAGCTATTGTCATGATATATGGATTAGCCTTGCTTTTTTCGTCAATAACTTGTTCTGCTAAGCTAACCACGAAAAAACTAGAACTTTTTAAGAGGCGAAAAACTCCTCTATTTCAGTATAGATTACAATGATTGTTGTAACCTACCTCCTTCTTTGCCATAACCTAGCTCCTATTTATCAAGTTTGGGATTGATTTCAACTCCGAGATTGCTTAGTCTTTCTTGCCTTTCTCTACTATGCCTTTCATCGTAAACTACTAAATCGATTCCTCTTGTTGGCAAAGATAAATCTAGCATTTTGGCTTTCTCAGTCCCTAGTGACTTCTTTGTCAAGCAAGAATTCTTCTTTTAGTTGGTTAATTCCTTTAAGGAATCTACTATGAAAAGCATTTGAATAAGACCGATACCAACTAAGCATGTTCACTATTATCAAGCAAACCACCTTACTTGAAAGCATTCTCTTTATTCAAAAGCTTACTATCGACACTAACTAATGCAAGGAAAGGAGAGTGATTATTCAAGCCATGCTACCATTCATTCCTAGTCGAAAAAGATAAGACAAAATTCATCTTTTCCTTAATTCCTTTCTACCCCTCTCTACAGTTTACTTCACCTTTTCTTCTTTTTTTGCCACAGTTAAGCAAGAAAAAAGTTATTCTTCTTAATAGTTTTTCAAGTGAATGGAATGATTCTTCCCCCGAGGGTGACATCACTACCTAGATCCTCATCTCTTGAACATGTTCTTGGAGCTAGTTTAATGGCACTAACATCTCATCTAGTTTAGATTGATTCCTTGAGAGCTTCTTCTCTAGCAAACGATTTGGCCCATTTTATCTTTTCTCTCCTGGAGAGCTTCTTCTCCAGCAGACGATTTGGCCCATTTTATCTTTTCTCATTCTCCTTCTTAGTAATAAGGTAAGGCCTTTCCCTATCACAACCACCTTCTTTTATCCAAAATGAATTCATCACAAAAGAAAGAGCTAGTAAACCCAACTAGTTCCATTCCAATTCTCTCAGACAAAGCTGGATAGCTACCATCAAGCTATCTTTTTAGAGCTAAGGTAAGACCAATGCATTAAGAAAAAGGAATAATAGCCTTTATGCCTTAAGCCTTGAGCCTTGAGCTAAATCATTGACCTTGCGCCTAGTTTGATTAGGAAATTGTCGCATTTCATCTCAAAAAGGATCTAACTCTTTCTTTCTAGCTTAGCCAAACTACTTGGCTTAGGTCAATTCACTCTTTCTTTATCGCAAGCAAATAGCCAAAAGAGCTGATGAAAGAGCACCTTCTTCTTTTGCTCCTGAAAACATCTGTACAGCAGTTATTATAGAAAGACTAACATCTCTAACATGAAAAGTAAGCAAAGACCTCTTTTTTGGTTTGGTGGCCTCTTTCCTTCAGAAAAGTGAAAGTAGAATCAGAATCTAAATCTCGAACGTGGGATCTTGCTTAAAGAAATTTCCATTGTGCTAGGTAAGTGCCAAAAAGCATTCCACTGGCACTTATCCCTTGTTTAATCGGCACTCAGCCCTTCTCTTTTTACTCTAAGAGCTGAAATAACCTTTATTCCTTCTACAGTAATTAGGCCTTTTTCTAATCCTACTACTCTTTTCCCAAGAGATGAAGAAAAAGCTATCGACTTGGTCTACTTTGATTATGCTATTGTTCCCATTTTGAAAGAAGAAGTAGCCCCATCGATGACAACAAATTTAATAGTTGGGGATCTTCCTAACAACGAAACTCCTAACCTTAAATCACATAATTGGGGATCAGCTCCTCCTCTTCCTTCTAGCCATTGAAAGCATGAAAATCGTAGCTTCTTCTTTGGATCCGTTCAAAGAAGCATTTCCCTAATCTAATGTCATACCTTCTAATGCCCATATTCTAATAGTAAATCAATGGCATCGTTATTTTTTCCCCTCAAGCCTTCAATATTAAATTCTTCTTCTTGAGTTCCTTCACTTAGAGTAGTGAATCTAGTGAAAGTCGAAGACTAAGAAGAAGGTATGGAAGCTGGACCAATACCTAGTTAGATAAAGCTAACCACCTCGCTTAATGTACCTTCCCTAGATTAGTCTTTCTTGCCTTCCCCCTTTACTGTAAGGCTTACTCCCTTAGATATGGTCAAATTCTCATTCTAAGGTCTTATCCTTTAAGCATTCACTAAGCCACCTAAGACTCACAACTACACTGATCGAAGTGGCTCGGTCTAGTAAGGTTTATTTCATGATCTGCAAAAGACCTAACAACTGCTGCATGATCATATCAAGAACCTAGTCGTGATCTTTCTCCAAGTATGAAAGCAGTGGGTGCATGTGTAAAAGTTGTCTCCCTTAATACACTTTTGATATTGCTCCCTTTGGGAAAGATTTCACCAGTTGATCACGCTAATGTCTTTCTTCATCAAACTCATCTGTAACTCTGACATTTGACTCATCATGCACCAAAAGTTTACCCTTGACCATCTTACTTTCGTTGTCCAGTCCAGACTTGGAGCATCTGTTGCCCCTCTAATTGATTAGTAGCAGAAATTGAAGGATGAAGTCAGTCTACATATTCTTGAAAGTCTTTTTTGACTCAAATGATCAAAGGCTTAGCTGGCTTAGGTTGCTGTCTCAAAACATGTCAACTCTTATGTCCCAATGAGTAGGTTAAGGTACTTTATGTTGCTACTTGCCTTTATCTTCTAGTCTACCAATCAAACTTGTTTACTCTATATTATTGACAAATCAGTATTTCCCCCAAACTGCTTTCTTTCATATGCCTCAAAACTTTTAACATTATTTTGTCTCCAAACAGAGACCTCGTAGGCCTTATTCTAAAGATAAAAGTAACAATGAGCCAACTATTATAACTACATGTGCATCTAGTGCAGTGCCTTGGAAGTAAGCTACCTTGACCATCTTCCGAAGTTCTAAATAATTTACTAATAAAAGGCTGTAGGGGTGGATTACTTTACATTTAGCCATGCCACAGTAACCCTCAAAGCAATCTTCTTTTACTTATGGGACAAAATCTAGCAGCCAATTGCTAACTTTGAATAACCAGCCTAACAATAAGTTTAATTTTTTCATAACATAATGGGGTGAAATTTCATGCGAGCTGAGTGACATAGGCATACAAGAGTACTTCATGTCACAACGATCACCTTTTTATAGGACCAATGCCTGTTGCTTCATCTAGGAGAAAAGAATCATAGATATGCTGGTCATTAGAACGAAGAACTGCCATAAAAAGATTTCTTGTATATCGTCTGCTGCAAAAATTTTGAATGGGAGCTAGTAATCTGAACCATATCAAAAAGGTTCCTAAGACACAGCATGGAAAAGTCAAAACATTAGGAAACTGAAGTCCAACAATGAAGAGGGGGTAGAATTACTGAATGAATACCAACTGTGGCTACTATCCAAGGCATAAAAGAAGCATTTTTTTATGAGATCCAGAAACCACCAACCACCCCGACCTAATTCATGATGAGCCCACCAAATTCCTGGCAAGATGCCTATGGTTAAAAACCACTAACATGTCAAGATCAAAATTCGAATTGGTTCTTGGTCCTGGTCAGAGATCACTATATTCACACTCGCTGTCCAACAAAGAAGCAAAGTAGTAGTATTTTTCTTTCCATTACAAATGACATGCTTCACCTGCTTCCTCCACTGTCCACTAACGCTCTTGTCCAAAGCGAAAAGAAGATGAAAAGCAACGTCGAAGTAGTATGAGCGGGTTTTTTATTGTTACGTAACAATAGAGTAGGGTAAGTTAAAAGCTCGCTTGTTGTATGGGATCCGAGTATCCAACAGATCGGAGCAGTGTTACTTTCTTTTTGACAGCATCCTTCCACAATGGCAACGAGTGCCATAATCCCATTCATCATTTTTGATTTACATAAGCCAAAACCCATACTAGTGGAAACATCCCTGGCATAAATGTAATGAGGATGTATGGTTGATATAGGATCCTGTGAAACTAGATTTGATTCTGCAACTAGTTCGATACAAGCGAAGAAATTTAGAACAAAAGGGTTAGAACTCACCGATAGGAAAGAAGAGAAAAAACAAAGCAATGCCAAGAGCTTCATCAATTCGCTGTTCATCGATAGACAAAGCTCTCTCTTTATCATCTCATGGTAGATGCAACAATGGATAAGTCTTTTTTCCTTTTCACAAACCACGAGAGCATTTAGTGTCCAGAAAAACAAAGCTCATTTTCCTTTTAGGGTAAAGCGACACACGATAAAGGGCTGGTCCATCAAAAGTTTGATTCCTTCAGGAACAAAGTTCAAAATCAATAATGGTTTGTAGAACAAAGGGAGTGCACAATTGGGGTACAACCCCACTTTTTTACTCATAATAAATAAGAGCAAGAGAATGGAATTCTTCACAAAGTTCGAGAACAAAATAAAAAAAAAATTCTCTCTGGCCTCCTTATTTTAAGACATTATGCCTTTGGGGTCGACCTAGATAACAAAAAAAAAAAAAATTCATAAAAATTTAGGATCTGACACCATAATAAAATACTACCCTCATGATTGGACTATGTCCTTGAGATTTGATAAAAGAAACGTG
This sequence comes from Moringa oleifera, assembly GCA_021397835.1. Lineage (NCBI taxonomy): Eukaryota > Viridiplantae > Streptophyta > Magnoliopsida > Brassicales > Moringaceae > Moringa > Moringa oleifera. The sequence goes on from JAJFZO010000734.1 coordinate 231,146, forward strand.
CATTAGTGATTAATACATTGCAATTGGATAAGTTATTAGGAATATGACAAAATAGAAGACCAAGGAAAAAAAAAAGAATGCACTAAAATACAGGTGCTACACCAAACACTAGTGGTTCTTTCTTATTACAAGTGAATGCAATGAAAGACCCAAAAACAATGAGTAATAAGATAATTCATATATTGAAATTTCGTGCTCATTTCCAAAATTTTGCTTCATTATTCCTATCATCCGATAACGACAAGATGATCCATAAGAAAGGCGGCAAGATTTAAACCTATTACTAGCCCGACCCTGACCTGTTGTATTGGTTGGCTGACTTAGCCTCCTGCATCGCCATTGTACTCGAAAGAGATGTGCTGCACTACCTAAAGTGTAACCTTGTCACCCTTACGCCTCTTCTAGTTATACCATTATCAATCACAACCTCAAACTGGTTGCCCCTCATCCAATACGAATGTTCATCCTTATGATTAAAGAAAGACCAGCTTACTTACTTTTCGAGCACTAGTTTCACGATCTTGACCAGCAACTTGTTAGAAGTGGGGGCATCGAAGCTTACCCAACATATGAAAAGGGCTTTGAGGTCGGGCGTTTTGTGGGGGAGATATAGTTTCCAGGCTGGATTTTTTAGATCAAATAGGTCTAGTTAGGTGATAAAGGTAGTGAAATCTAACCTTTGCATCGATGTTTGGCACGATGGCTTGCTTGAGTGTTAAAACCAAGTGGTGGTTCTTTTTTTTTCGTTAGCTTATCGAATCAATGTATGCCTATTCTTCTTTGATGACTCCTAATAAAGAAAGGTTAAATTTGTTGATGAGGATTGGAAGAAAGTTGGGGATGGACATAGATCTTTTCGCCTATCCGACGTGTTGAAAATAAAGTAATCGTTTTTTATTTTTTTATTTCCTTATCACTAGAAGCAATCTTCACCAGCATAAGGATCTTCTCACAATAACCTTTAGTATGATAGAACTTGATAATGAGTGTACGAAGGCTTCGAGTAATATAAGAAGGGCTAATCACCATACTACCACTACTATAAATAAGAGATTTAATGATAGTTAAAAAAGACTTTAATGATAATCAAGAAGGAGAGTTGTAATTAACAACATTTCCTGAAAACTATCATTATAACTCCTTTTTAATGCCCCTTTTTAATGACAGTTCTTTTAAAACTGGTGTTAAAAGGGGAGACTTTAAGGACTATTTTAAGAGAATTATCATTACAAAAGGAAGGCCTTTAATGATAGTTCTTTTAAAACTACCATTAAAGACCTTCCTGTTAATGATAGTTTTAAAAGAACTGTCATTAAAAGATAGTGTTTTTAATGTTAGTTTTCAATGAACAGTCCATTAAAAGAATTTTTTTAAATAATTTTGATATACATAAAATTCTTACATACAAACTATCCAAAACTTACATATATAAAATTCTTCATCTCTTTCACATCAACCACATATCTTTATCTTGTATACATTAACACAATTCAATACTAACACTTCAATGAAACAACTTTTTCTTTCAATACTCTTCAATACCATTCTCACTCAAACCATCATTGCTTCTTTCATGTGTGAAAACACTTCAACATAATCCAATCTAAAAAGTAATGAAAGATAAAGAAAAAAAAAAACTTGATGTCATAACTGAACTCCATATGTACAATACATATGCTAGTAATCTGAACCATATCAAAAAAGTTCCTAAGACACAGCATGGAAAAGTCAAAACATTAGGAAACTGAAGTCCAACAATGAAGAGGGGGTAGAATTACTGAATGAATACCAACTGTGGCTACTATCCAAGGCATAAAAGAAGCATTTTTTTATGAGATCCAGAAACCACCAACCACCCCGACCTAATTCATGATGAGCCCACCAAATTCCTGGCAAGATGCCTATGGTTAAAAACCACTAACATGTCAAGATCAAAATTCGAATTGGTTCTTGGTCCTGGTCAGAGATCACTATATTCACACTCGCTGTCCAACAAAGAAGCAAAGTAGTAGTATTTTTCTTTCCATTACAAATGACATGCTTCACCTGCTTCCTCCACTGTCCACTAACGCTCTTGTCCAAAGCGAAAAGAAGATGAAAAGCAACGTCGAAGTAGTATGAGCGGGTTTTTTATTGTTACGTAACAATAGAGTAGGGTAAGTTAAAAGCTCGCTTGTTGTATGGGATCCGAGTATCCAACAGATCGGAGCAGTGTTACTTTCTTTTTGACAGCATCCTTCCACAATGGCAACGAGTGCCATAATCCCATTCATCATTTTTGATTTACATAAGCCAAAACCCATACTAGTGGAAACATCCCTGGCATAAATGTAATGAGGATGTATGGTTGATATAGGATCCTGTGAAACTAGATTTGATTCTGCAACTAGTTCGATACAAGCGAAGAAATTTAGAACAAAAGGGTTAGAACTCACCGATAGGAAAGAAGAGAAAAACAAAGCAATGCCAAGAGCTTCATCAATTCGCTGTTCATCGATAGACAAAGCTCTCTCTTTATCATCTCATGGTAGATGCAACAATGGATAAGTCTTTTTTCCTTTTCACAAACCACGAGAGCATTTAGTGTCCAGAAAAACAAAGCTCATTTTCCTTTTAGGGTAAAGCGACACACGATAAAGGGCTGGTCCATCAAAAGTTTGATTCCTTCAGGAACAAAGTTCAAAATCAATAATGGTTTGTAGAACAAAGGGAGTGCACAATTGGGGTACAACCCCACTTTTTTACTCATAATAAATAAGAGCAAGAGAATGGAATTCTTCACAAAGTTCGAGAACAAAATAAAAAAAAAATTCTCTCTGGCCTCCTTATTTTAAGACATTATGCCTTTGGGGTCGACCTAGATAACAAAAAAAAAAATTCATAAAAATTTAGGATCTGACACCATAATAAAATACTACCCTCATGATTGGACTATGTCCTTGAGATTTGATAAAAGAAACGTGCATTAGTGATTAATACATTGCAATTGGATAAGTTATTAGGAATATGACAAAATAGAAGACCAAGGAAAAAAAAAAAGAATGCACTAAAATACAGGTGCTACACCAAACACTAGTGGTTCTTTCTTATTACAAGTGAATGCAATGAAAGACCCAAAAACAATGAGTAATAAGATAATTCATATATTGAAATTTCGTGCTCATTTCCAAAATTTTGCTTCATTATTCCTATCATCCGATAACGACAAGATGATCCATAAGAAAGGCGGCAAGATTTAAACCTATTACTAGCCCGACCCTGACCTGTTGTATTGGTTGGCTGACTTAGCCTCCTGCATCGCCATTGTACTCGAAAGAGATGTGCTGCACTACCTAAAGTGTAACCTTGTCACCCTTACGCCTCTTCTAGTTATACCATTATCAATCACAACCTCAAACTGGTTGCCCCTCATCCAATACGAATGTTCATCCTTATGATTAAAGAAAGACCAGCTTACTTACTTTTCGAGCACTAGTTTCACGATCTTGACCAGCAACTTGTTAGAAGTGGGGGCATCGAAGCTTACCCAACATATGAAAAGGGCTTTGAGGTCGGGCGTTTTGTGGGGGAGATATAGTTTCCAGGCTGGATTTTTTAGATCAAATAGGTCTAGTTAGGTGATAAAGGTAGTGAAATCTAACCTTTGCATCGATGTTTGGCACGATGGCTTGCTTGAGTGTTAAAACCAAGTGGTGGTTCTTTTTTTTTTTCGTTAGCTTATCGAATCAATGTATGCCTATTCTTCTTTGATGACTCCTAATAAAGAAAGGTTAAATTTGTTGATGAGGATTGGAAGAAAGTTGGGGATGGACATAGATCTTTTCGCCTATCCGACGTGTTGAAAATAAAGTAATCGTTTTTTATTTTTTTATTTCCTTATCACTAGAAGCAATCTTCACCAGCATAAGGATCTTCTCACAATAACCTTTAGTATGACAGAACTTGATAATGAGTGTACGAAGGCTTCGAGTAATATAAGAAGGGCTAATCACCATACTACCACTACTATAAATAAGAGATTTAATGATAGTTAAAAAAGACTTTAATGATAATCAAGAAGGAGAGTTGTAATTAACAACATTTCCTGAAAACTATCATTATAACTCCTTTTTAATGCCCCTTTTTAATGACAGTTCTTTTAAAACTGGTGTTAAAAGGGGAGACTTTAAGGACTATTTTAAGAGAATTATCATTACAAAAGGAAGGCCTTTAATGATAGTTCTTTTAAAACTACCAGTAAAGACCTTCCTGTTAATGATAGTTTTAAAAGAACTGTCATTAAAAGATAGTGTTTTTAATGTTAGTTTTCAATGAACAGTCCATTAAAAGAATTTTTTTAAATAATTTTGATATACATAAAATTCTTACATACAAACTATCCAAAACTTACATATATAAAATTCTTCATCTCTTTCACATCAACCACATATCTTTATCTTGTATACATTAACACAATTCAATACTAACACTTCAATGAAACAACTTTTTCTTTCAATACTCTTCAATACCATTCTCACTCAAACCATCATTGCTTCTTTCATGTGTGAAAACACTTCAACATAATCCAATCTAAAAAGTAATGAAAGATAAAGAAAAAAAAAACTTGATGTCATAACTGAACTCCATATGTACAATACATATGCTAGTAATCTGAACCATATCAAAAAAGTTCCTAAGACACAGCATGGAAAAGTCAAAACATTAGGAAACTGAAGTCCAACAATGAAGAGGGGGTAGAATTACTGAATGAATACCAACTGTGGCTACTATCCAAGGCATAAAAGAAGCATTTTTTTATGAGATCCAGAAACCACCAACCACCCCGACCTAATTCATGATGAGCCCACCAAATTCCTGGCAAGATGCCTATGGTTAAAAACCACTAACATGTCAAGATCAAAATTCGAATTGGTTCTTGGTCCTGGTCAGAGATCACTATATTCACACTCGCTGTCCAACAAAGAAGCAAAGTAGTAGTATTTTTCTTTCCATTACAAATGACATGCTTCACCTGCTTCCTCCACTGTCCACTAACGCTCTTGTCCAAAGCGAAAAGAAGATGAAAAGCAATGTCGAAGTAGTATGAGCGGGTTTTTTATTGTTACGTAACAATAGAGTAGGGTAAGTTAAAAGCTCGCTTGTTGTATGGGATCCGAGTATCCAACAGATCGGAGCAGTGTTACTTTCTTTTTGACAGCATCCTTCCACAATGGCAACGAGTGCCATAATCCCATTCATCATTTTTGATTTAAATAAGCCAAAACCCATACTAGTGGAAACATCCCTGGCATAAATGTAATGAGGATGTATGGTTGATATAGGATCCTGTGAAACTAGATTTGATTCTGCAACTAGTTCGATGCAAGCGAAGAAATTTAGAACAAAAGGGTTAGAACTCACCGATAGGAAAGAAGAGAAAAACAAAGCAATGCCAAGAGCTTCATCAATTCGCTGTTCATCGATAGACAAAGCTCTCTCTTTATCATCTCATGGTAGATGCAACAATGGATAAGTCTTTTTTCCTTTTCACAAACCACGAGAGCATTTAGTGTCCAGAAAAACAAAGCTCATTTTCCTTTTAGGGTAAAGCGACACACGATAAAGGGCTGGTCCATCAAAAGTTTGATTCCTTCAGGAACAAAGTTCAAAATCAACAATGGTTTGTAGAACAAAGGGAGTGTACAATTGGGGTACAACCCCACTTTTTTACTCATAATAAACGAGAGCAAGAGAATGGAATTCTTCACAAAGTTCGAGAACAAAATAAAAAAAAATTCTCTCTGGCCTCCTTATTTTAAGACATTATGCCTTTGGGGTCGACCTAGATAACAAAAAAAAAATTCATAAAAATTTAGGATCTGACACCATAATAAAATACTACCCTCATGATTGGACTATGTCCTTGAGATTTGATAAAAGAAACGTGCATTAGTGATTAATACATTGCAATTGGATAAGTTATTAGGAATATGACAAAATAGAAGACCAAGGAAAAAAAAAAGAATGCACTAAAATGCAGGTGCTACACCAAACACTAGTGGTTCTTTCTTATTACAAGTGAATGCAATGAAAGACCCAAAAACAATGAGTAATAAGATAATTCATATATTGAAATTTCGTGCTCATTTCCAAAATTTTGCTTCATTATTCCTATCATCCGATAACGACAAGATGATCCATAAGAAAGGCGGCAAGATTTAAACCTATTACTAGCCCGACCCTGACCTGTTGTATTGGTTGGCTGACTTAGCCTCCTGCATCGCCATTGTACTCGAAAGAGATGTGCTGCACTACCTAAAGTGTAACCTTGTCACCCTTACCCCTCTTCTAGTTATACCATTATCAATCACAACCTCAAACTGGTTGCCCCTCATCCAATACGAATGATCATCCTTATGATTAAAGAAAGACCAGCTTACTTACTTTTCGAGCACTAGTTTCACGATCTTGACCAGCAACTTGTTAGAAGTGGGGGCATCGAAGCTTACCCAACATATGAAAAGGGCTTTGAGGTCGGGCGTTTTGTGGGGGAGATATAGTTTCCAGGCTGGATTTTTTAGATCAAATAGGTCTAGTTAGGTGATAAAGGTAGTGAAATCTAACCTTTGCATCGATGTTTGGCACGATGGCTTGCTTGAGTGTTAAAACCAAGTGGTGGTTCTTTTTTTTTTTCGTTAGCTTATCGAATCAATGTATGCCTATTCTTCTTTGATGACTCCTAATAAAGAAAGGTTAAATTTGTTGATGAGGATTGGAAGAAAGTTGGGGATGGACATAGATCTTTTCGCCTATCCGACGTGTTGAAAATAAAGTAATCGTTTTTTATTTTTTTATTTCCTTATCACTAGAAGCAATCTTCACCAGCATAAGGATCTTCTCACAATAACCTTTAGTATGACAGAACTTGATAATGAGTGTACGAAGGCTTCGAGTAATATAAGAAGGGCTAATCACCATACTACCACTACTATAAATAAGAGATTTAATGATAGTTAAAAAAGACTTTAATGATAATCAAGAAGGAGAGTTGTAATTAACAACATTTCCTGAAAACTATCATTATAACTCCTTTTTAATGCCCCTTTTTAATGACAGTTCTTTTAAAACTGGTGTTAAAAGGGGAGACTTTAAGGACTATTTTAAGAGAATTATCATTACAAAAGGAAGGCCTTTAATGATAGTTCTTTTAAAACTACCATTAAAGACCTTCCTGTTAATGATAGTTTTAAAAGAACTGTCATTAAAAGATAGTGTTTTTAATGTTAGTTTTCAATGAACAGTCCATTAAAAGAATTTTTTTAAATAATTTTGATATACATAAAATTCTTACATACAAACTATCCAAAACTTACATATATAAAATTCTTCATCTCTTTCACATCAACCACATATCTTTATCTTGTATACATTAACACAATTCAATACTAACACTTCAATGAAACAACTTTTTCTTTCAATACTCTTCAATACCATTCTCACTCAAACCATCATTGCTTCTTTCATGTGTGAAAACACTTCAACATAATCCAATCTAAAAAGTAATGAAAGATAAAGAAAAAAAAAACTTGATGTCATAACTGAACTCCATATGTACAATACATATTATTATACAGAATCCTAAAAATTCAACTATGTAAATTCAATAATGTTCATGTCTACAAAAATCTTTAAGGTTCAAATTTTTAATATGGCAAACCAAAGAAACTATTCAACCTCCTTTCTAACTTCATCAGTATCTGATTAAGTGTAAGTATCTATATTCATTAACTACATTGATAAAAAAAAAATAGTTATTCTACTTAAAACTCCTAGTAAGCACATCAATTACCAAAGTAATTACATAAGAAAATGCTTAAAAACTTACTATTTTCGCATATAAGATATTTTTGTCACGTTTGTCAATGATGTCCCCCTAAAAATTTCATAACATAATATTCACACTTAGTATTTGAAGATTAATGTGGACACTACATTAAAAATTTTTAATTGTTATATTTTATAAAATAAATAAAACTAACATCATATATTGGTTTAAATATATATAACTTAGTAGAAATACTCATAGGAATGTACCTATCACTTGATTTATTGATAACTTGAAACAATTTAAAAGAGTTACCAATATAAAATAATCAATAATCTTAAAAGTAAAAAATAATACATACTAATATAAATTGAAATATTTTCACTTATGTGGACATAAGTTGATCTACTTCTTGACGAGAACGATGGTTCAAAGGATAAAAAATTTTGTACACAAAAGGACGAGGCTTGACAACCATCAACATCCAGTGATGCCTATATTATTAAAAATAAATATAAAAAACATTATGAACAAATTAAACTATTAATAATTTCAAATAGTATTAAGATTTACCTCAAGTTATTCAAAAATATCACTATTCCTCTATTACATAGATCATCATTCTATTGGCAAGGTGATAGATTTGGGTGTTTATACTTATAGACATCTCATATGATAGATTAATCAGCAAATACAAAATATTTCTCCAAGTCAAGTACAACTAAATTTGTATAAAGTTTATTCAAATAATAAAAATAGTAAAAAAATATAATTTGGTATAACCAAACAATAATAAACCAAATAAAAAGTCAAAACACATACGTACACAATTATATTAGACATTTATATATAAATTACATATAACCAAAATTTTAATGAATTAATTGACATTTGTAATTAATATATATTTAACTAAATTAGCATACAATTAATTAATTACCTAAATAACAAATGATTTGTTAGTATATAATTAAATAAATAATACATAACTAATAAAAAATTAATTAAAATTTAAGTAAATAATTTATAATTAATTAGTTAATTAATTAACGTCTAATTAATTATTTTACAAGCACTAATAAATTAACTAAATTTTGAATAAAATTTAATTATTTACTTTACAAGCATCAAATTAATTAATTAAAATTTGAATAAATGATTAATAGCTAATTAGTTAATTGATACATAATCAATTAATTAATATCTAATTAATTCCTTGACAAGCACTAGTAAATTAATTAAAATTTAAATAACATTTAATTATTTGCTTTACAAGCATCAAATTAATTAATTAAAATTTAAATTAATGATCAACAAATAATTAGTTAATTAATATATAGTCAATATTTAATTAACATCTAATTAATTATTTTAGAAACATCTAACTAGCTAATAAATTAATTAAAATTTAAATAATATTTAATTATTTACTATACAATCATTTAATTACTTAATTATCTATTTAAAATTTAACTAATATTAAGTTAAGTTAATTACAAAATCAATATAAATTTTACAAAATATACCAATTAATCTTACCTAACAAAGTTTATTCAAACATAAATTGATGAAAATATAAATTCATCTAGATAATATCTACTTCATCAAAATATAAATTCATGTAACTAATATTTACTTAATTTATCAATTAATATAAAAATCCTAAAAATTATCAAACAATAAATTCATCAATGTATACTCATTCATACCTAATATCATCCAAATATACTCATAAAAAGCCCTAAATTTCACTCATAAAAATTTACCAAACATATCTAATGAAAAAAATCTCAAAATAATATACATTCTCAATTCATTCTTCAAATCAAAACCAAATGAAATAATTGTGAAAAAAGTTTCATAAAAAAATTTTCAATCTACCAAAATACTTTCATGTTTAAATGCTAAAGATGTTGAACAAATAGACGGGGGAGGGTTTGGCTTTGCCTTATGGAGATTAAGACAAATGGAAGAGGAAGGAGCAAGGAGAGAACAATGGAGAGGAAGAGATGTGTGTGCGGGTCGTGTGGCTATTTCTCCAAAAGTGGTAGCTGTTACTTTTGGAGGAGAAGATGATAGCTAGGTTAAAAAGCTTGGTACAAGCCCTTAGTGATAGTTCCAGTAGAATTGTCATTAAAGGATGTGTAGTTTGAGCCTTTACAAACAGTTCTTGTGGACTTTCGTTTAAGGCTTTGATCTTTTAAGCATTTAACATCAGTTCCTATGGCAATTGATATTAAATGTTACCTTTTAATGTCACTTAATGGTAACTGACGTTAAAAATGCAACAAATCCCACTTTTAATGTCAGTTTTAGAAGAACTAACATTAAAAATTGTTAATGATGCTTTTAATGACAGTTCTTTTAAGAACTGACATTAAATCACTGTTACTTATTATAATTTTTGTAATAGTGTGCTTTAGAATAGGTTAATCGTTAGAGACAAGAACGAGTGAATCTAGTTTAGAGAGCATGCCTTACTAGAATAGGAAGCATAGAGTTTCTAACTGAAGATAAGCGCAATTATCTATTTCATATTCTCCTTGTTAGCAAGGTAGGTCCACTATAAAGCTTATCGATTAAAAGTCCTTAAGAATGAGAAAACTGACCAAAAAGCTATTCCATAACTGACTCTTATTGTTGAATCGAGGGGTTTGGCTTATATCAGGCTCTAAAACAGTTTTCTTCAAGATAGCAATCTTTTTATGTTTTTGAGTTGCATGCCTAAGGCAATGTTTTTTGTGCATTTAGATGAATTGAGCTTTGCTATTATGCCTTTTTCTTATACTAGTTAATGTTGCGACTATGCCTAATATGGGTTTGCTCCTGCCCTAGATAGCTTCGAGATTCTCGTTGATCGATTATAAAGGGTTCAACCGCTGAATTTACTTATGCCCCCTTTGATGGAGTGTTATTTCTATAAAAAAGATTAAGTGGGAAAAACTAAAATTGGCTCTAATTAAGATTGCTTCAGCTTTTTAGGCACATGAGGAGACGATCTAACCTCTTTTCAATTGAAATCCCAATCAAAGACAAGTTCTACCAAGGCCAAGATTTGAAAGAGAAAATTCACTTGTCGAGATTCCAAGTGACATTCTTCCTTCAAAATCTAAAGTTGAATGACCTCCTTTATTGTGATACTGTGGGTTTGAGCATGTTAGCCGGTTGTGTCCATATTGGCTGCACCTAAAAAATTTCTTCTATCATGTCCTTTTCCCACTAGACGGTATTCTTTGCTTCTTTAGATGACCCGCGTGCTTACCATTATTCAACGGTAATACAATAACCTTTTTGACGTCTTCAAGCACATTCCAATCAGACTTATCACTAATTAGATAGATTGGCTCAGTGTATGCTACTACTAAGTGCTCTTGCTTGTAATAGTCAAAGTAAAAGGTTTTAAAATCAATGTTACATTCCCTGTAAAAAAACGAAAAATGGCAAAGTTATGAAAACAAGAATGAAAAATAAAAGTATATTATTAACAAACAATAAATGTCACATAGATGTTGTTAGTGCATGTGCACATGACTACAAATACATTCTAATCAATGTTAGAATTCGTCATTTGTAATGAAATTTTTTGTCTTTCATTGATCAAAGAGTGGACCCATTCAATTAATTGTGCTTTCCAAATCTTAGCTTTCTCATGCCTATCATAGACTCAACGTTGCATTATATCTCTAATAAATTCTAATAAAGCCATGATGGGCAACTCGCGAGCAAATCAAAGGCATGAATTCAAGCTTTCAGCAATATTAGTAGTCATGAGTTGGTATTATTTTCGAGGGCTGGATCTTCCTTCATGATATATTCAAATGCTTAAGGGTGATTAGCTTGCAATTCAATCATCAATTGACTAAATTCAGACTCTCGATATGCCCTTGCTACACTATAGAATATCTTGAAAACTTCTTCCCTTTTGAATTTATTCTTTATATTTTGGACCATATGCCAAAAACATAACCTATGACAAAAATCGGGGAAAACCTTTACAATGGCCTTTACAATACTAGCATGATGATTCGATATAATAACCAAGTCATCAACATGACCAATAGCCTCCTTTAGTTACTCTAAAAACCACTCCCAAACCTTATAATTTTTTGAGCCACCGTAACCAAATGCTAGTGGGTATATCTGTTCATTTTCATCCTTGCACATAGCATCGTGGAATCTTCCTTTTAAGTGAGTGGCATCGATAGCAATAACTGGTCTAATCCCTGAATGGAACCCCTTTAATGATTATCCAAGAGCTACAAAAAATACTTAAATCGATTAGTCTCATCTTTAATGCATATGTGAGCTTTAGTTCTTGGACTAGCTATTTGCAACATGTGACAATATGATGGTAATCGTTGGTATGACTCAATTAAGTCAGCATAAGTAAGAGACAATGCGTATTATTTTGCCTTCTACGCTTTGCTATATAAAATTTGTATCTCGTATAATTTTTTCATGTCACCTATGATATCTTTTGGCTTAATAATTGTAGCATTAGTGGATAACTATTGAGTAATAGTTTCTTCAATAATGGTAAAACTTGTTAGTCGATATTGTCAATGCAACTCCTTCACTATGCAAGTGTGTGTCAAATCGCAATGTCTAATTTGAAAGAATTGTCCTTGTGTAACTTTCATAGCACGAACCTTCCAAGCATAATTTTTTTCTCTACAAGCAATCTTAAGTATTGATTTGTTAGATCTAGTGACTCTAAATTCAAAGTTCTCAATCAATGCATACATACGCAAAAATTGCATTAACTTTTTCTTATTTAGGAAAAATTGACCTCTAGTAAAGCTATCAATCAGATTCACTGATTCTATAGTAAGAGCTAGAAAAATACTGTATAATTCAGCACTCAACTCACTATACCTCTTGTTAATATCATCACTTACATTGTTGTGTGCTTTAACGCATGCAGGTGGCATATAAGGTGGGATTGAATATGGTACAGAAGGCAAGTTCTCATCATCAAACTCAACTTCCATAATGGGTTCAAATTGCTCTTCTTCGATAGGTTGAGTGGGCTCAATTTTTGGGATTGGATACTTACACACAACATCATAGTCCATCGACTTATCCAAGTCGATCTCATAAATATCTAAGTATTAGGAGGAGTCTCATTATAAAATAATGGTTCTGTGCCCAAATCTTTACCTTGAAGAATTGGATGGGCCTCCAAGTTAGGGATTACATCAATAACCTCATTGCTCCCAATATAAGAATTCAACTAATTGATTCGTTTTGAATTCTACCTTCACATACACCATGTGTGTTCTCAACATCATATCGCTCCACAAAATCCACAATTACATGGGATACTATGTTATCACCAGACAACATGAACTCAATATCGTCATCATTTACTAACTCAATTTTCATGGTAGTTTCCTCAGATCTCACTATGGTGTGCAGTATAATATCATAGTTAAAGAAATCAATATCAATGCAAGATTTAACAAAACCCAATAACTGTGCATGCGTCAAACCCTTTCAAACAACATAACCTTGAGTTTTGATAGTCCTACCAATATACTCAAAACTTCCTCTTGACTTGAACCACTCACCATTCTAAGTTACAATAACATGTATTCTGCCATGACCATGAAAATATTTCAAAAAGAAGCGACATTTTTAGAAAAAGTAACAAAACTAAAGTTTAGTAAATAAATAACAACTTAGATAAATAAGTAATGATATTATCTTATTTATCGATTTTATTAAAGAAATATTAATTTGTGAATAAAGTCATGATGGTTCACAAGATGATGCGAAATTCGTAGCTAAGTCATAATTTAATCAAACATAGCATGGTTCTTTGTTCATGTTATGATATTTATGATACATCACGATTATTCTTTTAAAACAAATAAAATCTTCACATTATTAAGATACATTATCTTTCAAATACATATCTGTTAGTCTTTTGACCCACCCGAAAACTTTTTACTTTTGAAGAATAATGTGTTACTAAAAACGCGAGCTTGGTTGTATAAATCTTAGATACAACATGAAGAGAATTAGCCAAAATCAATTGATGATTGCTTTTTATTCCTTTTCTAGCCTTTGTTTATGTAGATTGTAGATATAAACATAAAGAAAAAATTTGCAAAAAGAGCTTGAAGACAAAAAGAGAAAGAGCTCGAAAAGCAAGAATATTAATATTGTATGCATTAATTTTCTCATTTTTTGAATTTATTTACTTTTTAAGGGTATTATTGTCTTTAGTATGGGTATTTTGATCTTCACAATACATTTAAGTGTGAAAAACATGAAAGTTAGTAAAAATGGTTTGTTTCATAAAAGAAAGGACAAGAGGTGTCAATTTTGGCAATTTCTTCTATTTCTTAGTCTATAATTTATGAGTTGGACTAGGCCTATATGTCTTTGTCTCTGTGAGGTTTTTGAGCTGGTAGCTAGCTATTACCAAGAAGGACTGTTGTTTGATCATTTTCATGATTTCATGGGACCCATCTTTCTTTCGGGCTTTGAATTTGGACAGATCTAGCAAGCCTTCTTAACATGTGTCGTTTGATGACTCAGTGCATGGATGTCCCGAGTCCATTGGCATAGGCTTAGGCCTATTTCATAAGTAAGTAATCTTTGGCAGGCCTGGAGATTTAGTTAAGGGGAGTAAAGGCACTGCAAGCCCATGCTACACAGGTCATGCACACTTCTTAAGAAATTTTTTTTTTATTCTTCTTTTATTTATAATAATATGAAGAGAACACATTAGGCTTGGTCTTGGAACGCCATGCTAACACTATGCTTAGCAAACCATGCAAGAACCAATCTTAAAACATCTTGCCATGGGTGCAGTCACAACATACCAAAAAATAGAAGGACATCAAGCGATAAGAATCGAACCTATGGCCCTATGTACCCAAAACAAATGCGCTAGCCAAATTGCACTACACCTTGTCTCAACCCACGAAGCATATAAATCCACTCAATCAATGAATACTCGAAGCGAACTTGTCCATCCTATTGGGCATCGGGGCTGAAAACCAATCTACCTATTGCATTATATGGCTTTTTGCCTTCTTCTTTTCATTTGAATTTAAAAATCCTACCCACACTAGGCTATGTGTCCTTTAGACCTTTTACCTCCTTAGAAGTGGATTCAAACCACTCACATAAGGATTTTCAATCCTTCACTCTAATAACTGAGCTACATGAACCACTTTCCTAATGTCCATTTTCTTTATCGAATAGTGCCCTACCTTAACACTTAACTAGTAAGGGAAAAGCCCTTTACTAATCAATTTATTAGGCTGGCTTTTTCATCAAGCTTTCCAGTAGTTCTTTCATTTGCTACTTAATCTCCTAACATGCTCAAGAACCGAGATTTGTCTAGTCTCTGGATAGTTATAGGGAGCTTACTTATAAAAAGAAGATAGGTCAATCAAATAAAAATAATGCACAATAGGCTCTCCGCTTTTAATCACTAAGTAGTGTAATTTTTTCTTTTAGGGGACCCTACCAAGAGGTTCTTTCTCTCACGTAATTTTGCCCATCCATTCCACTTTCATGCCAAAGGAAAAGGAATTCGAACCCATGATACAATCTTCTTATATATCGATTTAGCAAAACTAATGCCTTAAGCCATTCAGCCATCCTTCAAGTTATTGATCAAAATTTATTGTGTAGTTGGTTGCTCGAAGGTTATCTAATCTAATAAACTACATAAGCTGTATTGCACTAGCACGTATACTTTTCCTTTATTTATAAGACAGACCCCTATATAAATCCACCCTGCATGCAAGCAATCAAAATCTGCCAATTCTTTCCTTAGGTGACGCCTCCTTTCTATGATGAACTTTACGAGTCTTTGCCTCTAACTTGATCATTTTTGAAATATCTTGTTAGAAAGGACTAGAAGGAAAGACATGGCCAAGCTAAGCCTTTACCTACCTAAATTGAATTCATATCTCCTTCGTCTACTTGAGATATCCTAGATTGTGGCTCTTTTATTACATCATGGAAAAGTCCATTCTTGTCATGATCAATTCACATCCTACTGTAGTGCCTAAAGAACCTTAACAACCAAGACTAGCTTACTAAGGCAGAGGAATTTCTTGTTGATTACATGACCTAGTCAGCCTTTTTCTTGCTTTTATCTACCTATTTAATCTTTTAAATAGGCATTGTTACTACAAAAAAATTGCTTTATATAGGAATTGCGACGTGGCTTAGCTTTTCTTAACTTTAAGAAAGGAATAACTATCTGATTTGGCTTAACTCATGAACTCTTAAACAGGAAGATTCCTAGCTACTTAGACTTATAAGACAAGAGCTATTAACTAAAAAAAAAAGAGATAATATTCGTCTAGTGTGCAGCAAAGAGAAGACAGAAGATAACATCAATGTCTATAATAAAAATAGGGTAAGGGGGAAAATTAATCCATAAACATCAACTAGACTGTAGTGGTTAATAATTACTTCTTTGAAACATTAAATTTGGCTTAGTACGAGTTTTACGTTAGTAAACGAAGAATTGGTTGATATCAAATCCTATGTCAAAAAGTAAAGCACCATTATTTGATCTGGCTAAAAAAAGACTTCAAGATAAAAAGCTTAGATGTGAGGAAAGGCTGAAATGACAAGAAGAGAGCTTAGTAAGGAGAGAACACCAGAGGGAGGAAATTTTCACAAATAAGGAAGCATGTTGAATCTAAAAGGAAGCTTATGAGAGGGAAAGAAAGAAAAAAAAAAACTAATGACATTCATCCCAAGCTAATTGCTTGTTTAGAGATAGTAGTGAAAAAGGAAAATGTTTTACCTTTTGATGTAGTTTCAAATCTTCGGTGTCCCTCAGAGACTGATAAGAGTCAGAATAGGTACTGATAGAGTTGTAGAATGGGATTGATGGTGAGCGGGCCAAAGCCCCCAAATCTTTTGATTTTGGGAACAAAGTTCAACCATTTTTTTATTCTTTGCATGAGATTTCATTACACCATACACAACAAGAAAAAGACCAAGCATAAATCTTGATGATTTTTAATTTTGGTATTTCGACATTTGATTTACTGCTACAAGCTCCTTCTTGTATAGTAACACTTGAGGGAGGTGGTTCAACTACCTTTTTCATCGTGTTTATGAAAGGAACATCAAATTAAAAATTTCTTTATCTTTTATTACCGTGCCATTGATGAAAATTCATAGCTTGGGAAAAGTCCTGAAATCTCACCTTCTAGCATTGTGATAAAGTTTTGACAGAGCAGAGCAATAGGACCTACTTTAAGAGAGAGTACAGGCGGAAAGACCCAAACATCGAGAAATGGGCAATGAGGTTATATCGCTTTAAAAGAGGTATTGATAGCGAACCATAAGCCCTAGCTTTAAGATAAAGAAACAAGCAATCATATGCCTGGAATAGAAAGATATTTCACTTTAAAATCGTTACTGAAAGCATCATAAGCACACTTCCTATCTAGGCAAACCAAACCTGAAAAAGCACCTATTTCTTGGTTGACCTTGCAAGAGTGAATGTGTGGGATAATAGAATTAAGTATCAAGGCCACAAGATAAAAAGAAGGTTCTTGCATATAGGAAAGCTTTTTCACCATCTATTGGGTATTTGTCTTTATCTTGCTACTTATGATAGACAGGCTCAATGCCAGATATTTATCTTTGGAAATCCTTCTCTTTTAATTTTTGGTATTCAGCTGTCTTCCTTGGTTTCACCCTTCCATTCATAAAGCAGATCACTGGGAAGGGTGTTTCTCAAGCATAAAGCAAGAGGTTTTGACCCTTTCACATCGATCAACAAACAAAACTCCTAATAAAAAGCCATTTTCTTTTTTTTAAAAAAAAAATCAACACATTGAAAGATCTTTAATCTCACCTTTGAACAAGTCTAACAAAGCACCTTTTCCTACTAAATTCTATCTATCTTTGCCCGCTTCTTCCATTTGCTGAGCTCTAAGATCCTCTGGAAAATCATGATATGTGCATGCTAGTTACTCTACTTTAGTAGTGTGTTAACTAGTAGTCCACTATTGATTTAGGATTTGGTACTGACACTTGTCTTATTAACTATAAGCCTTTTGAAAAAATATATATATTAGGGTATATTCCTTTTTTTTTTACAACTTTATCAAAGACTACGTGACTTGGGAAGTACTAAGACCAGGGTCAAGCTACAACATGTTGATCATCAAAAAGGTCATTTTCTTGCTTATAGAAACCCTTTTTTTTGATAATTTGCTTCATGAATATTAGGGATTAATAAAAAACTGAATGTATTATTTTAGCATATCATAAGTGAGCCTGCTTATTGCTAGCCCTATAATCATTCATCAAATTCAATGCGAGTTTGAAAGCTTGACAATTGACTTTGGAGAGCCTTTCTTGGACTTAGCTCTTCCATAAAGCTAGAGTAGACAATATGTCTAGTAGTTTATTAGGAGCAAAGAGGAGCTTGCCAAGCTAAGGAGGTGGGTTCAACTATTTCACCAATCCGGAGCAATGTCCCGATGCTATGTTTTTGTTTCAAGGCAAGTTTGCTATATTGTCCTTATTATCTGCCTTTACTTAGTCTTTCTTTTTTTGACAAGAGAAAAGAAATCCTTCCCTTAAGCTTTCATTGGAAAGATCATAAAGAATTAGTCCACCGAAAAGAAATCCTTCCCTTAAGCTTTCATTGGAAAGATCATAAAGAATTAGTCCACCGAAAAGAAATCCTTCCCTTAAGCTTTCATTGGAAAGATCATAAAGAATTAGTCCATCGATGGACTTTCATGTGAAGGATATTTTCTTAGTGTTTCATGGCATGTTTATGACCCAGTTGTAAAACTACTACCATATGAATGTCCTCCTCATTGTTGGTGGTGGGTATGCATGAGAATCCCTCTCCTTCTACTGTTATGAGTGCTGACTATCTTCCAAATCTTGTTACCCTTCTACTGTCGCATATGGTGCTGGCAGGCCATCATATGTGTACGGTTATGGTATGGCTCTAGTCTTGGAACTTATGCCGAATTAGTAAGTCTAAAGTTGCCCTTAGCTCTAATTTAAGTGTAATGAGTTGCATGGACATTCCATCTAATCTCGTAGTGGATAGGCAATTGTTCGCTTTGAAATAGTCTTGATGCAGTTCATGGCCTAAGTAACATGGATTTAAATATAGCTATTATAGGTATGCCCAATACTCAAGCTCTCTTTTGCTAGTTTCCAAGAGGTATCAAAACAAAAAGAAAAATACCGATTATCCTTTAAGAGATGCCTAAAGGGCATAAAACCAAAACAAGAGATAGAACTAGGCTTAAAGATGGCACGGTTTTCACTTTTTCACTTTAATCAGGTGGCAACTGTCGAGGTACTGGTAACTACTGTATGGTGCCTTCTTTTTATTCTTTAATTGCTATTGGTCCTTATGATCTTAAATAGTAATTCCTTGGTTACCATCCAGTCTCGATGTCACATTTTCTGTTATTGCTTCCTTTTAGAGTGTAGGTGGATCCTATCTCCTCCTTCTTTTTTTCTTTGGTTCCCATATGTGTAGGAGGTTTAGCATTGGCTTTGTTGTCAAGGCAAAAAGAGTGTGCTTTTGCACTCCTTTTATGGCCCATTGCGCTTTTCCCAACTCAGCTTACTTGTTTTAACTCTATTGACGTCAATTTTGATGTCAATACTAGTAGCAGCAATAAGTCACTTAAGATTTGTTCCAAAAGAGATATATGTGAAAGGGCTTCAATTCTTTTTAAGAGGGACCTATGTCAGCTTCAATCAGCAAAATTACTTCCACTCAGCCATGTGAAACAGGACTTCATATACCCTTAATTCTTCGATTTGTGTGACTTACAGAGGTTTTTCGTGGAAAGCTTTATGGTTAATGATCGAAAACGTAACCAAATCTCGTCACAATTTTTAATTCATCTTAGTAGTACAAGGAAGAAGCCTATGTGGTGGGTTCGACTACTATAAAAGTGCACATTAATTATCAATAAGCTAATTTTCATTCAAGGGATTTAATCTACTATGATATGTTTTTGACAATCTTGATATTTCATTTTGTAGAAATGTAATCGACTATATGATATCTCTTTTTTAAGTGCGAGAGATTGTAAGGGTCATAGTTTGTCTTCTTTGAAAGATGGAACGAAAGATCAACTCTAACAATACATTTTTGTAGCCTAGAACGAAAGGAGAAAGCGTTAACAAGCTATTCAGTTGAGCTCAAAGAGCTAACCTTAATGGAAAAAGACAAGGTAAGCATCCAAAGCAACATTAGCTGAACTAATGTATCAAGTTTCTGATACGACATTTCTAGTTTATCCTGAAGCAACATTTCTCAAAGTAGCATTCCCACAAGCAAAGGATGAAACCTTTACTTGTTTATTCTAATGAGGGTTTATGAATCACTCAAACAAGCCTTTTTAGCCATATCTAAATTGGTATCCATATCCATATCTTTATGCGTAAGGGCATCAAAATTTAAATCTGTAAAAAGAATTTCGAAATCCCCATTCGTATCTGTATTGGCTAAATCTAGCATAGTGGGTCTTGTTTCGATATAAGAATAAATCTCTTTAAAAGGCATCTCGATGAAAGAGGATTGAGAACCATAAGGCATCTCGATAAGGCTTGTGGGGCTAACTAAGCCACCACTTTTACTAGATATAGGTCCAAATGATGTAAGAGCATGCCACTGAAACCCAACCCTTAAGGGGCTAAGGTCCAAGAGGTGTACTGCTAAAAATGTCTTTTTAGTCAAGGGATTGATTTCACACAAGCATAACTTCTCTAATAACAAGAAAAACTTCACACAAATGGCTAAAGTCCTTTCTTTTCCAAAAACCTATTAACTTCATAAAGGATAAAATAAGTAAGGTAGAGATTAAGGTAAGCATAAAAGTTTTAAGAATCAGAGGATCAAATTTCTTAATACTTGCTAGGAACCAATACAATTAGGATAAAAGCTTACCATGACTTCCAAGCAAGCTACGTTAGGTAATAATTCTTAATGTACTAACGTAGTAGCAAACCACTACTCTAAATTGAATCTATTTGAATAGCTTGAAATGCTCTTATTTGAGCTAGCCATTACATTTGAAGGTTGATCGACAAGAGATGTTACTTCTTTTTAATCAATAATAAGAATGCCACACCACCTACGAGAACTTTATTTCACTATACTTTTTTTTTAATTGTATTTTCTTTGCCTGCATAACTATTAAGCTTAAGCTTGGCTAGTTAATCCTTTATTTATAACTCCAAGTGAAGAAGTCTATGTATTCCATAAGGAAATAGATCAGATTAGAGTTTTCAGTCTTAACTTATGTCAGCGAAGTGTTTGATGAATATGGGCTTACGGATTGTCCTCAACACCCAAATTTCTCTATTAACTTCATCCTTAATGGGTAAGAGAAGGAAGATAGCTTACAAACATCAAGTGGAGCAATGTAGGGCGCTCTTCAAACCAAAATAAGCATATAAAACGATTTAAACTAGTAACAACAACCAACTGATTATGAGGGTTGGCCAAGCAAAGGGCACAAAAGATCGTTAACTCTTATTGTTATTACAAGCCTAAAGGCAAAAGGTGGGACATTAATCCAAAGAATGAGTACTGTACAAAGCCCTTCCTCCATGAAAGAAAGGATCAGACAGAATGTAGAAATGCTAAGAAAAAGCCACTTCCTTAATCACCCAGGTACAGCTCTGTTAAGTAAATTAACTCTATCTTTACTAGTAGCCATGGTAGCCATAATTTGCTTGAGCTTTTTAAAGCCTTTCATGCCTCATTTCACTAGTGCTTTTCGTCAGATCTTTTTTGAAGCAACAAGATCTCTTTCCTTATGAAAAGGTATCATTTTCTTGTATGGGCTTTCCCCAAGGTATATATAATAAGTCTTACCTAGCTGAGTCTTAAGATCTCATGGCTTAGTAATCTGTAGACGCTTCAAATGGAGCCAAATCTATTAAACAGGACAATCCATTGATCTAGATAAGTGAGTTGGTATATAACTAAAGGAAAAACAAAAGGAAAACTTGACCAGAAGATGAGCTAACCTAAGCAGCCATGAAGAGAAATTTTGAATATTGAAAAAAGTATGTAGAAGGCTTACAACTAACCTACTTTTAATTTTCTCTTATGCATTTAACCATCTTATGGTCAAGCTTTGGACGAAGCTCACACTCGGCCCCTTGGTAACCTTTTCTCTTTTATTAAGGAGACTTGTCAATGATGGTGGTTAGCAAAGTGAATCTTTCCCCTTTATCTTGAATAACTAGTGTCATTAGCCTCCTGGTCCACATTGGGTTTGGCAGAGCAATGTCATGACTTTCAAAAAATTACTAGTTTCGTGAGACATGGCTCGAAGAAAAAGATAAATCCAACTTTTAAGGCACTACGAAAAAATTTAAAAATAGTGACACAATATAGTGATTGATTTTTTCAATTGCTAAATAATGATAGAATAACGACAGATTTACTACGAAATGAAAATTTTACCATAGTGACAAAATAATGATAGATTAGCGACGCACATTAACGACAAACGTTGTCTTCATCACTAAATTTATTTTTAGTTCATTTATTTTAATTTTTAATCAACATAAAAATAGATTAACAATCAAATTTTAATCAGTAGTTAATCAAAGATCTAGAGACTATAATACTTCAGTCATTATGTAGGTAATGTAGCCTAGTGACCACCCTATGGGCAGTCGCAAAGGCTGCAAGCTTGCTACCTTCGGAGGAAGCCATGGCCACAAACATAATTGTTGCCTTTGAAGCCAGCAAGCTGGTCAGAGGCAACTATGCATGGCCGCCATCTTGCTACCTTCGTAGGTAGCTATGCATGGCTGCCATGAAAGCAAGCTGGCGACTAGCTTGCTGCCATCGTAAGTAGCCATGCATGGCAGTTGTAGAAGTAAGTTAGTTGTCATCATGTCACCTTGGAAGGCAGTATTGCATGGCTGTCGCTAAAGGAAGCTAGCTGCCAACTTGTTGCCTCAGAAGGCACCATGCATGGCCGTCAGCCAGGGAAGCAAGCTGGTGGCAAGAGCAAGCTGGCGGCCAACTTGTTGCCTTCGAAGGCAGCCATGCAAGCAATCTAGTTGCCAGGCCTTCCAAGATAGCCATTCATGGCTACAAGTTTACTGCCTTAATTCGAAGGTTACCATGCATAGGCGCTCTTATGGCCATGACCTTCGAAGGTGACTATAATGGCCACGAAAAAGGCAGCCATGGAATTCAAAGGTGGCAGCCATGGCCATGAAGGTAGTCATGGCCTTTAAAGGCGGCTGCCATGATCGCGAAAGAGGTGGCCATGATCGCCCATAAAGGTAGCCACAACACCCATAAAGGTAGCCACGGTGCCTACGAAGGCAGCTACAGGCACCCACGAAGGCAGCCATCGTGTCTACGAAGGTAGACAAAGGCATCCATGAAGGCAACCACAGTCTCCCACGAAGGTAGCCACGGTCTTCGAAGGCGGTAGCCATGGCCTTTGAAGGTGGCAGCCATGGCCTCGAAGGCGATAACCATGGCCTTCGATGGCAGCAGCCATGGCCTTTTGGGGCAGAAACGATGGCCAACGTGACAGCGAAGCAGTCATGACTACCACAAAAGCCTCCATGCATGGTCGTGAAAGCAGCCATGGCTGCCCCAAAGGCCTCCATGCATGGCTGTAAAGGCAGCCATGGCCACCGCTAAAGCACCCATGCTTGGCCGCAAAGGCAGCCATGCCTACCACCAAAGCGTTCACGCATGGCTATAATGGGAGCCATGGCCTTCAAAGCTAACAGCGATGGTAGTCGTGAAAGTGTCCATGAGTGGCCATGAAGGCAGCTGTGGCATTGGAATTTGGTAGCCATGGCCTTCTATGGTAGTAGCCATAACCACCGCGAAAGGCCCCATGCATAGCCTCGAAGGTGGTAAACCATGGTCGTGAAGGCATTGCTGCCTTCTGTTGATTTTACTTTCACTGTGGAGGCAACGATGGCCTATAGTTCCATTGCTAGTTTTCACTTCCAGCGACCACCACTTACTTTCGTTACTAAGTGCTTATAAACGAAAAGCCTAATTTTTTTCCTTTCTAACAAGTGTCGTTTCCTTTTCCCCCATTTTTATTGTTGTCTTTGCTTCTGTCTTCTTAAACTGTTTCTTTTTTGTCCACTCAATTTCCTCTCTAACTTTATTGTTGTCTCTGCATCTATCTATACACATGATTCTTAAATTTTTCATTTCACCAGTGAGCGGCACTGACTTTCATTTATTTATCTTGCTATCTCAGAGTCAAGTCATTACAGCTCTCTCCCTGCTTGATGTCTTGGTGTGTATCATTTTTTCCACTGTGAACAGGCATATTCTCTTTCCTCTTTACTTGATAATTTGTGAAGCTAATTGTTGAAATTATTGATAATGATATTAATGATTAGAAAATCTTGTATAAGAATATTATGATTAGATTTGGTAATTATAAAAATATTTTAAATTTTAAATAAATTTTTTAATTATTTATTTTATGTTTTAATAAATTTAATTTATGGTATATTATTAGGTAATTGTTGAATTTGATTATAATTTAAGATAGATATTTTAATTAGATTTTTATGAAATTTAAATTAGTTAGATATGTATTAAATTTTATAATTGTTAACTTTATTTGTTAGTAAATTTAGTTTATATTGGATTATTTTAGAAAACAATCTAATTAGTTTGTGATGTAAAATAAATAAGTTAATTAGAGTTTTATGGAATTTAAATTAGTTAGGTATTAATTAAATTCTATAATTGTTAATTTCATAGGTTAATTAAAAATTTTGTTTATATTAAATTAGATAGATAATAGTTTAATAGAATATAATTTGAGATAAATAATTTAATTAGATTTTTATAAAATATAAATTAGTTAAATGTTAATTAAATTTTGCAATTGTTAATTTTATTTGTTGATAAAATTAGTTAATTTGTTATTGATTATGTAGATAATAGTTTAATTACATTGTAATTTCATGACATAAATAATTTAATTAATTGAATTTTTATGAAAATTAATTTACTTAAATGATGATTAAATTTTGAAGTTGTTAATTTTATTTTTTCAAATAAATTTAGTTTATATTAATTACATATTTACATATGAATGATTATTACTAATATTGAGGAAATTTAATTATATATTAATCAATTAAATTAATATATTATATGATAATCATAAAGCGTTACTGTTAGCAAAGTTAGACTTGACATATATTCTTTAGATACACAATTTGAGAATTATTAGTAAACATTTATTATCTGTCACGTGTTTGTACATGTATCAAAATAAATTGTTCAATAATAATTCTTGAATTATCGAGATCGAATAGTTTAGAAATGTAACATTATGTGCAACACATGTATAATTTTTTGTTCATTCTATAGAGAAGCATAAGACTTTAGATGAGAGATTATAGAAGAAGCGTAAGATGAAGGAGCATGATCACATACGCTTGGAGACTGAATTGCAAAAGCGCTTATAGAGATAAGTTGATGTGAATAAGCACATCCGTAGGATGGAGGCTCTTCTTTTAGGAACTAGGCCCTAGTATCGCCCAATAATTAGATGTAATTTCTTATATGAATATTGTATTTCATGAGAACATAATATGTAATCTTGTATTTATTATGTTTTATGAATTTTGGTTTATTTTATTTTTGTTTAGTTATATTTAAAATTATTTTCACATAAAAAATTAATTATATTAATGACAGATCTATTAGTCACTAATTAATTTGTAGTGAAGTTTCTGGGTGTAGCAACAGATTCTTATTAGTCGCTAAAATAGTAACAGATATTAGTCTGTTGCTAAAATAGCAATAAAATAGAATCTGTCCTTAAACTAGCAACAGGCAAGAATCTGTCGTTGAAGTAGTGACGAATATTATTCTGTCGCTATCTTTAGTGACAGACGTAAATCGATCACTAATTTAGCGACAGATTCACCAATCACTAAATTTGGTTTTTTTAGTGGGGAAGTAAGGGAAAAGAATGGATAGAAAGAGCTTGTTCAAGAAGGGTAGGTAGTGGGGAAGCAAAGTAATTGTGCTGGTTCAATCAGGAAATGGCCAATCATGCTTGTTAAGGATTTTGAATTCAAGCAGCTCATTACTAGACGATCAGTTAAGCTAAGAGAAAAAAACAATAGTTCTTCCAATCAAACAAGCGACCAACAAATTTCAACTATTGCAATCATAGCCATCAAAGCAAGAAGTATAAACTTGTAAGATTAAGTAGGAAGAGCGAAACTTGACAGGTCTAACTACTAAGCTAATGGGCAGCTTTAAAAAATGGCTATCGTGTCTGTGGTTTGCTATGATTTGGTGGGAAGCTGAAAGTGAAGAAAGCTTAGTGCAAGCAACAAAAGTAATCAAGCAATAATCGAGAGTCGAAGGTCTAATTCCACTTAGTGGTGAATTCAACCAACATAAAAAGTAACCTTAGCCCTTTTTCAAGCCAATCTACTTGCCTTTTTTCTCTTATTTCTTTATACTACTTTAACTTTCTACCAACCACTTTAGTGAAGAAAAAGGCAGAATACTTTCTATTTGGGTGTCTTTGTTCATAAGCCAAGAAAAAGTGGCATTCTAGTTGGTTAGACTATACTGCCTAACTACCTGAATAATATTCCTTTGTTGCCTCAATGTCTTAAAACTTTAGCAAACAATCTTATAAAGACAAGATTTCTAACGTTTGTGTAAGATTCATTAAAAAGAAAACTTACAATTTTTTCAATGATAGGCATTGTTTCTAATGCATAATGTCTTTTTTTATCTTGTCGCGCTAGCTTCCATAATTCACTACGATTAATTTCCTCTTCTACCTTGAGTTCTACTTTCTGTAAAGATGGAGTAACAAATTAAAAATTAGAAACATGTATCTTAAAATCATCACAAAAAATGTAAGAATGAGAAAATTACCAATTTGTGCTCTAAGGTTGCATGTCCACCTCGACTCAATCGATGAGGGTATTTATTATGTTTTTGTCATTTTTTTTTTGTTCTTCATTCAATTTCTACAATGTTTCATAGTAGTTGATGAAGAAACATGAAATATTTATTGTTTAAAAAACATATTACAACATAAATGTACCTTAAAATCCTTTGAAAGTCGTGATTTAACGAACTTCTTCTAATTATTTTGTGAAATGAAATTGTAGATCGAAGGTGGTCACGCTATAGCATCAAGATTGTTGGCAAAAGGCATTATATATTTTATTGTCAGGATATTCTTGATGTTTTAAATTTGTTGCTAATTAATTGTAAGATAGACTTTTTCATGCGATGATCAATTTCAAATGCATCCTATAAATAAAATTTGATAATTTACTATGCTAATAAAAAGTATAATTAAATATTTATGGTGAAAGTGTTAAACCTGAACATATTCTCACATTTTTTTTCTTTCAAAAGATCTGGAACCTTTTGCCAATCACTATAAGTTATAGGTACTGTGGTACGTGCAAGAATCCAAGAGTAGATATAAGAGATTTAGCTTTAGCACCATATGGTACACCTTCCGAATTGAACTATACCACCATTTTTGTCCCTAAATCTTTAGATTTGGTAGGCGAATCTGATAACTTCTTAGTTATATCTACATTCCTACAAACATAAAATATAATCCAAATAAATAGCTAGAGCATAATTCATTATATGATACTAGTTTTTGCAATAAGTAATACTGTCATAAATGAAAAAAAAAACAATCAAACCTTTTTGCCTTGAGTTGAAAAGTTTACTTGTAAGCTTCATCAATCCAAGTTCTATCACAATCGAGTTGTATATAGTTAACATCATCCTCATTGATTTCATTATTTATACCGACCTCAAGTATGCCATTAATAATGAAATCATATTCTTCTATGTTATCCACATCATTATTTCTCTAATTATGTTTATAGTCTTTTGTGGAGTAGAGCAAACAATGGACTATCTTAGATCTAGTTGGTCTGGAACATAAAAAACCTAATTTAGCTTGAGAAGCTAAAATGAAATAATCAGATTTATGGCCACGTCGTTTAAGATCAACTAATATATGAGCAACATAATCTAATTTGATTCTACCATTATTTTTAACCCAATCACATTTGAACAATGTTATTTTAAACATATGGTAATTAAGCTCCCACATTTCCTTGATAACACCATAAAATGAAAATTGTCCAATTACTAGATTCTTGTCCTTAGCACTTGACATTTGCATTGTTGTTGCAACTACAATGACTCCACTATTTTGTGTAATTCGACTATTATCATGTTTCCATGTATGGAAGCGATAACCATTCACATCATATCTAGGATATTTTATAACTTCAGGACAAGGTCCATGTGTTAACCATTTCACCAAAAAGGAAGGTTGATTTTGTCTTTCTATTTCTGATGCAACTTATAGACAAAAATTTGATCGAATAGATTTTAGTATTAAATAAATAGATGACATATGGTCATGTTAAAGAAACTGATAAATAGTTTTCCTCGAAATCAAGAAATAAAGGTCTGAGTATGCTCATCTTGTAACCATTTAAATTGTTTTGATTGACGGGGATACTGTAATTTCACATACTTGATATGCTCACTGTTCATGAAATAAGGTTAAGCTCGTCTAATGAATGCATATATGTATAAAGTATATGTTTTATAATCAAAATACACAGATTAGGAAGAGACATACTCAACATATAGTTGAACGTCAAGTGAATTCAGTAATACTTAAAGATGTGCCTGCTCTAATTCTTGTCGATCAACAGTAACAATGTGACCACTAGGTAAGGGCTTTCCAACTTGGATGTCATCTTCTTTTCTAAATGGAATACCAATTGGATGCATGTTAGAGTAATAACCTTCACAAAATTCAAGTGTTTCTTCTACAATGTAGCAATCATCAATACATCCTTAAGGACGATTATGGTTATGAACATATCCTTTCAAAGTTTTCATGAACCGTTCAAATAGATACATCTGTCTAAGGTATATCGATCCACGTAATCTCACTTCTCTAATAAAGTGAATTGTTAAATGCACCATTATATCGAAAAAAGAAGATGGAAAGTATTTTTCAAATAAGCAAAGAGTTACCACCAAATCTTGCTGTAATTTGCCTAGTTTTGAAACATCCACAACCTTACTACACAAAGCATTGAAGAAGAAGCAAAATCTCATGATTGCGTATCTAAAATGTTTTGGCAAACCAGAGCCAATAACCAATGGTAGAAGTTATTGCATAAAAGCATGACAATCGTAAGACTTAAGACCTCGAATTTTCATATCTGTCATTGACACAAGATTTTTGAAATTTGTTACATACGCAAATGTCTTTTATGTTTGATAATATCTCACAAAACATCCTTCTCTCTGATTTGCTTAGAGTGTAACAAGTAGCTGGTAAATAAATACGGCCATTTACAACCTTGGGAGCTAACTCTTTTCTTAAGCTAATTTCTACAAGGTCTAGTCGAGTGTTGATCCCATGTTTAAATTTTTTAGGAATATTAAGTAAAGTTCCATAAATGCTTTCGTAAACATTTTTTTCAATATGCATTACATCTAAAATGTGCCGAACATGTAAATGTTTCTAATATTTAAGGTCAAAAAAGCATGATTTTTTCTTGAAGCATGTTTGAATATTATCATTCAATCTTTTACCCTGTGTCATTTTCCTCTTAGCAACAATTTTTTTTACCCCATACATTAGTAATAGAGCTTACTTTTTGCAGTATTTCTTCTCCACTTAGTGCACAAAGAGGTGAATCGGTTTCATGTTCTCCACTAAATGTTTTCTTTTACTTTTTAAATGGGTGATTTTTTTTGAAGGAATCGTCTATAACCCATATGTACATTCTTCTTATCATGTTGTAATGTACAAGCATATGTGCTTTCACCACATATTGGATAAGCATAATATCCCTTAACTGGACAACCACAAAGATTTCAATAAGCAGGAAAATCATTAATTGTCCATAATAAAACAGCTCATAACATAAATAACTCTTTTAGGTAAGAATCATAGACTTCTATATTAACCTCCCATAAAAGCTTCAAATCATCAATCAATGAAGCAAGATATACATCAATATCATTACCTGATTGGCGATGTCCTGATATAAGCAAAGATAACATCATGAATTTTCGTTTCATAGATAACCAAGGTGGTAGATTATATGTTATCATTACCATTGGCTAACAACTATATGCAGTGCTAAGGGAACTATGTGGATTTATTCCATCAGTAGAAATAGTCAATCAAAGATTTCTGTGTTCAGATGCAAAACTTGGCCACTTAAAGTCTACTAACTTCTAAGCAAGTGAATTGGCAGGATGTCTTAGTTCCCCATCCACTTCCTTTTTGTTAGCATGCCAAGTTAAATGTTGTGTAATTTATGGTGACCAAAACATTTGCTTGAACCGTGGAATATGAGGAAAGTACCACAATACTTTAGCAGGAATCTCTTTCGTTTGGTTTTTGACCTTACCATTTTCTTTCCATCTCGATAGTCCACAAGTAAAACAAGATAAATTCTTATACTCCTTTTTAGAAAGTATACAATCATTCGGGCAAACATGTATTTCTCATAATGTAAACCAAATGTGTTCATAGTTTTTTTTTGCTTCATACATCGATGTAAAGATTTCGTTTCCAGCACTAAACATATCAGACAAACAACTTAACAAATCAGAAAAACTCTTATCTAACCACCCATATTTTCCTTTTATGTTATCTAATCTCATTAATGCAAACAACTTAGTATATTTCATGTTACAACGATATAAAGGCTTTTTTACATCTTCTAGTAAGTTTTGATATAATTTAGGATCATCTTAACAATATTCAAATGCATCATTAACCATGTCTATTATATTGTCGATATGATCATCATTGTAAGATTCATCAAACACTTATTTCTTATTTGTGCAAGATCTAGAAGAACACTCTTCCCCATGCCAAATCCATCTCTTATACCTCTTATTAATCTCTTTACTAAACAAATGATACTTTACTTCTTCAACACTTAATAATGTTAAATTAGCACATGATTGACAAGGACATCTAACGAGTATAGGATCTTCATAATGAGATATGGCAAAAAAAAGAAACTCATCCATGCCATCAGAAAATTCCTTAGACAATCTATTCAAATGCATCCAAGATTTATCCATATTCTATCCTATGATGACAAATAAAAGAAAACCCAATTATTATATATGCTTATTATGTATGTAAAGCAATGTTATTGTAAAAATAAGATAAGAAACAAGGTTCCTATAGACTGAAAGGCCTTAAGCAAAACGAAGACTATTTCTTCTAAACACATGGTACATTATTAGATTAGTAAAGTATTATTAACTTGAAATAATGTTAGCTGTGCAGAAAGAGTAGTAGCTTTTGTCTGAAGGGTTTTGACTTTTCTTTCAAGTTCTATTAATATGTAACAAGCTTTCCTTTCCTTCGAATGAGCAACTAACTATTGATTTACAATTATCCTGCATGATGAACCATATCATTTGTGAGAAAAAAAAAGCCTTTATTACTAGCACAACAAAATACTAATAAAGTTCCACTTTAAGTGACATACCTGAATATCAATAAACTTTTTCTCTCAATGATTATTCTCCTATTATTGATTTATCTTTGCTTCAACTAAAGTAATCCCTAATCCATCAAGTACTGCGTGTTTACAAGACACATTAGTTATCAATTATCCAAAATATTTGTAAAACTAATATTTTCTACCATGATTTATTTAGAGTTTCTAGTATCACAGTGGAAACCAAACTGGAATTCAAAATGTCAAAAAAAAAAAAAAAAACTTAAGACATGCAAAATGTTTGACAAATCAATAAAGACACAGTCATAATAGAAATTGAGTTGAAGTTACAAAATTCTTCAAGGAAATATTAGCAATCTTTTTTGGTGAGCAACATGGATTACACTATATAAAGAGTCAAGGATTTAGTTCATGTACTAAATGTTAGTCCAATGGTTACTGCAAAACCAAACTAAGCCTGCTCTGCTAGTTCAACTATTTCCAACTAAATTTTCAACTAAATAATTAATAGTTATAGGGACACCAAGCTAAATTACAGAGATGTAAGAGGCATATCATTTACTATAAACTAGTAACCAGACTTTGTTAAACTATAGATAACAAGCATTAACAACCATTCACAGAGCAGGCCAAATTCTTTGATTCAGACAAAAATAAAGCAAAATTACTTCAATAGGATGCATCCTAACAAGTTACAGTGTGAAACAATGAATCTGTCTAGAAAAAAAATGTGCAATTTACTTAATATATCTTAAGGTGGGTGGTGATTGCATTGCAAGAATAATAACAGTAACACTAATTTCCAAATTCATAGAGAACATGCTCTAGTAAAAATTTTCTCCCTTGATTTACTTACAATTTCTAGTATCACAAAGGCAACACACATGGGTATCTTCTGACAGTGCACAATAACAAAAGAAGAAAATTTTAGAACAAAACTAAGTAAGAAATTGCAAGACTTGACAAGAAAATCTCTATTTCTCTCTTATAATGTAAGATGAAGGTTTGATTAGTTTTACATACCATTTTTTTTTTTTTTTTGCTTTAATGGTATCATGTGATAGTGCACAAAGCTTATTTCATAAAATTTTGGAAAGAATGAAGCTTTGGTCGTTAGAAGAGAGAAATTTTTGTTTCAAAGAATAGTGTTTTTGTGGGAAAGTGAAGGAAGAACACTGGCATTACGTGGGTAAAGATCCTTAAGTATTATAGTACACATTGTATACTATTTAAAGTCTATTACCACTAAAATACCATTTTATAAGATTTTCATTCACTAAGTGGTAAAGTCTAATAAGGTTGACTAAGAGAGCCTGGTTCAAGTTGACACTCTAGCTTTTTTCTCAAAATAATTCAAACATATCTTTTATTAAACAAACAACATAATTAACCAAAATCAATTATAGACCAAATGATTGTAAATGTGATATAATTTCCAATAGGACTTGGGTTCGAGTCTGTTGGTTTGCTTTTTAATCAAATATTTAAATTAGAAATAAAATCACAAAAAAACACATCACATGGTTTTTTTAGACTAGATGGCAATGACATTTATCAATATCTCTAGGAGAGATTGATATGAGTCTCCATCACAAATTTTTTTTCTAATTATAGATTTTTTATGATGGTCCCTCAGAACTGTCATGTAAGTTATGCTTTTTATGATGGTCTCTTGGGACCGTCATGTATGTTAAGTTTTTTATAACGATCTTTCAAGAGAATCATGTATTCGATTTTTTTATGACGGTCATAAAAGACCATCATAAAATACTGTCATTAAAAACAGTTTTTCTTGTGGTGATTAGGATAACTACATATTTTATCTCGCTAGAGATTAGTGTATCTTAATCATATGTCAACTGTCTACCTAAAAGCGTGTCATAGGTCATTGGCATAGTTGCTCATATTATTAACATCTTTTTTTTTCTTTAAAGTGTTTTTCTTTGCCTTTGATTTTTCCAACGATCTTAGCTATATCAAAATCTAATTGATAATAAGGTTTAATAGTTTAATTGATAGCATAATTTGCGCCCAATTTTGCTGCTTCTAATGGCATTTTATTGTTAGTAAGCCTTTGATCCGAAATATGGTTATTGATTCATTTTTCATTACATTAACATGTCTCGATAAATATGAATTGAAAGTTTGACCTTATGTTTGATCATTCTATTCAAGAGGAATCTTTAAATCAATGCTAGGCCAATTTCATAGATTTCAATCTAGCCCTTCATTATTAGTGGTTTGCTTTCAAAGGGGATTGATTCCTAGTAACCTTACTAATAAAGAGACTTGAAAGTAGTAAATGATGCAAACTTTAGAGCATCCTATCTTACAAAGAATTTTTTAAAGGGGCTTGAAAATCAGAACACAATCTAATGGATTTAAAACTCGTATTTTTATTAAATAAAAATTGGCTTATAGCTAGTTCTACTCATAATTGAAAGTGTTAATTAAAAATCAAAAATTCAAACTTTAAAACAAAGCTGTTCAGTCCTCCCCATTGAGAGTACTTCACTCTCCTTAGAGTGCTTACATATAAGGAAGGAAGATGTTTAAGGCTCACACATACGCAAATTACAATAGGATCGCAAATTGTAAACTGTACACTTCCTCCCATTAAACTCCCAGTGGTAAACTAAAGTTGGAAAACAACCCTCATCCCAATGGGGTGTTTGAGCTGATAAAATCTATTATTTCACATGTCTTTCTTCGAATAGTCCATCTTTATTTGCCCTAGATCCCTCATGCGGTGGTCCCACTGCAGGTAACTGCCCCTTCTGTTATAGCTTTTCATCTATTTAACATAACTTTGCTGCTTTTCCTTGTTCTCTACATGATCAGACCCCCTTACCTGTTCACTTACTGGCTACTTTATTAAGTTTCTATGAATAGGTAAGCAAGATTTATAGCCTTAATGATAAACAAATGGGCATTTTTTAGGACTAGCCCACTTCCTATTCATCAAAAGAGTGATTTTTTGCAAATAATTAAAGGAACCGTTGTAAGATTACCGAAACACTAGATACGGGGACTACCCAAGCTAATGTAGAGGCAAGAACACTTTCTGGCCAAGTTCCATTAATTGATCATAATGATATCATGGAAATGTTACATGATATATATAGAAGCAAAAAAAGAATCACCTTAATACTAAACTAGATTGATCCCAAGATCTTCTTGAAAATGGGAAGATTTAAGATAGCAACCACCTTCCTAGAGAGCGTGAGATGCATGTACTAGCTGAGTGGGGATGCAGCTCCGTGGACTACTGATAGGGCCTGATAGGTGGTGTTATCACACCCTTCTCAAAGGAATTATACGTGACACCCTCAAACCAACATGTCCTCCTTTTTTATTCCTAGGCAGACATTTTTATTCATTCATTAATTAATTCAAGGTACTTGTAGCTTGCTTCCAAGTCCAAGTGCTAGCAGTAAAAGCTTGCCATCGAAAGTAAACTTTCGAGCCAAGAAAAAGCTAAAAAAACATAAATGCCCCTGTAATCTTTTTTAAGCATGAAGTAACTTTGAGAAAGGATGGTTATAGAAATCATCATACTAGTAAAAATGCTTTAGCTTACCTATAATAAGGAGCCTTTTCTTGACCATTAGTACTTTACTAATAAGAAGGGTTTTTCTCGCTTATTCAGTATTACTTTGGCTTTGCTGTCCATATTTTGTTAGCATGAAAGCTACTACAACTAAAAAAATGAATGAAGGAAGAAGGCATTAGCATTAGAAAGACTACATGAGGCATTTTGAGTTGACCACAATACAAGTCATGAGGAATAGCAAAGTTAAGCAAGATAGGCTTTTTGATGTCAAAAGCCCCAAAACTAGCTATCTTATAAAAGATAACTAATGTAAGCTTACTCAACTAATCTCATAAGTAAATGCCTATTCGCATTGCAACTAATAGGAAAAAAAACAAAACAAAACAACTACAAGACTAGACGAGTAGTTAAGTGCTCCTTATTGTTCATATCATTAGGTTTGAGCTTCCTAAGCTCTGTGCTGTTGAGGTACTCTACAAGGGTCTTACCACTTTGATTTATTATATTTGAGTCACTGGAGTACTTTGGGATTGCATTCCACACTAAGGATTTATGCTTGTGGGGTAGGGTGAATATTATAGACAGGCAGACTAGTGGTTAATAATCGTTTAGACTTGGTAAAGGTTATCGTGGCACCTGTAGTAGGATATAGGACTTATCATCATGCCCATGGACTAAGTTATGATGTCTCCATCCTTAACATTCATCAAGCAGGCCACGTGGATTGGCCAAAGTCTTCTTTGGCTAATGAGACCTAATCCCGAAGCCTTTAGAGTATTTTTTTGATAGGCACCTTTATCTGCATAAGGAATTTGCTGCTGATAGATCCTTACCAGTGTCGTTCTCCTTCCTCTACCACCTTTTGACCCGTAGCAGTATAAGGTCATAAATTTCAAACATTCATGCTCGATTGTGAGACTGCTTGTTGAACATCTGATAATGCATTGCTCTGAACTAAGCTATGTAACAATGAAATTCTCCTTGATCCTTACAGGATATGCTTGATGATCCCCTATAATACGCTTACTTAGGGACTTTCTACTCAAGCTTTTTCACTAGTTAAGCATTGTCCAATAAACTCCCTATTTTTCTCATCCCTTTCTTAAGTTATTTGATTAGGATACTATCATCTAGGTTCCTAAACTTTCCATAGATGGCAAAGCGTAGATGGCAAGTAGTTGTATGGATACGGTGCTTGATGCATAGATAATTCTCCAACCTTCACAAAAGTTGCATAGGAGTCATCGTCGGAGAGTCTTCCTTAATGATCAGACTAATGAATTCCATTATACCTTATGCAGCTATCCTACAAAGCCTACCCAAAGGTTCAAGTTAGATTATAAGAAACGAGCAATACATTTTCATATTTTAATGAGAAGCTTTATGACACCCATGATTCCCAATAGTAAGTTGTCAGCATATCGTGCATAACAAATACTTATTAAGTAAGGGGTTTTTAAGGGGACCAGCTTATGAGCCAAGCGTCTCTTTGACCTGATAACTAGTATCGCATTTTTGCCAGCCCTATAAGTAGCCCTTTCTTTTGCAATACTTCATAAGGTCTCTAATGGCCTAATTATTATTACAACCATTCTTTACCATAGAATCTATCCTTCGAGGTCAACCAGACGACTTTTATAAGGAAACGTAATTCAAAAAAAGCTTGAGTGCTTGTTAAGGAAAATGACAAAAGTCGATGAAAGGGTAAAATAGAAGGCATTTTCTAGTTGCCCCTGAGGAGAAACGTGCTTGTAGAGGGGGGTGTGCCACAATGAAAAGAGGGAATGAAAGGTCACTTTGCATTGGATGCTCTTTACCCTCCCAAGAATGACGGCTCTATTGTCTTGGGGAGTGTTAAAGCTTGCTTCTTCTCTAGAGTTTTCTTAGTCACCAATAGGACTTACCCTTGATAAAACTGATTTGATTCTTTGAACAATCGAAATTTCATACATTTATTGAATTCTCCCTATCTCCTAATCGAGCTTATGTAGGTAGATATTACTTGGTAGGGCCGATAGTAATACACTATGTAGGACAGAGTAAGGGCCCTTCTTATCACTTATAAGTCATCTGGTAGAAAAGACTTTCTGAATGGAGTAAAAGAAGTTGGGATCTTCGATTTCTTCCTTAAAGATTAGGATGAGTCAAATGTCAATTGATGGCATGAAAACACTTTCTGATGTGGAATTCTAAAAACCAATGAGAGATTTCTCACTATTTTGTGATTCGTTTTAACACCGAGTGGTAGCCTTGATGCGAGCGAAAATGTGATGTGTTTAGAAACTTGGAATCATAAATTGATTTGGAGTACCATTTTGATTGCCGCTTTCATGATCTTTTCTATAGGTAGAACTAGTATAAGCAGTCTAAATTTAATCGTTATTTCTTTTTTCATACTTTAAAGAGGGATAAACCTCGTTGTTTGCTCTTTTTATTAATAATCAAGGACCCACTGCCATCCTTTTAGTGACTCATAGGGCTTCCTTTTGCTCAGTATTTTTGGTTCTTGAGATTTTCGACACCTCTCCCAAGACCAAAATGATTGTCCCTCCCTAGTGGGTTTACATCCTTCCCTGAATATTGTCGAGTGCTGTTCACTTTCTTGCCATTCTTGTATCCATCACCTGCAATCCACACAAATGTGTTTGCAACCCCCCCCCCCCCCAAGAGGATGACAAGCAAAGGATTTCTTAAAATACCCCTTGCTTCCAAACTCAACGTATAAGGCTTTCCCATATGAGCATTTGGTATGTGCATCAATTTATGGAAAAGTGAAAGGGTCACCATTACTGAAGATCTCCCCTTTAATCTTAGATAGGTCATTTAATGGTCCACTATCATTCATTGTTGTGCTTGCATACTAGGCTGAAAGCTTCGTGATACCATTTATCACTGGTTTTTGCCTAAAAAGGTTTATTGCACAAGTTAAGACAAAGGCTCCTAAAGAGGAAAGCTCAATAAATGTTAGATGCAAAGTTCTACACCTAATTAAGATCATATTGGCATATTTTCCTTTAAAAAAAAAAACAGAGTTGACCCCTGTTGAAGACAAGAGTAAGGTACAACAAGGCCATTTCTGTCCACCGCCTTTCTCACAAAAGCGTACATGGACGTAATTGCTCATATGGCTCCCAGCTAGTAAGTAGTTAGCCCTTCTTTACAAGGAATGGATGGAAGTATGGATAAATCAAATTAAATAGATGAATCCAGTTTTTCTTTTCAGTAATAACATGATGAAATCATCCCTTTCATAAAAACCTATGGATCCCCTGCCTATCATGCCACTTCAGCACCTTATGGTCCTTGAAAAGATCGTAATAAGCCCTTTCCGTTAATGTTTTTATAGATTTTAAAATTTTCATAATGGATCAGAATGAGAATAAATCTCAAAATTTAAGAAATACTCATCTTAGAGCTTTCACTCTCTTCTAAGAAGGGCTTTTTATAGATAAAGAGGTAAGTCAAGGATAGGTCCCCATTCGATCTATTTCTCATAGTCAGAAGAAGATCTCTCATCCCATGACCTGAATAAGAAGGAATAGCTCTTGATGTGAAATCAATATTAAAGAAAGAAGAGGAATTAGATGCTCCAGACTGAAAGCCCTAGATAAGCCTTAGAAAACATACAGACAATGGACTGGACATAAATAATGGAAAGAAGAAAAAGGCCTTGATGATCATCCTATGTTAATTTTTGCCTTGCCTCGATGATGCACTCTTAGCACACAGAGCAACATACTGAAAAAGAGAAAGAATGTCTCTATTATTTAATTAAAAGAATCATTGGTTTAACTTATGGATTACGTGAAAAATACGAGAGCTACGCAAGCTGTTATATATTCTCCCCTTACCCTTCAATAATAGAAGAACCACTTATCTTCTCTTAGATAATAGTCGACCGGTTCACATTTATGGTCAATGAATAGGCTCAAGGATCTCTTCTTCAATATGATAAATTACCATATTGTAGCACCACCACAACGTTGATTCTCCTTATCTTTTTAAACATCCCATGCTATGACTTCAACTTTGAGTATGATGAATGATTGGAAAGATCTTTATAAAAGTCCCTATTTGATCAAACCAAAAAGTTAGTATATATATAGATAAAAGGGCGAACTACGAGTTGTTTTAAAAAAAACAAGTGACTGACATGAAACGAGCCTCTCACTGAATGTCTTATTTAAGTGTAAGTTCAAAATCAAGCTAGAAGATAGTGGAATGAGGAGGCTCTTTGCCATTGCAAATAGACCTTAGTTCGGCCTTTACATGATTAGGTGATGGGTGTGCTTCGTCGTCTTCCAATTGATGAGATATATAACGAAGCTACTCCTCTTGCCATTCTATCAACAAGAAAGTCAATATTAATAGTGGAGGGAGAATAGTAGTCCCCTACTCATCAATTAGTAGTTGAATAATCCTAGTAATGGTCCTTTTACCTAGCAGAGTTGACTCTTAGTTAGAAATGATAAGGGAGACCAAAGATTTCAGATTACAACTTAAACATGTTACTTTACGCATAGGCACAGTAAAATTTGAATCTATTGTCTCAAATGAGTGGCTCTTGGCTTACTTTCCAAAGAAGAGCTTTCATTAACTAAGAAGTGAGAATTGTTGACCTATATGATTTTAGGCTCAAAAAGATGAGGAAACTAAATATTTCACTCTTAAAGATTAAGCTCGTTAGTCATATTTTCCATGGTGTCGTGAGAAAGGAGCTTCGAACATGACATTCGTACCCACGGAAAGTTTTGGCAGGCATTATTATGATCTTGAAGCCCTTGCTAGAAGCTACTCAGTATGGCTCACTATTAAAGAAGGTTTAAGCATCCTTCAACTTAGCCTTGTGATCCACTAATTCATCTCTTAATTTGGTATTCCTCAAAAAAGGTGGATAAGGTTAAAAAAAAAAAGTGGTGAGGGCAGAAGAAAAGATTTTCAATTTAAGGTTCTTACCCTTGGAAATAAGTATTGAACAAAGGACATAATGGGTTAGGTAAAACCTCTTTTGAGAGGAAAGATCTATCAAAGAAAAAAGTTGAAAGCCAAAGGTTTTTTTTCTCCAATATTATGCTTTAAAAGTTAGACTTGGAACAAAAATAACTCTTATCTATATTTTATTAATAGGATAGGAATTCGTAATGGGACGTTCTTTTCATAGATCCTTCGAGCAAGAAAGGTACAGTGCCTTATCGGGGCCTTTGACCACCCTTGAGGTCATCCAAAGCCACTTTAGAGCAAGTTATTAACCGTAGTAATATAATGTTCAATGGTGAGGCAAAGCACTAACAAGAAGCTTCCCTTAGGAATCTTTTCCCATGTGGTTTTCTTACCCATAGATAATAAGACCGATCCATCTTTCCACGCCTTCTGAAAAGTTATTCTGGTTGGTTATCTTTACCAATGCATTGGTGTGTGACCCTTGCAATCTACCTTCATAAGTATACTTTGACGCATCTTTGAACAAGCATATCTTAATGTTTCTACTATTCTTGCTCATCATGCATCATTCTTATGGTCTCTCGAATCGCTTTCAAAGTAGATTTAGTCTTCATTTTCACTTTTCATTGAGTGTAAAGTTCCTAGTAATCACCTGTGTAAGATTGATCTAACTCAGAAGCACCTTTTCTTTCACAATCGATGAGTACATATCAATGAGCTTATGTAAGCATTTTTTATTACTACACTTTATTGATGCAACGAAGTCTTTCTATTCCATAAGCAGAGACCTTTTGAGAGAGTCTTTCTTTCGTCGACTTGCCCTTTTGACCTACCTAGAGAAGGAAAATTCTGGCGAGATTATTAATAAATGTAGGTCACATATAAGTGTGTATGCTTCCTAAGTCAAGTGTATTTGCTTCTTTGAAAGTGGGTGCTTATGGGACTTTTGCTTTGCAAACTACAAGATTAAGATCTTTTTCTATATCTATTGATATCTCTCTAGAATGAATTTTTTTTTTCAAATAATGCCACAAAATTAATTTAAAAAAATTTTTTGTTAGCCGGTGAGCCTAAACATTCCCTCAACTTAAAAACATTTCCTATGAGTAGTTTCATAATTCTAACTAAGGGCTCGGTTCTAACCATTCTTACTAAGGACAACCTTGCTCCTAGCAAAAGATTAAATGCTAGGTATGAAGTAAGTTCATAATCCAATGAATTCCCTCAAATCAGATGACACAACACAAACTAGAATTAAAAGATTGATCTAGGTAGTGACAAGTTCGAATTGAAAGAAACCATGCGTACACTAAAAGGACATATAGGTAAGCCTTTATTAATTCTTCACATGGATTGTTTTTCATTATTTTTCATTCCATAGACATATATTACAGTCTAATCTGCTTTATAACTTTAAGGGACCGAGAAGAAGTCTTTTGATCCTTCTTGAGTCTACTCTCATCTTTAAAATGAAGCTTCTAATTTAGTTGGTGTAGACATTGAAGGATCAACTAACATTAGATAGGAAAGGCTTTCAATTAAAGTGCTCAAATTTGTTTTAAAGTTAGTTTAAGAATCTATTTTTAGTCTAGTTGGTGTTCTAACATCTCGAATCGAGGTGGCTCTGAACTTAGGTTTGCCTACCTTTCTAGTTATAAAAATCGGAAAGGAACTTTGAAGCCTTAATTCAAGCTAAAGATAACACTAAAAAACTAGCCGTATTGATGATAATAAGTGATGACAACGAAAAGGCATTTTTTTAAGCCTAAGAGGCAGTGAGCAAGGTAGGATAAAGTGAAAAAGAATCGTATTTGAATTAAGGCAGGTTAATGAGGCCCTATGTATTCTTTCTTTTTATGAGTGGTAGGCAAGGAAGAAAACTATTCATTACATCTTCAAGAACTAAAGACAAATAGTCGTTTGAAGACTTTTTCAAAGACCACTTTATAGAGGGCATGTATCATGCTTAATAGAACCATGCTTTACTATGTAAATAGGAGAAAAAAAGAGGGATGACAACAAAGGAGCCATTTTTATATATTTGGAAATTGAATCATCATGCATTTTAGGCCCTTCCAAAAGCCATGACGTGGGTTCACATGAGTGGCGAAAGACTAAGATCACTTGTGCTCTTATACTTCACAACAATCTAAGCTAGGAAGCTTTAAAGCCATATCTTATGGATTAGTAAACTCAAATTAAGAAACCAAACCGGGAAGGCTTCCAAAGTCAAGGCTTGATCCTGCATAATTGATCTATTTTGTTCTAATTAGTATCTAACTTACTTAATGCACTGACAAGCATCTGCATTGCTGCTTTCGCTTTGTGTTAAGGGCACAAGGGAAAGAACAACTACTCTATTAACGTAATATTCATTCATAGTGTGGTCATTTCCATTATCAAGATTAAACCAGTGTGTTTGAGGGAATAACTCCTCCTATGAAACTAGGGATTTACCTTTTAACGACATTCCCTTAAAAAGAAAACAAAAGTCTTTCGAAATAGGAAGAAAAAACCAATGGATTATAGTAGTTTCATAAGGTATTCACCCTTTTTTAAAGGGGTGCACCTAAGAAAGGAAGTAGCTTGTATCTTTTCTTTTTAAACTGTAACTAGCGAAAGAAGACTTCCCTTCTTTTGAGAAAAAGAGTAATAAAAGGGATCAAAAAGATTAATTACCAAGCAAAGGAAAGCAAACACTACTAGTGTTGTAAGGAAAACCCCCAAGATTCCATGGGAAATTAAAAACTGTTAGATAAGAATGTTCATTGGATTGCCTTCAGTAAATCTAACTAGTTAAGCTACCTAAATAACCTTTCTAACTGAGAAAAGGCAGTTTTGTTGGTTCCTGATTTCGAAACTGAGAGCGCGAAGTCACAAGCTGATGAGCTACATGTGAAGTTAAAAAACCCCAGTTATGAAATGAAAGTTATAACTATCAAGCTAAAACTGCGAGCCAAAAATGTAAGGAAAGGTCCCAACTACTAACCACATTTTGATGTATTGCAAAATTAGGAAGTGAAGTGAGGGAAGGGCTTTCATATACGGAGTGGTGATAGGCCGCTAGTCCTTTGGTTCTTATAGGATTATATACGGACAGGCTCAGAGAGCCAACTATCCATTTGACAACCACTCAAAACATTTAACGACACAGTGAGGGCAAGCTGAGTGTAGTGAAATGTGGTTATTTTCATAAATTTCTCCTAGAGTTGCTACTTCCTTTGTTTTGTGGTTTTGAGTTCCTTTTTCGTTTAAAGGTTAGGAGTGATAAAGAGCATTCCACTACTTCAGTAGGGGCTTGCTAGTGCAAGTAAATACGCATGCAGCGAGTTCCTCTTACGGGCTTTAGATTACATTTAAAGGCTTATCCTAACCACTCATATGAG
This sequence comes from Moringa oleifera, assembly GCA_021397835.1. Taxonomy (NCBI): domain Eukaryota; kingdom Viridiplantae; phylum Streptophyta; class Magnoliopsida; order Brassicales; family Moringaceae; genus Moringa; species Moringa oleifera. Next base: position 274,371 of record JAJFZO010000734.1, read on the forward strand.
GCACCCATTACCAAGATACCGTAGCTTGGTCTCTAATACAATTCTTAGAATTGACCTGCCTATTAGCAATGCAATGCTCACTTATTATTGTATACTTATATGATAAGTCAAGTGCGCTAAAAAAGACCTTATAGCTTACAAAGTAAAGTTGATTGAGCATTCCTATTGTTGATAATCTCTAATTCCTTCTCTTTTCTCTACATCTAATTTATGGGATTCGAGATAAACAAGTGCTATAGCCCTGATTCGTTAGCATTATGCATTTTAAACAGGTGTTATAGCCATCCCTTTTTGGATCTTTTTCAGTGTGGTCCATCTAATTTACATCATAAAAAATCCTACTACTATACTTCTGAATAATGGGACCTAACAGATGCTAGTTATCGAACCAAATAAAAAAAGTACCCTTTCGCCATTACCTACTTTAAACGGGATGAAAGGTCTCATAATGTACCAAAAGTTCATAAATTTCCTCCAACTCTAGGACAAAGAGTCATTAGGAATAAGGATGCCCCACGTTACCTTTCAAGGGAAAACTTTTAATTCAGAAGCCTATATGGTATGTGAGTTAAAGGCAATGCTCCACAAATGTTTGGTAATAGTTGCCTTATTCTAATCATGAAGTCTTTTGAGGCTAGACCCCCTTCCTCTTTCATTTCGAGCATAGACTACATCCTAAGCCAACTTAGAAGCCTTAAAGATCCAACTACACCTAACTATCCTATATGCTTCAACAGGACAAGGGTAAATTGATACCATAGAAAGTTCAGGTCAAATACTCCCCCCAAAACAAATTGAACGTAATTTTTAGGGATTGGTGACTTATCTATTCTATGGCTTTGGCGCTTGATCTTCCAAAAAAGGGTATGTACTAGGTCAAGTGAATGAATTAGATAGAGACACCTGTTAGTATTCTAGCCTTCTTTCAAATAACAACACATCCTAAATGGAATAGGTAATTTGACTAACAAAAATGGAGTGATAGATAAGGAAGATAAAATTATTAAGGATAAAAATCAAGTAGTGATAGATGTCACAGATTCTATATGAATGGAAAAATGATGAAAACGTTAAATGATCGGAATCAAAAATCCAAGAAGAAGACTTATTGGTGAAGAAAAAGATACTTGTATCATATGAAAAGCAGACATGGCAATGACACTTTCTTTGTGTTTTGTTTATAAGTGGAGGCTATAATTTTTTAATAATCATAGACGAAATCTGGTGAGACTTCTTTAGAAGTAGTAGTATGATCAATGTTTGATGTGATAGATTAGATGGACAAAGGTGACTCTCGCTTGGTTTGGTGTGCATGTGTCTACGAAAAAGCACCTCATGGTTGATAAGTCAAGGTTGTGTTGAGAGGATCCAAGACTCATAGCATTCAACTTTTTTTTTTTTTCTCATTTGTAGGATAGTTCACCTTTGAATGTCTTCAGACACACTCATCTTTGACAATCAAGATGGATTTAGTAGTCAAAAGCACAGAAAAAGACTAAAAGTGTAGACTAATAGTAAGTATAAGATAATAGTAGGAAGTAGAGTAGTGAGCGATGGTGGTCCTCTTAATTAATAGCTCAAATTCATCTCTCCTCACACTTTTTGTGCTCATTTTATCTAATAATGTAATCATAATCTCTCATCTCAAACATGTCCTTTGAGGCTTGTCGGACTTCCCAATCTCAATTGTAACTTGCTTACTCAGTTTTCAGTCCTTTATGTCATGTTTTTCCACTTTAGTCGGTTATAACTAGTTTGACTATAGTTTCTATAAATAGGATGAAATTTAGATTATAATATATATATTAAGCCTCTGCCCATGATGCCTACGCTTACTATACTACGCTGCTCTACTACTTAAGGTTTCGTGCTTGTATTTGCCTTTTCAAGTGTAGCTTGCTCAGTCCATGGGTCATTATAAAAAAAAAAACTACAGGTGAATCAAATTTTAATATTTCTATCTCATCTATACTAGGTGGTAACAAACAAAGCAACTGAATCAATTGGATCAAGCCACCCATGACCAACTTGCCTAAGGGCTTGGTTTGCCCTACTTAACTACCTTAGTCCATAGAGTGATAGCAGGTATATGAAATGGTCAAAGCCATTTCAAACCAGTGCCTCAACTTGAACCAATAGAGATGCTATGACATGCATGCTTCTCTAGCTAGGAGGTAGGGATGTGAATACAACTAATCAACGTCAACCAAAATGTGAATTAGTGAGCAAAGTGGATCTCACAAGCCTATCCTAGAATGCATAGATGATAGATTTCCCTCACTTTTGATTTTGAGAAAGAAGCTAGGTTCATAGCTCATATCTTCTTTCAATAGAAAAGAGAACCATGAAGGAAAGCTACAGACTAGAGGTGCAACATCCTTACTTTCCTAAATTTTGTATCTTGAAGCCATTGGCAAGCTAATATGACATACTCACTGCTAGGATAGGAACTAATTACGGACAATCTTAAGATACAAAAATTATTTCATAAAATAGGATGCTACATTGGAAGCTCTCAAGGAAGAAGATAAAAAGCAACACTCAAATACTCATGCTAGTGCCCAATTCTAATCCTTACTAGATCGAGGTGGGTATAGATGAGAGAAGAAAAAAAGGAACTATACTAACTCAGTCTTATCATCTAGAGAGGTCCAGTCCTAGCCCTCCCCTCTTTTTGAGTTCAGGGAAGTTCCTTCTATAGGTAGGAGTGTGACATCTAATTCCTGTAGTTGCTTTCGCTTCTCTCTTTTCGTTCTCCTACCATACTCTCTTTTCTTACTTGAGTCTTGTCTCTTAGTGAATCCAACTATTTATGAAAAAAAAGAACCCTAGATAATATGTGTCACTTATGAGATAGATATAAAGTTTAGTAGATGTACCGAAAATGAGAGGTCATACAAACTAGTTAGTCATTGATTGAATTGACACTTTTTTTTTCTTCTAAAGAATTTGATTCAATTTATCCTCTAAGCTTCTAGTTAGTCATTCCCCTAAAATTGTAATTCAATTGGTCAAAGCACTGCATATGAGAATATGTCAAAAATAAAACGAATCTACCATCCTTAGTTGAACATTATTTCCTGTTTTGTTTATAGCAAAAAGAAAGAAAAAATCTATTAAATTAAGGTGGAAAAGGATTTCACATTATTCCGAGAGGCGAGACATGCCTTTTCTTTTGGATATTGTTAAAAGTGAAAGGTCCTTAAATACTACCTTAATCTTACAAAGAAGCCTTTTTTAACCGAAGAAAAAAGTCAAAGGCTTCCGACAAAGAAAAGGCTAAGCTCTCAATGGTGATAAGTCTTTGAATAGGATCCCGATGATTTCATGTCAAAATCATTCGCAGGGTGATTTGAGTTATTAAAGCTTTCATTCAATCATGTAAAGCTAATTTTATTTTAAGGCATTAAGGTCATGATAGCGAGGGGAAGTGGAACTCAGTCATATTTAGATATTTTATCTTGTATCTCATCATAGTTCCTCTATCATATTCTTAAGAGGCTAAAGCTTATAGCCTAAGTTACAATCATGCTACAAAAGGTATATAGTTAACACATGAAAGTCAAACTATCTTTTTGATGAATGTGGTTACCTGGCTATGGCCCAATCTAATAATGCAGAAACTAATATTAGCTTTCTAGCTCAGAACAGAACCTGAAAAAGCTTTCTAATTACTTATACATAGTGTCTTCTTCTTACTCTTATAGCTAATTGAAGAAAGACAGACAAAACTCTTATTTACATATGGCACAATCGAAGCCCTTTCATTAGGCCTTTTTCATGTTATAAATATATATATATATATATATAGCCCAAAGCATCCATTGTCAATAATCACAAATAAGGCCAGTGCAAAAGGACATCCTTTCCGAACAAACCAAGAAATTGAAAAAGATGATAGTACAGCTTCTAAAAATGTTTTAGAATGGTGGTGTGAGCATTCGAGTTGGCACCACTCTTTTCCGAGAGGTCAGAAGTAAGCTAGTGAAGTTAGCAAGGCAGTAAGTCCAGGTTATAAACCCCACTAACTTCCCCTTCGCTGGGATAAATACGGTAACCCTCGTTCCCTATAAGCCTACTTTGTATCCATCTTGTACCTTACCTACAAGTAAGCTAAGTGATGATGATCTCTTATACCTTCATTCTGGTCCTATAGTCTTTTTTCCATTTAGAGCTAGAGATTGTAAGTTGGAAGTGCAAGATGTTAAAAAGGCTATCAATCTATCCTTGCTAATAACTTAAGAGGAGTCTATCAGTACCGTCATTAAGCATGGTGAAGATCAAGGATGGTGAGGCAAATGAAAATGCCAAGTTGAGTGAATTCCACCAGGAGTTACTGTAACTTGCACCTATGTGGAAAGGTAAGAATATCTTAACTAGTTACTTAGAAAAAAAATAGGAAGGCGATGACTGTGAGCAAATGGAAGGAGTACATGGAGGATGCAATGAAATGTTTGAAATAAGGAGGACGATATGCCTAGAAAATGGGAGTTGATGGAGAATAAATTATGAAAATGAAACCCTCACTCACCACCAGATTTTAGGACACTTCATTAAGCATCATTTGCTTTTAGGATCGAGAAAGAGAGAAATAAAGAGATCAACAATGAAGATGATATCATTTCTTTCATGTCTCTAAAGGTCGCTTGGTTTAAGAACATTTTAGAAATAAATATTTCTCATCTAAATGGGCGAGATGATCATTTGTTTAAAAAGAAAAGTATTTGTCGAGTTACATAAGAAGTCTATTTGTATGTATGTACACATCAAAATCTGCATGCTAGAACCCTATCAAAACAGATAGATATGCAAGACTTTGTTGGGAAGTCCAATGGCTTGTAGCATCTTGACAAAACTCGTAATTCCTTAGACTATTCCTTTGAAGACTTGCTCATGGTTCCAGTTTTTATTGATTTACCTTAAAAAGTGATGAAAAATTAATATAATTTGAATAATTATCTATAATTATTGAATTGTAAAATGCAATTACGTAGTGGAATGTTGCAGTAATAAGTTAAATAATGCTACAGATGAAAAGAATAATATCAGCAATTTGTATATAGTACACATAGGATAATGATGTCTATTGAGGCAGTGCAGCAGGAAGAGAAGTAGAAGCTAACAAGTCAGAGGTGAAATAGAATTGACAATAAGTATGTCTTTTAATGTTTTGTTGGCTTAGGATTTGCATGGTTTATGCATTTAATAATAATTGGTATTTGATCACACGGAAAGTTTATTATCATTCTTTATAATAATAAGATTGATTTTAAGTTCTATTCTTTATCCTTAATATATTTATTGTTTGAAGTGTGATGAAAGGAGGTAGGAATAGGTAACGAAGAAATTTTTGGATGGGACCAAAAGAATAGTTTTTTTATGCATTTGATTTGAAGTTATTTGGTATTATTGTAAGTATTTTGATTTATAGTACTGCCATAAAGAGAGGGAAGGGAACATATCATAGAGCAAACTAACATAATTGATCTAAAAGGTGGAAAACTAACATTCTATCCCATTCAAACTATCCAAGAAAACTTGATATTTCTTTTTTTTTTTTTTGAAAAATGTGGAAAGATACCAACCATGATGAAAAACAACATATTAAAGTTAAATTTTGTTTTATATTGTATTATTAATATGCATATTCTTATTTGTTTTTTTATATTTAATAGATTCTTAATGCATTGAGTATTCATACAGGTGTTGAAAAGAATGATAAAAATCTAGTGTCTGAATCTTCCCAAGGTAAGTATTATTTTTTGTTCCTATGAAATATTTATATTTTGTGCATGTTCTCACATATATTTCTCATCTTCAAGTCACACATTTTGTACTAATCATCATTTGTGGAGATTGACAAAACGATATTTTGTGGAGTTAGGGTATTAACTTTTAACTCTTTAAATTTAGAAGCATTAGTGAACTTTTTATATGAAAGTATAGTTTTATTAAATGACTATTTGATATTTGGATATTTTTTGTTTTGTAAGAAAATGATATAGATAATATTTTAGTTATGAATAAGTAAATTTGTTTTAATTACATTGTGAGTTACAAGTTTAAAAATTTTGTATTTTAATTGTAATTTTTTTAAAAATAATAACAATTTATTGATGATAGCTAAATTATTCTTTTTTGCGGTTTTTATTCAATCATCAGTAAATAATTAATAATTTGTATTCATTTTAGCTATAACTATTTAATGATTGGTATATAACTATTTGTAATCATTTTTGTGTCAAATGTTAATTGTCTTAACAAATTTATAGTTTGGTTTATATTGATAATTATATTAATATTTAATAGTAAAAATTTAATTGTTAATTATTGAAAAGAATGAAGTCCAACTTGCTTTTACTAGCAATTGTTAATTTTTTTATAATTACGTCTAAATACATAGATATTTAGTGGTAATTATTAATTACCATTAAATATATAGATATTTAGTGACAATTGGTAATTGCCATAAACAAAATAAAAGTTAATTCGCTTTTAGTGACAATTTTAATTTGCCTTAATAATTGCCATTAAATAACTAGATGTTTAGCAGTAATTGATAATTGTCACAAACAACACAAATATCAATTTATTTTTAGCGACAATATATAATTATCATAAACAAAATGAATGTCAATATATTTTTAGTAGCATTTATCGATTGCCTCTAACAACTGCTAGTAATAATATAGATTTTTAGTAATAATTATATTATATATTTACCAACAATCATGATAATTGCCGCTATAAGGTTTTCTCGACCCCGATTACGTTAACTTTTGAACAGTTACTGATAAAGACTTTAGTGGCAATTGTAATTGCTGCTAAAACTCAAAATAATCATTGTTAAAACTCTTTCATGCTGTAGTGTGATTACTGAGGATTAGAAGCCCTTTCTCACTATAATGCCTTAGCCTTTTATGTTAAAGCTGGGTTGCACTAAGTTCTTCTTCAGCTACTATTTCTCCTATCACAACTTTGCCTTTAAGAATGTATAGACCATGCTCTTTAATTCTTTTTGGGATCACCAAGAAACCTTCCAAGACTTTAAAGGTACCTTTCTAGAGTATCGCTTATCATCCAAAGAGCTTAAAGAAATCAAGTTCCTCCTTAGTTAAGGCAAATACCTCATTTCCTTTAAGATCTTGATGGTTCGATCTTTTAGCTTTTATATGGTTCTAATGCCTTTAACTTTATAGGATTGATCATTCCCCATGATAAGCATTCCTCCATTTACCTCTTTATAGTCTTAGAACCATTTAGTCTTAGAACATATGTGATAGGTGTAAGGCAAGTCAAGAATCCATTCATTTGAGACTTTAGATTTTGTCACAGCTAGCACATTACCTTTTTTTCAAGGGAATCTACAGCCACAGCTGCATGTGTCTCCTTAGTGGGTTACTCACCTTGATTCTTCTTAAACTCTCTACAAAACCTCTTAATATGGATAAAGTTCCCATAAAAGGATAAATTCCAATAGTATGCTTGATTTTTTATCACCTTTTTTTCTTGCTTTTGTAATTAAGATTGGTTATGGATGGTAAGATTTTATGTGCACTACTTTTCAATTTTTCTTATTTTCATGTCCTCTAAAACCAGACCAAGAATTCGATACTTATCCAAAAATAATTGTAAATGCTATTGGACTGTGATTTTTTAAGGAAATTGGTGAAAAAGATGCAAAACCTATGATTTGTCCTAGTAGTGGTGGCCATGTTGTTCTATCTTATTACTACTCTTGATTGTTCCTAAAACTAAGGATGGATGTGTTGTTTTCATGCTGCCACGGTTGGGAAGAACCATAACTGACACCACAAATTCTAGCACTACAATAACTTAGCTCCCCAAACCACATAAGGATGATATTCAGTTGATACTAAATGCCATTAATGACTAGCTTAATGTCAAGGTATGTAATGACACCATTATGGTCCCCTATTTTGCATATGTGTGTGTATACTTGCTTTATAGTTTTATTGGCTATGAAGCTTCTTGGCACCAATTTTCTCACTTCCCAAACCAAAGGGGAAAAAGAGCTTATTTTAAGCTGTCAATTATATGGAGCTTACTAGACATCCATGATTGCACATGTAAGCCTGGTGATTGATTAAATTATTACATGCTCTTGAGTGAGCTATCTAAAGTGATCATTAACACATTCAAGGTGATATTGTGGTAGTAGGACCTATAATAATCAACCATGATTGCATGTTAGGGTCTGGGTGTCAATATGGGTATGGATTGGTTCAAGTAGGTTCTGTGCCCATGTGCATTAGGATGAGAATGATTCATATCTAGTTATTTTTCAAAATTGGGCCTGGTCTTATGTGAGCAATGTGATAGGCTGATCCTAAAGATGGACTATTGTTAAGATTACATATTGTTTGAATTAGAACAAGCAAGAAGGCTATGGATTTAAATGCTACTTAGTCCTTGGGTCCTAAAACCATTCATCTATTTGGAATTTGCAACTTATAACTATTTTCAAGGCTTTGAGGAGAGAGAAAATTGGCTACCATAGGTCAGGCTGGTTTCTCTTGATCTATTTTTAGATTGTAAGAATTTTCCTTTTAGTAATTTCCTCTTGCTTAATGATTTATTAGTAGTTTCTTCTTGTTTAATGATTTATTGGTTTGAGTAGTTTTCATACATGAAAAATAAATATATGCATTCTTATTACATATTTCTCTTTGAATTGAAATCATGTTTCTTATAAATATTCTCTTTGAATTGAAATCATATTTCTTATGAATATTCTAATGTACTTATAACTAATAACTAAACATGTTGTATTTGTACATTAATGTTGTGACATATAATGGATTAGTGCCTCCTTTCCCTTTAAGTGTTATGTTTATTTGTTTTGATATGTTACATTTGGACTAAGTAATATTCTTTGAGCATAATTTATTAAATTATGATATTTGATTGCCTGGTGTACACAGTATCTTATGTACCATTCTAGATCCCTATAAAGATGGATGTACTTGCTTAATGAAATAAAAAATTAGAAAGAAAAGGAAGTTGGAATTATGAGCTTTGTGTTATCTATTATTATAGTTAATGGTCTCGGGGAAGCTATTAATTTGAGATTGTCTATTAATGTCATTGTTGCCTTGGTTTTTAATGTTTATTTGAAAACAACATCTATGTCTTCTGCTTAAACTATATTTGACTCTATTGTTTTGGGTTATTTTCTTATCCAGTTCATGAACAACCTAACTATGGTATAATGTTAAGTGTGCAAAATATGAATAGCATGTTGGTTTAAGAGCAATCTACAAATAATATTTTATATTTTCTTGAAGAAAACAAAAACGGATACCATGCATCATAATGTTGAAGCTGTAAGTGCTTCTGAGGTTTAAAATAATTATTGAAAATTTGAAAGTCTTCTGGGATTTTATCATCTCCTCGAAAGTGATGGACTAATTTTGAAGTGTTGGGATTGGTAAGTGCTACAAATGCAAGTAAGTTTTTATGAAAAATGTTAAAGTCTTCAAGGACTTCATCATCTCTTAGAAAGTGATGGACTAGTTATAGTCTAGTGGAATGGTCAGATGATCCGTTATGCATTTACTTCCAATCAATAAACTTGAGTTCATCTCATTGTGTGAATCAATCTTGTAACTTGAGTCCATCCCAATGTCTGAATCAATCTTGTCTTTCCTTATGATTTTGATTTGATTTTCATGTAGTTTAGTTTTGTGCATGAACATGTGATGGTTACTATTTTTATGTTAAGATTTTAAATCTGCTTTTCTATCTTTAGAATGAGAACATGGGGAAGCAGCTTACCCATGAATATTTTTTTTCTTGAGGTTGAGGTTGTGTACTGTGCTTTCTATAACTACTATGAATCCATGATTGATTTCGTTATTATGAGGTTATGACTTGTTTTCCTTAATACCAACACAATAGGGTGAGCATTGCCACACATTAAAGAGATATTAGCAACTAAACACAATTGGGACAAGTTAAGGCTGAAGCACAAGTTGCAGATGGCTAAAAATTCTTGAAAACTTTCAAGTCTCCTAAAAATGCTAATTCTAGGTAATAAGCAATATCATTTCCTTCATTCACTCTATCATTTGAGTTTTTTCAAAATTTTTATATAGTTACTGACTTGTTCGTATCTCCATTCTAGGTAATCCATACAAGCAAATATGATTAAAGGTTCTGCATATCCACTTTTGCACCATAGTTTTTTAATGCTGATGATATATATATATATATATGTTGCTTTTATATTTGACAGATGGCAGTAGTCTGTATGTTATGAGACTATAGCTTACACATCTTATTGAAGGCAATTGATTCTTTAGAGCCTTCCACAGAAGCACTAGAATAATGTCACCAGTTGAACTGAACAGATAGTGATTACAAATATAGTAATACATTTTAGAGAGTCAATACCATGCAAGAATTATCCAAAAAGGTAGTTTTATATTATCTTATGATAAGTAACACGAATGAAGATAACACTATTCAAATAAATTATAATATGAAACAATAAGAAAAAATCAACTCTTTAATCTATTATACCATCACAAACACCTTTTTTAAGGTCAAATAAAATTAATGGAAAAAATCAAGGTAATAAGCTTTTTAATAAAAAAATAAAAAAACATTTAAATCATTTATAATATTAATGTAAAAAATAAAACAATAAATGAAAAATTTTGAATCATTAAAAGATTTTTTTGTACCATTTTATTTACATTGATATTAATATGTGAAAAAGAAATAATGCATTATTGATTTAACAGATTATAAAACCATTTATTTAAAAAAATTTATACAAATGAAATTATTATAGAATATCATATATGTTAAAAAAAATTTAAAATTAAAAACTAAACAATAATATTCTTTTCTTGTGATCATATCCCGTCTTGTTTCTCACTAATTTCATGAAAATTGAGGCAAAATCGATACATAACATGTGATTAATCCATATGAAAGTTATACAATTATTCAATAAACATTATTGTTTTCACTTTTTTTACTTTTAACAATTTTCACGGCATAGATCCTATAACATTTTCTTCGATTTTTAACTTTAACTTCAACTTTGATTTCAATTTTCTTAATTATTATTTGATGGATATTATTCTAAAAGAAAAGTGTTTTGTATGGTGGAAATGAATAGTTGATGAACGAATTGTAGGGTTTGTAGCATTTGAAAATATTAACTATTAACATTAAAAGGACTGTTGGTCTTAAACAATTTTTGGGGTTTCCCAAGTTACAAACATGTATTGAAGCTTTATCTCTTACTACACTCGATGCTCTAGATTCACTGGATATTTCATTTCTATCAAATATGAAACTTCTTTGTTCCTTCTCTATGTTGGCTTCTTATATTTCTGTTGGGTTGAAGGTTGATTGGGTAAGTAGACAAAAAGTGTGCGAAAAATCGAATGATGTGAACAACTTGGCGATTCCAAGCAGTAGATGTTTTGACAACCTTTGCAAAGTAAAAGTCGTCAAATGCAATGGATTAAAGGACTTAACATGGCTAATATTTGTCCTAAATCTTACTTATCTCACTGTATCAAGCACTGAAGAAGTGGAGAAAACAATAAGTGAGGGAAACATGAATGAAGTTGTAGAGGGAGGAAAATATTTGGTCCCATTTGGAAAACTATAAGTGCTTAAATTGCATCACGTGCATGGACTAAAAAGCATCTTTTGGATTCCCCTTCCTTTCCCATCTCTTTAGAGAATCGATATGTCTCGTTGCTCCAATCTTAAGAAGCTTCCACTCAATTGTGATAATGCTAAGAGACAAAGTTTGGTTATTGAAGGAGAGGAAGACTACCTAAATGGACTCAAATGGGAAGATGAAGCTTTAAAATTGTTTTTCTTCCTCGCTGGAGAGTATTATAAGATAGATAAGCATTCTAAAAGAAATTAATAATGTACTTCATTGGTTCATGCACTACTTTTTTTTTGCTTCTTTTATTACTTATTCAAGTGTTTATGATGTTGTATCTTAAATTAAATTAAAAATAATATTGGCTCTAATAAGGTCATATTTGATTTGAGCTTTACAAAAGGCTCATGATATGTTGGTCGTGTTTGAACATGTTTTTTTCAAAAAGTTACATCGAGCAATAAAGTTGAATGACCAAAATAGAAGTTAGTGGACCAACATGGGATATGCTATGAATGTCAAATTGGTAGTAGTAGAGTCAATATAATATTTTCATGACTGAAAGCTGATAATTCGAAGGTATAAAAAAGTGAAGAACTAACCCGAAGGCAAATCGACATCTCACCTATCAATGCAAGGATAAGTCATATTCATGGTAAAATAACAAGAATACCATCTGAACAACTATTAAAACATATTCACATGTATATTTTAGACAAGCTACTCATTCATTAGCAAAAGCCTTGTTAAATCCTATATTGACACTACAACAAATAAAAGCTTTAATGATAGTTAAAAATAGTTTTTAATGATAATTATAAAACTGTCATCTTTGTTCATGTCATTAAAAGGGAAAGATTTTAATGACAGTTCAATAACTCTTAATGACAGTTCTAATAGAACTATCATTAAAAGGAAAGTTTTCAATGACAGTTCTAATAGGCTATCATTAAAAAGGACCTTTAATGACAGTTATGATAAAACTGTCATTAAAAGGTCATTAAAGATATGTTTTTATTAATTTCAAAAGAAATACAAAATTTATATATTCAAATTATCCAGAACCTGAATATATAAAATTTTTCATCTCTTCCTCATCAACTTTACACATCAATACAATTCTTCATAATATGCAACCAAAATTTTCTTGTTATAAACTTCAATACCATTCTCATTAAGATCGTCATTACTTTTTTCATGTTTGAAAACACTCAAAATAATTCAATCTAAAAAAGTAATAAAAGATGAATAAAACAAAAGAAAAAAATTTGATGTCATAATTGAACTCTATGTGTACAATACATAAGTTTAAATATACGTTATCATATGCAATCCTAAAATTCAACTATATAAATTCAATAATGTTCAATGTACTAAAATCTTCAATGTTCAACTTTCTAATATGACACTCCAAAGAAATTGTCCAACCTCTTTTTTAACTTCATCAATATTCGATTGGGTGTAAGTATCTATGTCTACTAACTATATTATTAAAAAAAAAATTAGTCCAATTAAAACTTTTAATAAGCACATCAATTAATTACTTAAGTATTTACATAAGCAAATGCTTAAAAAACTTACTATTTTCGCATATGGGATATTTCTATCACGTACTATCAATGATGTCCTTTAAAAATTTCGTAATATAATATCCACACTCAGTATTTGAAGGCTAATATGGACACTGCATTAAAAAAATTTTAATTATTATATTACAAAATAAATAAAACTAACATCACATATAGGTTTAAATATACATACTTTAACAAGAATACTCCTAAGAATGCACCTAGTGCTTGATTCTTTGGAAATTTCAAACAATTTTAAAGAGCTACCAATAGAAAATAATCAATATTCTTAAGAGTAAAAAAAATACACGTTAATATAAATAAAAATATTTTCACTTATGTAGACATAAATTGGTCTAGTTCTTGATGAGATCCATGGTCCAAAGGATCAAAAATACTATACACAAAATTACAAAGTTCCACAACCACCAATAACTAATACTGCCTACATTATAAAAAATAAATGTTAAAAATATTGTAAATAAAACTATTAACAATTTTAACTAGTATTATAACTTACATCAAGTTATAAGAAAATATTACTACTACTTCATCTCATGGATCTATCATTCTATTGGCTAGGTGACGGCCTTGAGTGTCTATAGTTATAGACATTTCATATGACAATGTTAATGGGTCAGCAAATACAAAATACTTTTCCAATTCAAGTACAGCTAAATCTATATAAAGTTTACTGAAATAATAAAAATATAAATATGATGTAGCCAAACAATATAAATATAAATATGATGTAGCCAAACAATAATAACTAAATAAAAATTCAAAAGACATACGTACACAATGTAAGCCTGAATAATGGTGACACTTAGCTCCTCCATGTGACAAAATTGCATGATATTTTCTCAAGCCACGAATACATGTCCGTCAGAAGCAAAGACTTTCGTAAAAGGTATGTGTCTTACTTCATTAGGTGCCATCACCTTATTCATATAATTGTATATCTTCTATAATCCTGGTGATAGCCCCACGAAAGATACTAGTTGCGATGACTGTGATTTTGTCAATGTTGGTGCTCTCTTAATTGGCAACTTACTTTGTTGCTTTATAGTCGATAGCTGAAAAAATTTTGCAAACTTAATTGATATTAATAGGGTGACTTTATAAAATATGGTTACCAAAAACATTACCTCATGTGTACCAACAATGACCCAATCTCGAGGCCAAGTGACAATTGAACCGAGTGCAGAAAAAATATTTGTCAGTCCACCGTCTAGGTTTGCACGAGGCAACGGTGCATCACCATGAATAGCTATGTCTATTATCACCCGAACATCACTAGAAAATAATGGACAATCATGGATCATCTGATTAAGAGTATGATCCGTGAAGATAACCTTACTTGCCACTATATAGTGTGATGACTAGATAAGCATATGGCATGGCTCATACTATAATGATCGAAAAAATCAGAAGTTACGTTCATAATATTATTAATATCATATCTATTACGATTAACATGTAACATACTTTGTTGTCTTATGGAGCCAATACAAGTGCAGGTGTTGGTGGTGTGATTGGCATAGGTGATTGAGGTATTGGATATTCTTCTTCCTCTAATAATCTAGTTATATTATTTCTAGATGTACTTGAACAAAAGTGCATTCCAAATTTTTCTTACTGGACATCATTAGTTTTCTTCATAACAATGTTTGTGAAAACCTCTTTATACTCTATGAACCACATCGTCATCTCTGCTAATTGTTGTTGATCTAATTGCATACCTTGAGGGACAGTCAACTTTTTGGGCTTCCTAAAATAGGATGTGATAGTTATCCTGAATCATTGACCTTTAATGCGTCTAGGGTGCTCAGGTGTACCAAGAGCTTTCATTAGTACATCTTCTAGATCGAAGTTTGTAAATTTACCCTGTGTGCTCTATGTCATCAACTTATCCTACAATGTTAAAATAAAATTAATTAATGAATATGAAATTTATTACTATAAATTTTATAAAAAAGTTGAATTATACTTATAATTTTTTCCCCACACAGTCGGCTCGCATCATTCATATATTCTCCTTTTTTATTAATGTCATGAAGCCTTCCACAATAAGGCACAATCAATTTGAGCATCGTTACCCAATGCTTATTTCTTTTTTTAACATAAAGAGTGAACATGTTAGATTTTTAAAACGTACTACCAAGTGAATATATTATCAATTATAAACTTAATAAATGAAAAAAAAACTTACAAGTTCACTCTCCAGCCCTACAAATCCCTTTCTAGATAAACAATGGTCATACAAATTTTTCTTTCTTTTCTCTTTTGCTATTTGTCTCTTGTGTTATAAGATCAATACACATCAACATTTGAAGAAAATTATATAAATAAAAATTTTACTAACTATAGATGCATACTTAAAACTCTTCTACTGTATGAGAGTTCACAAAGTTCTGCCACACCCCAACATCTAAGACACTTCTATATTCTTTAGGTGGAAATGACAGAAATTCCAAATCATCAATGTGGGGGAATATGTGATTTGATATAAGATTGGTCTTGAAGTTCCTCTATTTGTTTGCAGTAGACTAAAGTACGTACCTCTTCATGCTCGCATCAATATCATCCGTCTGCTATAATTTATTATAAAAAAGTGGATTGGTACAAATCAAATTAATTAGCAATAAACTAATTGAAAAGCAATAATACGTTGTGTCTCATTTAACTTACCAATATTGTGTCCCAAATCTTATTTTTCATTTCAATGCTTACTGAGTACTAATTCACAATATTTATCGGCATCGTATTACGTACCACCACCCCAATGTAGCTATTGACCTGGGTGTCGTTCCTCCCAATTGGTTGACCTTTATCATTTACCTCGATTGTGAGCTTAACACCGAAAGCACAACTCTTAATTATCTTAGGTATGCTGGTGATACCTCATTTTTTTAGCCATTGAGAGCCTTTACTTGAGTGTTCAGAAGGATCCATCAAATCTATAAACAAAAACAAAATATGATTAGCATCATATATGCAAAACATGATATAACATGATAAAACTAAAAAAAATAAAATAAAATTATAAAAGACTCGATAACTTTGACACATGAGGCAATTGATCATTACCTTAAAAAATGCTCAAACCCATAATCCTTCACCATTGTCTTGAGCATATGCATGATAATGGTCATCCATTTGGTCAAATAAATCAACAGGTGGCAAATTATTATAAAAATTCATGTGCTTCACACTAATATCGAACAAATCATCATCTTCATCATAGTCTTTTGGATGTGTTGACAATGCTATAGAACATTTGGCATCAATTGGATATTCAATGTAAAATACTTGTCATGCTTGTGAAGCCAATAACAACTGATCATTTCTATGTCCAATCCGATTAAGATCAACTAGCATAACTCCTAGATCATTAACTTTAACACCGTTACTATTCTTAATCCAATCACATTTGAAAATTGAAACTCTGAATATTGTATAATCTAGTTCCCATATTTCTTGTGTAACTTCATAGAATGACAAATCACTTTATATTGGATTTTTATCCTTAGCATTGGAGATTTGCATGGTGTTGGCAACTAAAATCATACCACTATTTTGATGGATCTTTGAGTTACTTCGTTGCTTTGTGTAAAAGCGACAACCGTTGATAATATATCCAGGATAATTGATTATTGTGGATCAAGGACCATGGGCAATCCATCATAGTGTTAATGAAACATTATGATTGGATAATAAAAGTTCATTCTCAATCTGTATCATAACATATATTAGATGAACCATATTAGAAATAAATTTAATGTCCAGACAAGAATAAGTATTCTTACCCGTGTGCGTGACCAATTACTTAAGGTTCGATTTTGTTCATCATGTAACCATTTAAGTTGTTTTGATTTAATAAAATTGTTGATCCTTAATTGATTTAAATGCTCATTGCATATTAAGAATAAATCATCTTACAATAATTCAAATATTATTTGATATAACAATAAATTATGGTTGTAAAATTTAATTACCTTATATATGGTTGAACTATGCTCGTATTCATCAAAATATACAAGTGCACTTGATGAAGGAGGACATTATCAGTTTTCTCAACAGTTCCACTAGTTAGAGCTTTTCCACTCTGAGTTAAGTGACCAAATACATTCTTTCGTGGAGGAATCCCAATAACATCCATACCAGATAAATAATCAACGCAAAATTCTAATGCCTTTTCTACAATGTATGACTCGGCAATACTACCCTCAAGTTTATTACAATTTCAAACATAATCCTTCAACACTTTTATATATCTTTCAAATGGTACATCCATCATAAATACATGAGATCACATAATTTTACTTCTCTGATAAGATGAATAATGAGTTAGACCATAATATCAAGAAGCTGGGAGGAAAGTACCTCTCAAGCAAACAGTGTTGTCACAAGTTCATTTTGGATTTCATCTAACTTTAGCACATCTAACACCTTTTGGCATAAAAAATTAAAGAACACACAAAGTCTTATGAAAGCATATCTAAATGTTTGGGTAAGACCTCATAAAGCAATATGTAAAAATTGTTACATTGGATGTGACAATCATGCGACTTCAACCTATATAGTTTCAAGTCGTCCATAGGTACTAGATTTCTAATGTTTGAAGAATACCCATCTGGGACCTTATTCTCACTGAAAACTTTACAAAATATCTTTTTTCTTCTTTAGATAAAGTATAGCATACAGGCGGTAGAAATGTACGATTACTGTGAACTTGTGGTTCTAACTTAGACCTTAACTCCATGTCTTTCAAAACCATTCTAGAAGCTAATTCATCTTTAGATTTTTCAAGAATATCAAGCAATGTCCCAAGAAGACTATCACAAGCATTCTTTTCAATGTGCATGACATCTAGAACATGTCTGATACACATGGACTTCCAATATGGTAAGTAAAAAAAATCGACCTCTTTTTCTAACACTGTGTAACAACATCTTCTTTACCTATTGTACTTTCTTCGACTTTGCCCACGAATTTACTAAGCATTGAACTTTGTGAAAGACTTCTTCACTGCATAATGGTTAGGGAGCAATTCTAACTTCTTGTTCACCATTGAAGGCCTTTTTCTATCCACGATAAGGATGATGTCGTGGTAAGAATCTCCTGTGTCTAACATATGACATCTTTTTACTATGTTTTAAGTGATTAGCTTGAGTGTTTTCAGCACAAATAGGACAAACATAATACCCTTTAATAGTACAACCAAGTAAATTACCATATGTAGAAAAATCATTGATTGTCCATAACAAAATAGCTTTCAAATTGAATGACTCATTACGGTACGCATCATATACTTTTACATTTGTGCCATAATATTTTCAAGTCTTCTATAAGTGTAGCCAAGTAGACATCAATATCATTACCAGGATGTTTAGGACCTATTATTAGTAACATCAACATCGTGAAATTTCTCTTCATTGTTAACCATGACGGTATATTGTAATTCACCATAATCACCGGCCAACAACTATATCTACTACTCAATGTACTACGTGGATTGATCCCATCTGCTGATATAGTAAGCCTTAAGTTTCTTGGCTCTAAAACAAACTCTGGCCACATGTAATCAATTGACCATCAATTTCCCTTTTATTTGAATGCCATGTAAGGTGTTTTGATATTTCAGAATTTTTGAACATTCTTTTAAACTTTGATTTTGGTGAAAAATACCACAACACTTTAGTCGGCATGCCAATCTTTATTTTGTTACTATTGTTTATTACTTTCCATCTTGAAAGTCCACAAGTTGGACACTGGATGTCATCTTGAAACTCCTTCTGATATAATATGCAATCATTTGGACTAGCATGAATTTTTTGATACTCTATGCCTAATGCATTCAATGTTTTTTTGGCATTATACATGGATGTAGGCATTTCATTATTATCAGGCAATATTTCGACAATCAAATTTAAAAGATCACTAAAGTTTTGATTGGACCAACCATATTTTGCCTTCAAATTGTACAATTTAACTAAAGCAGATAATTTAGTAAACTTCACTGATCCATAATACAGAGGTTTCTCAGCGTCACAAAGTAATCTATCAAAGTGGTTAGGATTATTATCATACTCTACAAATGCTTATTATATCATTTCTATAGTGTTATTAACTCCTTTAATGCGTTCTACCTGCCTAACAACCTTAGTATTCTTACTAGTAGAAGACCCAATAATACTAGTTTCTCCGTGCCATATCCAGTTTTGATAGCTGCTATCAACTTTATATACATATAAATGATTTCGTATTTAACATGGAGTAAGTTGCACATTCTAATCTTGTTTGTAAGTCTAAATCCATCTTGAAGAAAGAGAACACCATTTATGAAAGAACAACTATAATGGTTAAGTATCCAGAATCTAGTAAAGTTAGCCGCTATAATCGATTCCTTTGGCCGGAATATGAAGACCTAACAGGAATAAGAAGACCTAAATTTTACTAGCATAAAGGCAAATTGAAAATGATTTGAATCTCTAGTACCAATGTATGGCAAAGAAGGAAGGCCATGCCTTATTTTAGTATAGGAAAACCTTCTTTGCATAATCTATTGATTGGGTCCCTATGAGATAAATAAGTATTTGAGATTTCATTGACTTCATCTGATAGGATGACAAATGAATCAATTAGTGGAATTTAAGCACTCTTTTGATAGATTTTCTTTGATTAACCTTAAGATAAAAATAAAGAAACAGAACTGGTCAATGTCAATCGATAGGACAGTGAGCCAAATTCGCATGTCCAAACAATTCAATAAATAGAATGGAAAAGATCCCACGAAGCTTAACTTTAACTGAGAAGGTTTCAAAATTGGTTGCTTGAATCTGAAACTCCTAGGTCATGAGGAAGAGTGAAATGGTGATCGAATAAAAGTTTCTTCCTCCAAACATAAAGCTAAAATCCAAGTAGGTCACCTAAAAGAAAGTTGCTAGTTAGTTACTATTTTTCTACCTTTATGTTGCCCAAAAATTTTAGAGTTAATCCAATATAAAAAGGGAAGAAGCACCATTGAACTGAGTTATCTACCCAAACTAACCTAAATGTTTTGCCCTTGCATAATCCCCTAGCATCATCATGCCCACAAGAATGACAGCTACTGTCATGATATATGGATCAGCCTTGCTTTTTTCATCAATAACCTGTCCCGCTAAGCTAACCAAGAAAAAAAAAACTGAAACTTCTTAAGGAGCAAAAAACTCCCCTATTTCATTATAGATTACAGCAATTGTCGTAACCTATGTCCTTCTTTGTGGTAACCTAATTCCTATTTATTGGGTCTGGGATCGATTTCAACTCAGAGATTGCCTAGTCTTTCTCGGCTTTCTCTACTATGCCTTTCATCGTTAACTATTAAATCGATTCCTCTTATTGGCAAAGATAAATCTAGCATTTTGGCTTTCTCAAGTCCTAGCGGCTTTTTTGTCAAGCAAGAATTCTTCTTTTAGTTAATCAATTCCTTTAAGGAATCTACTATGGAAAGCATTTGAATAGCACCGATACCGACAAAGCATTCTCTCTATTCGAAAGCTTACCATTGAAACTAACTAATGCAAGGAAAAGAGAGTCATTATTCAAGCCATGCTACCATTCATTCCCAATTGACAAAAGATAAGACAAAGTCTATCTTTTCCTTGATTCCCTTTTACCTTTCTGCGCAGTTTACTTCGCCTTTTCTTGTTTTTTTTTTTTTTTTGCCACGGTTAAGCAAGAGAAAAGCTATTCCTTTTTATAGTTTTTCAAGTGAATGGAATGATTCTTCCCTTGAAGGTGACATCACTACCTAGATCCTCATCTCTTGAACCTGTTCTGAGAGCTAGTTTAATGGCATCGACATCTCATCTAGTCTAAATCTATTCCTTAAGAGCTTCATCTTTAGTAGACGATTTAGCCGATTTTATCTTTTTTCATTCTCCTTCCTAGTAATAAGGTAAGGTCTTTCCCTATCACGACCATTTTCCTTTATTCGAAATGAATTCATCACAAAATAAAGAGCTAGTGAACCCAACCAGTTCCATTCCAATTCTCTCAGACAAAGCAGGATAGCTGCCACCAAACTGCCCTTTTAGAGCTATGGCGAGATCAATGCTATCAAGAAGAAGGAATAATAGCCTTTATGCCTTGAGCCTTAAGCTAAATCATTGACCTTACGCTTGGTTTGATTAGGACATTGCCGCATTTCATCTCAAAGAGGATCTAAATCTTTCTTTCTAGCTTAGCCAAACTACTGGGCTCAGGTTAATTCACTCTTCCTTTATCGCAAGCAAATAGCCAAAAGAGGTGATGAAAGAGCACCTTCTTCTTTTATTCTTGAAAATATTTACAGGGCAGTTATTAAAGAAAAACTAGCATCTCTAAATGAAAAGCAAGCAAAGAACTCCTTTTTGGTTTGGTGGCCTCCTTCCTTTAGAATAGCGAAAGTAGGATCATAATCTCACTCTCCGACGTGGGATCTTGCTTAAAGAAATTTCCAATGAGCTGGATAAGTCTCAAAAAGCATTCCACCGACACTCATCCCTTATTTAATCGGCACTCAGCCTTTCTCCCCTTATTTCAAGAGCTGAAACAACCTCTATTCCTTCAACAACAATTAGGCCTTTTTCTAATCCTACTGCCATTTTCCCAAGATATGAAGAAAAAGCTATCAACTTATCCTCCTTTGACTAAGCTATTCTTCTTATTTTGAAAGAAGAAGTAGCCCCATCGATGACAACAGATTCAATAGCTGGGGATCTTGCTAACAATGACACTCCTAACCTTTTAAATCATATAACCGGGGATGGCTCTTCTCCTCCTTTTTGGCCATTAAAAGCATGGAAATTGTAGCTTCTTCTTTGGATTCATTCAAAAGAGTATTTCCCTAATCTAATGCCATGCCTTAAGTCTTAATTTCCTAGTGCCCATACTCCAATAGCTAAATCGATGGCATTGCTTTTTTTTTCCCCCCCTCAAGCCTTCAATATCAGATTCTTCCTTTCGAGTTCCTTCACTTAGAGTAGTGAATCTAGTGAAAGCCAAAGACTAAGAAAAAGGTACGAAAGCTAGGCCACTACCCAGTTAGATAAAGCTAGCCACCTCGCTTAGTATACCTTCCCTAGATCAGCCTTTCTTGCCTTCCTTTTTTACTATAAGGATCACTCCCTTAGATATGGTTGAATTCTCATTCTAAGGTCTCATCCTTTAACCATTCATCAAGCCACCTAAGACTCGTAACTACACCGATTGAAATGGCTCGCTGAAGTAGGGTTTATTTCATGATCTGCAGAGGCCTTGGCAACTACTGCATGATCATATCAAGATGGGAACCTGGTCGTGATCTTTCTCCAAGTATTAAAGTAGTAAGTCCATGTGTAAAAGGTCTGCCCCTTAATACACCTTTGATATTGCTCCCTATGGAAAAGATTTCACCAGCTGATCATGCTAATGTCTTTCTTCATCAAACTCATCTGTGACTCTGACATTTGACTCATTATGCACTTTCAGGTTTACCCTTGACCATCTTACTTTCATTGTCCAGTTCAGACTTGGAGCATCTACTACCCCTCTAATTCAATAAAAGCAAAAATTGAAAGACAGAGTCAATTTTCGCATTCTTGAAAGTCTTTGTCTGACTCAAATGAAGATCAAAGGATTAGCTAGCTTGGGTTGTTGTCTCAACACATGTCAATCCATATGTCTGCAACGAGTAGGTTAAGGTTGCCTTTATTTTCTAGTCTGCAAATTAAACTTATTTATTGTATATTATTAAGAAATTGGTATTTCCCCCAAATCATGGCTTTTGTATGCCTCAAAACTTTTAACATTGTTTTGCTTCAAATAGAGACCTCATAGGCCTTATTCTAAAGATAAAAGTAGCAATGAGCCAACTATTATGACTACATGCACTTCTAGTTAGTGCCTTGGAAGCAAGCTACCTTGACCATTTTCCAATGTCCTAAATAATTTACTGATCAAAGGCTGTAGGGGTGGATTGCTTTACATTCAGCCATGCCACACCCACAAAGCGATCTTCTTCTACTTTCGGGATGAAATCTAGTAGCCAATTGCTGACTTTGAATAATTAGCCCAACAATAAGCTTAATTTTTTCATAACATAATAGGGTGAGGTTTCATGCGAGCTGAGTGACATAAGCGTACAAGAGTATTTCGTGTCATAACCATCACCTTTTTTTAGGTTCTATGGATCAATGCCTGCTGCGTCATCTAGGAGAAAAGAATCATAGATATGTTGGTCATTAAAAGGAAAAACTGCCATAAAAAGATTCCTTGTGTATCATTTGTTGCAAAATTTTAAATGAGAGCTAGCAATCCGAACTTATCAAAAAGTTTCCTAAGACACAACATAGAAAAGTCATAATATTAGGAAACTAAAGTCTAAGAATGAAGAGGGGATAGAATCACTAAATGAATACGAGCTATGGTTACTATCGAGCTATAAGAGAAGCATTTTTTATGAAATCTAGAAACCACCAGCCACACCAACCTAATTCTTGATGAGCCCACTAAATTCCTGGCAAGGTGCCTATGGTTAAAAACCACTAACGTGTCAAGATCAAAATTCGAATTGGTTCCTCGTCCTCATTAAAGACCATTATATTTGTGCTCGTCGTCCAACAAATAGGCAAAATAGTAGTATTTTTCTATTAATTATGAATGACACAGTTCATCTGCTCCCTCCACATGCCCATTAGCGCTTTTGTCCAAAGCAAAAAGAAGGCAAACAAATGACACCAGAGCAGCATGTGTGGGCTTTTATTGTTTCGTAACAATAGAGTAGGGTAAGGGTTAAAAGCTTGCTTGTTATATGGGATTTGACGTATCTAGCAGAGTGGAGCATTGTTCCTTTCTTTTTTATGGCATCCTTTCATAATGACGATGAGTGAAGTGCCATAATTCCATTCATCATTTTTTATCTATATAAGCCAAAGCCCATAGCAGTGGTGACATCCCTGGCATAAACGTAATGAGGATGTATGGCTGATATAGGATCCTGTGAAACAGGATTTGATTCTGCAACTAGTTTGGTACAAGGGAAGAAATTTAGAACAAAAGGGTCGGAACTCGTTAATAGGAAAGGAGAGAAAAACAGAGAAATGCCAAGAGCTTCATCAATTCGCTGTTCATCGATAGATGAAGCTCTCTCTTTATCATCTCATGTTAGATGCAATAATGGATAAGTCTTTTTTCCTTTTTACGAACAACGAAAGCACTTAATATCTAAAGGAATATAGCTCATTTTCCTTTTAGGGTAAAGCGACACACAGAAAAGGGCTGGTCCATCAAAAGTTCAGTTTTTTCACGAACAAAGTTCAAAATCAACAATGGTTTATAGAACGAAGGGAGTGTACAACTAGGGTGCAACCCCACTTTTTTACTCATAATGAATAAGAGCGAGAGAATGGAATCCTTCATAAAGTTTGAGATAAAAAATATAAAAAAAGTTTCTTTACGGCCTCCTTATTTTAAGACATTATGCCTCTGGGGTCGATCCAGATAACAAAGAAAAAATTCATAAAAATTTGGGATCTGACACCGTAATAAAATACTACCCTCAAGACTGGACCATGTCCCTGAGATTTGATAAAAGAAAGGTGCAGTAACGATTAATACATTGTAATTGGGTAAGTTATTAGGAATATGATGGAATAGAAGACCAAGGAAAAAAAAAAAAAGAATGCACTAAAATGCAAGTGCTACACCTAACAGTAGTGGTTCTTTCTTGTTACAAGTCAATGCCACGAAAAGACCCAAAAATAATAAGTAATAAGATAATTCATATATTGACATTTTGCACTCATTTCCAAAATTTTGCTTCATTATTCCTATCATCCGATAACCATAAGATGGTCCATAAGAAAGGCGGTAGGATTCAAACCTATGGCTAGCCCGACCCTGACCTATTGTGTTGGTTGGCTGACTTAGCCCTCTACATCGCCATTGTACTCGAAAGAGATGTGCTGTACTACCTAGCTTGTAACCTTGTCACCTTTACCCCTCTTTTAGTTATGCCATTACTAATCACGGCCTCAAACTAGTCGCCCTTCATCTAATAAGAATGATTATCCTTATGACCAAAGAAAGACCAACTTACTTACTTTTTGAGCGCTAGTTTCACGATCTTGACCAGCAACTTGTTAGGAGTGGGGGCATCCAAGCTTGCCTAACATATGAAAGGGGCTTTGAGGTAGAGCGTTTTTTGAGGGAGATATAGTTTTCAGGTTGGATTTTTTAGATTAAATAGGACTAGTTGGGTGATAAGGGTGGTGAAATCTAACCTTTACATAGATGTTTAGTAGGATGGCTCGCTTCAGTGTCAAAACCAAGTGGTGGTTCTTTCTCTTTCCTTAGCTTATCAAAACCAACGTCTGCCTATTCTCCTTTGATGACTCCCAATAAAAAAAGCCTAAATTTGTCGATGAGAATTGGAAGAAAGTTGGGGATGGACATAGATCCTTTCGCCTATCCGAAGTGTTGAAAATAAAGTAATGGTTTTTATTTTTTTATTTCCCGATCACTAAAAGCAATCTTCACCGGCATAAGGATCTTCTCACAGTAACCTTTAGTACGATAGAACTCGACATGAGTTTAGACGGCTTCCAATAATATGAGAAGGGCTAATCACCATACTACCACTACTATAAATAAGAGATTTAATGACAATTAAAAAGAACTTTAATGATAATAAAGAGGGGAGAGTTTTAATGAATGACATTTCTTGAAAACTGTCATTAAAACTCCCTTTTAATGCTTCCTTTTAATGATAATTCTTTTAAAACTGACGTTAAAGGGGGAGTCTTAAAGGACTATTTTAATAGAACTAACATTAAAAAAAGAGGGCCTTTAATGATAGTTCTTTTAAAACTGCCATTAAAGACCTTCCTTTTAATTTTAAAAGAACTATCATTAAAAGGTGAGGATTTTAATGACAATTCTAATAGAATTGTCATTAAAAGATAGTGCCTTTAATGTTACTTTTCAATGAACAATCCATTAAAAGAATTTTTTTAATAATTTTGATATATACAAAATTCTTACTTACAAATTATGCAAAACCTGCATGTATAAAATTTTTCATCTCTTTCACATCAACCACATATCTTTATCTTGTATACGTTAACACAATTCAATACTAATACTTTAATGAAACAACTTTTTTTTTTCAATACTCTTCAATACCATTCTCACTAAAATCATCATTACTTCTTTCATGTTTGAAAACATTTCAATATAATCCAATCCAAAAAGTAATGACAGATGAAGAAAAAGAAACTTGATGTCATAATCGAACTCCATATGTATAATATATATTATCATACACAATCCTAAAAATTCAACTATGTAAATTTAATAATGTTCATGTCTACAAAAATCTTCAAGGTTTAACTTTTTAATATGTACTCCAAAGAAACTGTTTAACCTTGTTTTTAACTTCATCAGTATCTGACTCAATGTAAGTATCTTTATGCACTAACTATATTTATAAACAAATAGTTAGTCCAATTAAAACTTCTAGTAAGCACATCAATTACCAAAGTGATTACATAAGCAAAGGGATATTTTTGTCACGTTTGTCAATGATGTCCGTTAAAAATTTTATAATATCATATCCATACTCAGTATTTGAAGGTTATTGTGGACACCATATTAAAAATTTTTAATTATCATATTTTGTAAACTAAATAAAATTAATATTATATATTGGTTTAAATATACATAACTTAGCAAAAATACTCGTAGGAATGCACCTACCACTTGATTCATTGATAACTTGAAATAATTTAAAAGAGCTGCCAATAGAAAAATATCAATAATTTTAAGAGTAAAAAATAATACATACTAATATAAAATAAAATATTTTCACTTATATGAAAATAAGTTGATCTACTTCTTGATGAGAACCATAGTTCAAAGGATCAAAAATGCTGTACACAAAAGTACGAGGCTAGACAACCATCAACATCCAATGATGTCTACATTATCAAAAATAAATGTAAAAAACATTGTAAACAAATTAAAGTATTAATAATTTCAAATAGTATTAAGACTTACCTCAAGTTATTCGAAAATATCACTATTCCTCTATTATATGGATTTATCATTCTATTAGCAAGGTGACAGACTTGAGTGTTTATACTTATAGACATCCCATATGATAGATTGATCAGCAAATACAAAATACTTCTCTATGCCAAGCACAACTGAATCTATATAAAGTTTACTCAAATAATAAAATTAAGTAAAAAAACAAAAATATGATGTAACCAAACAATAATAAACCAATAAAAATTTCAAACACATACGTGCATGATTATATTAGACATTTATGTACAAATTACATGTAACCAAAAATTTAATGAATTAATTGACATTTGTAATTAATATATATTTAACTAAATAAGCATACAATTAATTAATTAGCTAAATAACAAATGATTAGTTAGTATATAATTAAATAAATAATATATAACTAATGAAATACTAATTAATTAAAATTTAAGTAAATGATTTATAATTAATTAGTTAATCAATACATAGTCAATTAATTAACATCTAATTAATTACTTAATAAGCACTAATAAATTAACTAAAATTTAATTATTTACTTTAAAGGCATCAAACTAATTAATTAAAATTTGAATAAATGATTAATAGCTAATTAGTTATTTAATACATAATCAATTAATTAATATCTAATTAATTCCTTTACAAGCACTAGTAAATTAATTAAAATTTAAATAATATTTAATTATTTGCTTTACAAGCATCAAACTAATTAATTAAAATTTAAATAAATGATTAACCCTAATTAGTTAATTAATACATAATCAATATTTAATTAGCATCTAATTAATTACTTTACAAGCATCTAACTAGCTAGTAAATTAATTAAAATTTAGATAATATTTAATTATTTACTATACAATCATCTAATTAATTAATTATCTATTTAAAAATTAACTAACATTAAATTAAAATAATGACAAAATCAATATAAATTTTACAAAATATACCAATTAATCTTACCTAACAAAATTTATTCAAACATAAATTGATCAAAATATAAATTCATTTAACTAATATCTACTTACTTCATCAAAATATAAATTCATGTAACTAACATTTACTTAATTCATCAATTAATATAAAAATTTTAAAAATTATCAAACAATAAATTCATCAATATATACTTATTCAGAACTTATATTTATCCAAATATACTTACAAAAAAAAACCCAAATTTCACTAATAAAAATTCACCAAACATACCTAATGAAGAAAATCTCAAAATAGTATACATTCTCAATTCATTCTTTAAATCAAAACCAAATGAAATAATTGTGAAAAAACTTGCATAAAAAATTTTGATTCTACCGAAATACTTTCATGCTTAAATGCCAAAGATGAAGAACAAATGGAGGGGGAGGGTTTGGTTTCGCATTGTGGAGATTGAGACAATGGAGAGGGAGAGATGTGTGTGCAGGTTGAGTGGCTACTTATCCAAATGTGGCTGCGGCTACTTTTGGAGGAGAAAATGATAGCTAGGTTAAAAGGCTTGGTGCAAGCCTTTAATGACTATTTCAGTAGAATTTTCATTAAAGGCTGTGTAGTTTAAGCCTTTAACGACAGTTCTTATGAAACTTTCGTTTAAGGCTTTAATCATTCAAGCATTTAACATCAGTTCCCATGGCAATTGACATTAAATGTTGCCTTTTAACGTCAGTTAATGGTAAATGACGTTAAAAGTGTGATAAATCCTACTTCTAATGTCAGTTAAAGATGCTTTTAACAACAGTTCTTTCAAAAACTATCATTAAATCACTATTACTTATCATAATTTTTGTAGTAGGTTGCTTTAGAATAGGTTAATTGCTAGAGATAAGAAATGAGTGAATCTAGTTTAGAGAGTATGCCTTACTAGAATAGGGATAAATGAAGACAAGCATAACTATCTATTTCATATTCTCCCTATTAGCAAGGCAGGTCCACTATAAAAGCCTACCAATTAAAAGTCCTTAAGAACGAGAAAGCTGACCAAAAGACTATTCCATAACCGACTCCTGTTGTTAAATCGAGGGGTTTGGCTTATATCAGGCTCTAAAAGAGTTTTCTTCGAGCTAGTAATCTTTTTATCTTTTTGGGATGCATGCCTAAGACAATGTTTTTTATACATTGAGATGAATTGATCTTCACTATTATGCCTCTTCCTTGTACTAGTTGATATTATAACTATACCTAATATAAGTTTGTTCCTGCCCTAGATAGCTTCGAGGCACTTGTCGATCGATTGTAGAGGGTTCAACCCCTGAACTTGTTTATGCCCCACTTTGATTGAGTGTTATTTCTATAAAAAAGATTAAGCAAGAAAAACTAGAATTGGCTGCAATTGAGATTGCTTCAGCTTTGTAGGCACATGAGGAAGTGATCTAACCTATTTTCAATCGAAATCTCAATCAAAGACAAGTTTTACCAAGGCTAGGATCTGAAAGAGAAGATTCACTTGTCGAAATTCCAAGTGACATTCTTCCATTAGAATCTAAAATTGAATGACTTCCTTTATCGTGATACTATGGGTTTGAGCATATCAACCGATTATGTCCATATTGGCTGCACCTAAAACATTTCTTTTATTGTGTCCTTTCCCCACTATAGGGTATTCTTTGCTTCTTTGGATGACCCGCATGCTTACCATTATTCAGCGATAATACAACAACCTTTTTGACGTCTTCAGGCACATTCTAATCAGATTTATCACCAACTAGATAAATTGGCTCAATGTATGTTGCTACTAAGTAATCTTGCTTATAATAGTCAAAGCAAAGGGTTATAAAATCAATGTTACGTTTCCTATAAAAAAATGAAAAATGATGAAGTTACTAAAACAAGAATAAAAAATAAAAATATATTATTAACAAACAATAAATGTCACCTAGATGCTGCTAGTGCATGTGCACATGACAATAGATCAGTTTGAAATTTCCTACAAGTGCAAGTACATTCCATAAGGTTAATAACCACCTCTTTACCCTTGTGCCTGACTACAAATACATTCCAATCAATGTTAGAAGCCGTCATTTATAATGAAAATTTTCATCTTTCATTCATCAAAGAGTGGACACATTCAGTTAATTGTATTTTTCAAATCTTAGCTTTCTCATGCCTATCATAGAACCAACGTTGCATCATATCTCTAATGAATTTCAATGGAGCTATGACGGGCAACTCGTGGGCAAATCAAAGACATGAATTTAAGCTTTTAACAATATGAGTGATAAATGAGTTCGTATCATTTTCGAGGGTAATACACATGTGATCATTTCCTCGGATCTTCCTTCATGATATATTCAAATGCTTGAGGGTGATTAGCTTATAATTCAATCATCAAGTGACCAAATTCAGACTCTCGATATGCCCTTGCTCCACTATAAAATATCTTAGACACTTCTTCTCTTTGGAATTTATTCTTTATATTTTAAACCATATACCAAGAACATAACCTATGACAAGAATCGAGGAAGATCTTTACAATGGCCTTTGTAATACTAGCATGATGATCCTTTATAATAACCAAGTCATCAACATGACCAATCGCCTCCTTCAGTTGCTCCAAAAACCACTCCTAAGCCTTGCAATTTTCGGAGCCATCGTAACTAAATGTTAGTGGGTATATCTGTTCATTTTCATCCTTGCACATTACTAAAAATATAACACCATGGAATCTTCCTTTCAAGTGAGTGGCATCGATAGCAACAACTAGTCTAATCACTGAATAAAACCCCCTTAATGATTGTCCAAGAGCTATAAAAATACTTAAATCGATTAGTTTCATCTTCAGTGCATATGTGAGCCTTAGTTCTTGGACTAGTTATTTGCAAAATGTGACAATATGATGATAATTGTTAGTATGACTCAACTAGGTCACCATAAGTAAGAGACTATGTGTATTCTTTCGCCTTCTAAGCTTTGCTATATAAAAATTGTATGCTACATAATTCTTTCATGTCACCTATGCTATCTTTTGGCTTAATAATTCTAGCATTAGTGGATAGCCGTTGAGTAATAATTTCTCCAATAATGGTAAAACTTGCTTGTTGATGCAACTCTTTGATTATGCAAGTGTCTATCAAATCATAATGTCTAATTTGAAAGAATTGTCCTTGTGCAACTTTCATAGCACGGACCTTTCAAGCATAATTTCTTCTCTACCAGCAATCTTAAATATTGATTTGTTGGATTTAGTGACTCTAAATTCAAAGTTCTCAGTCAAAGCATACATACTAAAAAATTGTTTCAACTCTTTCTTACTTAGGAAAAATTGACCTCTAGTAAAGGTGTCAATCGGAGTCACTAATTCCATAGTAAGAGCTGAAACAATACTACATAATTCAGCATCCAACACATTGTACCTCTTATTAACACTGTCACTTATATTGTTGTGTGCTTTAGCACATGCAAGTGGCACATAAGATAGGATTGAACATGGTACAAAAGGCAAGCTTTCATCATTAAGCTCAACTTCTTTCTTCGATAGGTTGAGTGGGCTCAATTTTTGGGATTGGATACTCACACCCAACATCATAGTCCATCTACTCATCCAAGTCAAAGTCATCAGTATTCTAAGTGTTAGGAGGAGTCTCATCATGGAATAATGGTTTTATGCCAAATTTTTACCTCGAAAAATTGGATGGGTCTCCACATTAAAAATTGCATCAGTAACCTCATTGCTCCCAATACAAAAATTTAACTAATTGACTCATTTTGAATTTCTACCTTCACATATACCATGTGTGTTCTCAACATCATGTCGCTCCACTAAATTCACAATTACACGGGGTATTATATTATCATCATACAACATGAACTCAATATCTTCATCATTCACTAACTCAATTTTCATGGTAGTTTCCTTGAATCTCACTATGATGTGAAGTACAATATCATAGTTAGAGAAATCAATATCAATGCAAGATTTAACTAAACCTAATAACTATGCATATGTCAAAACCTTTCAAACAACATAACCTCGAGTTTTGATTGTCCTACCAATATACTCAAAACTTCCTCTTGACTAGGACTACTCACCATTCCAAGTTACAATAACATGCATTTTGCCATAACCATGAAAACATTTCAGAAAAGAAGCGACAATTTTAGAAAAAAGAACAAAACTGAAATTTAGTAAATAAATAATGATTTAGATAAATAAGCAATGATATTATCTTATATATCGATTTCATTAAAGAAATATCAATTTATGAATAAAGTCATGATGGCACACAAGATGATACGAATTTGGTGGCTAAGTCATGATTTAATCAAACATAGCACGGTTCTTTGTTCATGTTATGATATGTATGATACATCACAATTATTCTTTTAAAACACATAAAATCTTCGCATTGTTAAGATACATTATCTTTCAAATACATACCTGTTAATCTCTTGACCCACCCGAACACTTTTTTCTTTTGAAGAACAATGTATTACTAAAAACACGAGCTTGGTTATGTAGATCTTAGATATAATGTGAAAAGACACTATAACAAAATAACTTTTTATTCACAGCTTTAAATGACTTTTGTTCACAGTTGTAAAACTATGGACTATATCAATGGGAACAAAAGTCAGCCAATATAGTTCACAGTTCTAAAACTGTGAATAAAATAAACATTACTTTACTGTTCATTAAAGTTTTATTTACAGTTCTAGAACTGTGAATAAGGAAACTTTAGTTCACAATTCATTAAAGTTTTGTTCACAGTTTTAAAACTGTGAATAAAACACTTTAGTTCACAGTTCATTAAAGTTTTATTCACAGTTCTAGAACTATGAACAAAACGGTGAATAAGGAAACTTTAGTTTACAGTTCAAGAAATGTGAATAAAATTATGAAAAAGGAAACTTAGTTCACAGTTCATTAAAGTTTCTTTCATAGTTCGAGAATTGTGAATAAAACAACTATATTTCACAGTTCATTAAAGATTTGTTCACAGTTCTATAACTGTGAATAAAACTATATTAGTTCACATTTCATTAAATTTATTCACATTTCTAGAACTATGAATAAATAGTTATTTTGAATTAAAATCATTTAATTTATTTTATGGTTGCATTCACAGTTTTGTAAAAACTGTAGATAAATTATAATTAATTCTTATTTATTTATTTTAAAAAATCAAAAAAATCAAAATTTGAATCGATAAATAATTGTAATTTTGAATTACTATTTATTTTTTGTTTTTAACGTTTAATAATTTAAAATTGAATCATTATTTAATTTTTAATAATCTTAATTCGTAATTATAATTCATATTTGTAATTATTATTTGATTACGTCTTTTTTTCAAAATCAAAATTTTTTGCTTACGAATTCACATTTTTCTATTTACCCAAAATTAAAATTTGAAAATATCCAAAAAATGTTGCATAAAAAAAAAAAAACCATCATAAATGATTTCAATACTACTAACACACTTCAATAAAATGTAACACGCCACCACTTTTTTAATCAAAAAGCACTTCAATAGTATTCACACACTTTAGTACAATCAAATGCACTACCACCACCACTTTTCTCATGCCAACACTCTCTAGAGCAATGTAACATACCTCAATGCAATCTAACACCATCATCACTTCATCTATTCATAACATATTTTAATCCAATATAGCACACATTCATGATCACTTCTTTCATCATAATACACTTCAACATAACACATATTGATTACCATTTTGAAACTATAGTGAATCATAATTCTCATCCATATAACTTTTCAGCTATGTATGAAACACATGGAGGAAAATTAATTTACAAATTAAAAGTTAAAAGGCAAGTACTTACAATTCCTAACAACTACATAATATATTCCAAAATTTGAAATGTAAGTCCTACATTTTTACCAGAATCCTAACATAATACTCCATATGTATTGCCCAAACTCTTGTCTGACATCATCAAGCTTAGACTGACTGTAGGTATCAATTTTCATTAACTATACATGTGAAAAATATAAAAGTTAGTACAACTATAATTTCAATATTATAGACAACATTTTACAAAAACAAATTATTTAAAAACTTACTATTTTCGAGTATGGTGCATTATTGTTATATCTGTTAATGATATCCCTCATGTATTTCATCACATAATATCCACACTCATAGTTAGAAGGTTGACTTGGACACTACATTAGCATAATTTAGATGTTACATTTTGTGACTAAAAATAATGAAATTTAATATAATATATGGTCCGTAACATATATACCTTAGCAACAATACTTTGGCAATTCCATCGGCTAATAGATGGCATGTCTATTGCGAAAAACATTCTAAAAGAGCTAAAAAAAGATTACTAATCTTGAAACTGCAATTACATATACTAAAAATAATTAAACTCACCTGGACATGAGCATGCCTAACTCAGTGCGAGAACCATGCCCTAGAGGATCAAAAACTGTATATGTGAACGACCATGGCTCAACAATCACCAACATCCAATGATGCCTAAATTATTAAGCAAATTGAATTATTAGTTGTTTAACTAATGCAATTAAAAAAATTAACTTCATGCTTATGTGATATTATGCGGGAAGATCACTACTCCTTTGTCACATGATTGAGCTAATCTAGTTGCAATATGATGAACTTGATCTTCTATCTTTATACCGTTTAGAACTAATACCATTAACGGATCAGTAAATAAATATTTTGATTGAAGCCCAGTGCAACCAAATATTTGTGAAGTTTACTGAAAATATAAAAAACATATATAAATATGAATATGACATAATTGTAAGATTAATAAACTAATAAAAAAAAAAATATACGTACACAATGTAAGCTTGAATGATAGTAACACTTATCTCTTCCATGTGACAAAATTGTATTATATCTTCTCGCATCAGATATATGGAGCCCTTGTTAGCAAATACCTCTTTTTCCAAAGGAATGATGATGACTCCATCACGATCCATTACCTTTGTGAGATGCTCATGCAATACCTTCAATGTTAATGGCAACCGAATAGAAGACAATTGCTGCAATGATGGTTGTTTCATCAATGTTGATGCTGGTCTAACTTGCAACTTTTGCATCTTTCCTCTATTCATTGACTAGAAATAAAATAGTTAAGAAGTCATGTTCAGTAAAAGAACTAAAAAAAAAATTCAACTTTTGACATAAACATCACATGTTCAAAAATTTGTACAAAAAAAACCAAAATATAATTGACTTATAAGTTTGATCTCTAACCCTGCAAATCCTTTCCGAGCAAGATGATGATCATATATATTTTTCTTCCTTATCTCTATTGCAACAATTCTCTTTCGCTATAATATAAATGAATATCAATATTTAGTGAAAGTTTCACAAATAAACATCTCTATTTGGTTAATGTAATACCTGAAACTCCTCTGAAAGGTGAGAGATTTCATAAATGCATGCCATACATCTAAATCTATGAAACTCTTATATTTTGCTGGTGGCAACCTCAAGTATTCTAGGTCATCCATGAAAGGTAAGATTTGTTTCCTCACAAGAACGGTTTTGAAGCTCCTCCATTTTTGTGCAGCAGATTGGAGTACATACCTTTTCAAAGTTACATCAATGTCATATGTCCCCTATAAAACACATTTACACAAATTAATGAAAACAGATCATTAGTATATAATTCAATTTTAAATGTAAGCACTTGCATATTTTATAACACGTACTGAAATTGTTTCCTAAATCTTATTCTTTAACTCATATGGGACAGTATGCCAATTGTTAAGCATAATAGGCACTACATGTCGTACAATAACACCAATATAACTGTTTATCGTTACACCATGCTTTCTGATAGGCTGTCCTTTCTCATTTAATTGGATTGATATCTTTTGTCCCATTGATCTATACTTAATAACATCAGGCATAGTGGTAATGCCTTATTTTTTGCATTTTTGAGAGGCATGAGCTGCTCGATCTGATGAACCCATTAAATCTACAAATTAAATACCAGCAAATTAACAATACATATTCATAAAACATATAAAGTTAAAAGTGAATAAAAACTAACATGTAAAAACTTAATTCATAAAAAAATAGATTAAAAAAATTATAAGGCATATGTAAAGTTTAACATTACCTATCATATTAGTCAAACCCAGAATCCTTCACCATCTTCCCTAGCATAGGCAACTACATTGTCGTCTATTTAATTGAAGAATTCAAAATATGGTAAATTATTACAAAAAGGCATATGATCCAGACTAATGTCACCCAAATCATCTTCTTCATCAAAGTCTTTTCGAGGTGTTGACATTACAAGCGACTATTTTGTATTGATTGGATCTTCAACATAAAATACTTGTCTCGCTTGTGAAGCTAGTATAAATTGATTATTTTTATGCCCAATTTGATTAAGATTAACAAGGATAACTCCTAGATCATCAACTTTAACACCATTACTATTCTCAATCCTATCGCATTGAAAAATTGGGACTCTAAATAGAGTGTAATCCAGCTCCCATATCTCTTGTATTACCCCATAAAATACCATATCACCATATACTGGATTTTTATCTTTTGCACTCAAAATTTGCAATGGTATTAGCAATTAAAGTGACTCCACTATTTTGGTGCACTCTTGAGTTATCTCTTTCTTTTGTATAAAAATGACAACCATTAATAATGTATCTAGGATACTTGATTACTGTGACTTGAGGTCCATGAGCAATCCATCGTAAAGTTGATGAGATATTATAATTAGATAATGAAAGTTGATAACCAACATATAATAAATAATTTATTAGTTCAACCATTATGGACAAATATGACTTAATGGTGGACTTGTAAAGATTCTTACCTGTGTGTGCAACCAATTGATGAAGGTGCGATTATGCTCATCATGCAACCACTTTCGTCTTTTTGACTTCATGGGATTGTCAACAGTTAATTGGTTTGAATACTCACTGCATGATAAGAATAATTCATATAAACATTTGAAATTGTCTTTGATGTGGCATAATAAATGGGTTATAAATATTACCTTATGTAAGGTTGAATTTCACTTGTATTCGTTAAAACATATAAATGAGCTCGTTGAAGAAGATCATGGTGAACTTGTTCAATCCATCCACCAGCTAAAGGTCTTCAATTTTCAGTTGAATAATCAAATACATTCTTCCTTAGAGGAATCCTAATAGAATCTGTATTGGATAAATAATCTGCATAACATTTTAGTGCCTATTCTACTATGCATGATTGAGCAATACATCCCTCAGACTTGTTACGATTTTGAACATAACCCTTCAACACCTTCATGTGTCTTTCAAACAGGTACACCTACCTCAAATATACAGGACCACATAGTTTCACTTCTCTAACTAGGTGAACAGTTAAATGAACCATAACATCAAAGAAGCTGGGAGGAAAGTACTTCTCTAGTACACATAGTATTGTCACAAGTTCACATTAAATGTCATCTAACTTTGAAATATCTACCACCTTTTGGTATAACGAATTGAAGAACATACGAAGTCTAATTAGAGCATATATGATATGTTTCGGTAACACTGCTCATAGAGTAACAGGTAAGAGTTATTACATTAAAGTGTGACAATCATGCGAATTTAACCGATATAGCGTTAAGTCATCCATAAAAACAAGATTTTTGATGTTTGAAGAATACCCATCTGGCACCTTAATCTTACTGAGCACTTTACAAAATCTCCTTTTCTTCATCTCTCGACAATGTATAGCATGCAGGTGGTAGAAATGTATCATTATTGTGATGTTGTGGTACCAATTCATACCTTAATCCCATTTCTTGCAGATCCATTCTAGCTGTTACCCCATTTTTTTGATTTTTCCCCAATATTAAGCAATGTGCCTACAAGATTATCACATACGTTCTTTTCTATATGCATAACATCAAGCACATGTCTGACATGTAAGGACTTCCAGTATGATAAGTCAATGAAAATTGATCTCTTCTTCCAACATTGTGAAATCACATCTTCATTATTTCATTTATGTTTTTTTTTTTCGACTTCCCCCTTGAATTTGATAAACTTTGAACCTTAGAGAAGACTTCTTCACTAGTTAATGGTTATTGAGCAACTCTGAATTCTTATTCCCCATTAAAAGCTTTCTTTTATTTATGATAAGGATGATGTTATGGTAAAAATCTTTTATGTCCAATATATGACATTTTCTTACTATGCTGTAAATGAACTGCATTGGTATTCTCAACACAAATAGGACAAGCATTGTAACATTTAACCGTACAACCAGACAAGTTACCATAAGTAGGAAAATCATTAATAGTCCGTAACAAAATAGCTCTCAAGTTGAATGATTCTTTTTGGTACACTTCATAAACTTCCACACTAGTGTCCCACAATATTCGTAAGTCTTCTATAAGTGGTGCCAAGTAAATATTTATATCATTACCAGGTTGTTTAGGGCCTGATATTAATAGTGTTAATATCATGAACTTTCTTTTTATTGTTAACCATGGTGGTAACAACTATATCGACTATTTAATGTACTATGAGGATTAATCCCATCAGCTGAAATAGCAAGCCTTAAGTTTCTTAGTTTTGATGCAAATTCTGGCCACATACAGTCAACTATTTTCCATGATGGTGTATTTGATGGATGCCTCAACTGGCCGTCAACTTCTCTTTGACTTGAATACCATGTCAGATGTTTCAATATTTCAAAGCTTTTAAACATTCTTTTAAACCTAGGTATTGGTGGAAAATACCATAACACCTTAGCCAGCACCTCAGTCTGTATCTTGTTACTATTCTTCATTATTTTTCATCTAGAAAGACCATAAGTTGGACACTGAATCTCATTTTGAAACTCTTTTCGATATAATATGCAATCATTCGAACATGCATGGATCCTGTGATACTCCATGCCTAATGCATTTAATGTTTTTTTGGCATCATACGTAGATGTAGGCATTTCATTATTCTCTGGCAACATTTCAGGTATTAAATTTAAAAGTTCATTAAAGCTCTAGTCAGACCAATTGTACTTCACCTTCAAATTGTAAAGTTTAACTAGAGCAAATAGTTTAGTGAACTTTATTGATCTAGAATACAAAGGTTTCTCAGCATCACTAAGTAACTTCATGAACTGGTTAGCATTACCGTTGTACTCTACAAATGCCTCTTGGACCATCTCTATAGTGTTCTCTACTTCTTACTCTTGGACAACCTCCCTATTAGCTTTAGCATTTCGACTTAGAAAAGACCCATCAAGACATGCTTCCCCATACCATATCCAATTATTGTAACTTCGATAAACTCTATTAACAAATAAATGATCTCATATCTCACGTGGAGTCAGACGTTTCATATTACCATATTTAATGCACAGACAATGAATATGCTCAGGATTATCAGACTTTCGAATGGCATATTTCAAGAAATTAGTTACACCTATATCGTATTCATCTAACCTTCTATCAGCGAACAAGTCTCGTCCATTCTAATATTTAACACTCCATATGTTAGCACATCAACTTGATTCTGTCAACGTATATGTATGCATGTCAACCAATTTTTACAAGCAGGATGATCTTATACCATTCGGAAATGCAACATCTATGTGGCACATGATAAATCATGCTTCATTTAATTTCATAAAAAATTCGACACCATATCCCTATAGTTCTTCAAGTACATGACTTATGTAGATACTTTTTGGTGTTTTTTTTTTTAAATTAGAACACCAACAAATATCCACTAGTATGTACTCGAAGAACAAAGGATATGTAACTCAAAATTTGTTATGAAATAAAATGAATCAAGATTTATACATCATGTGCACTACATAAATATTACATTCTCAAACTGTCCAAACTGGACAATTAAAGAATTATAAATGAAAATTTTTATTTAATCCACATGTTATACACATGGATTATAATAAAATATTTATTTATAATTCTAAAACGGTATCTAAGGTTATATTTACTAAGCATAATGTGCTAACTTTGTACACACAAATGGATTTTTTTACTAATTGGTGAAATAATTTTTAAATGTAAAATTACACAAGTATAACTTGAATTTACATCAAATTAAAAAATCATTAAATAAAATTTTGTAAAAGAATAATGCTTACCTTAATGATGATTCCCTAATTAGCTTGCAATACTATCTTCTTTCAAGTTGTCAACTTTTGTGAGAAAAAACTAAATACTTAAAAAATTGAAAATAAAAAGATCAACTTACTATATAAGCCCACTTCTAAAGACCCTCGAATTAATGGTAATCTAAAAATATATATTTTTTGTTAAAATATCTGCAAGACTTTTGTCGATGACACAAACTTAACTATATTTACTAACATGACTGTAAATGAAATCAAATAATTGACAGTATCATCCACAAATTGCAACTATGATCAGACTAAATTTAAATTTTGATTATATAAGCCAAAAATAATGAAATCTAATATCTTAATAATGTTAGCCTTAGGCTTTTGCCCATCGAAATTATGGATCATATAATAGTCTCCTCTGTTTAAATAAATTTTTAAAATTTGGTCAATATCATTAGCACTTTTTTTTTTTATATATATAATGATGGTCATTATAGATATTATTGTCGTGATGATTTTTAATAATCGTTATAAAAATGGAAATACCATTATAAAATCTCATAAAATTAAATTACTAAAATATTTTAATTAATATTTCTAATTTCATTTAATTATTACTTTTTAATTATAATAATCAAATAGCACACAAATGATATCAAATAACAAATAACCAATCATCATTTCACATAATTTCTTTACTTAAATTTGTAAATCTTTACACTCTATAAGTTATGAGATGTTTTAATTTATCACAATAAATAATGATAACAATTAATTTAAATCCCATCCTATACTTCTTTTGTATTATTAAAAACTTTTTCTTATGCTACCGTTATTCATGAGAAATCATTACTACAAAAATTATAATAATTGACATCAATTTAATGACAATTATTCACAGAACTATCATTGAAAGATTTATTAACATTTTTTATGACAGTTATTCCAAAACTGTCATTAAAAGTAAGATTTTTAACGCTAATTAAAGAAGAACTGGCGTTAAAAACCCATGACTTAAATATTTAATGTCAGTTCCTAAAGAACTGACATTAAAATATCCATCAATTTGGCATTTAACGCCAGTTCTCAAGGAACTAACGTTAAAACATAAAGCCTTTGACGCCAACTTTTGAAGAATTGGCGTTAAAGGCCAAAATAGCTGCCACCTCTAATGAGCCACACAGGCTTTCATCTTTGGGCATGCCCTAATCCAGTTGCATCTGTTGTAGCAGCAACCGCTACAGCAATCGCAGTAGCAACAATTGTTGCTGTTGCTTTTTGCAGCAGCAATGGCTGCTTACAGCTGTAACGACGACTGCTGCTACTACTACAAGAAGCAGCATCAATGGCTGGTTACAGCAACAGCGACCATTGTTGCTGCTTCTTACAGCAGTGATGGTTGCTTACAGCTGCAGTAAGACTGCTGCTGCTGCTGCTACTGCAAGAAGCAACAGGAATGGTTAATTACAGTAGCAGCAGCTGTTCCTGCTGCTTCTTGCAGTAACGATGGCTGCTTACAGCAGCAATGGCAGCCATTACTGCAGCTTCTGCTGTAAGCAGCAGCGGCCGATGCTATTGCAAGAAGCTACAGCAACCACCACATTCCCGGTTAGGACTCCTCTGCTTAGGCGACACAATCCTTTCAATTTCCTTGCTTCTTTCTCTCTGCTTTTATGCTCGTTTTTGCTTGAAGTTTTTTTAGGCTTTCATAAATTCTTAATTTTGTTTGATTAAGTTTTGTTTTTCTGTATACACTTAGGTTTGAGCATCTTTCAGTTTTGGCTTTTGGGACAAGTTAAGAAAATGGAAATGGAAAATAAAGTATGTAGATTTTTCTCATTCAATGGTTTTTGGCATATGAGATAACGAAAGTTTAAGGTGAACTCTGCTAGAAAGAAGCTAATTGTCCCACAAAATTTGAAATTTAGAGCTTCTGGGTTCATTTTCTTTCTTGTTTTCCAGCATTTTATTCTGCCGATAATCAAAATGACCATAATGAGATTGAAGTCAAGCTCTGTTCTCCTATCTTTGCATACTGCTAGGCTAGAATTTATTAGTGCTACAGTGGCTATGTATTTATGTTGGGTCCAGATGATTCTTAGCAATTAGTGTAACATGTTAAAGCAATGGCTGAATTTGAACTTTTAGCTTAAAAAGGAAAAAATAAAAAGCGGCAAGGAATTTAAGGTCCTTAAATGACATAATTATTTTATACTAGAGGTCTCTTGATTAGTAGCACAAAAGAGTTCCAGGTTTAATAGCTTAAGGAAATTTTTCTCAATCACAATTGGAAAATCCTTAGAGAAAAATGTGAATGTACGCATACAGGGAAAATAAAAATAAAGATTATATTTCGACAGTGTCCCTGATAAATTTTGAAAAATGAACTAAATATTGTTCACATTGGTATTGATTTTTGACAAAATTTAGCTGAAGCATCTACCACTAAAGATCCCATGACTGCAGAACCCTTCATATAGATACATTTTTCCATTAAACCCCACTGTTTTCTCCGTTGTTCACTCACATTTTGC
Source organism: Moringa oleifera (assembly GCA_021397835.1). Taxonomy (NCBI): domain Eukaryota; kingdom Viridiplantae; phylum Streptophyta; class Magnoliopsida; order Brassicales; family Moringaceae; genus Moringa; species Moringa oleifera. Next base: position 317,252 of record JAJFZO010000734.1, read on the forward strand.
GCCCCTACTTCAAGTACAGCTGGGGTAGTCTTAATAGAATTTTAGGACCCTAATTTCTAAAATAAAAATGAAAATTACCAAAGCTTTTCATTCTTAATTGTTCTATCATAATGTTAACGTTCCACATAAAATTGAAATCAATTTAGTTCCTACTCAAGATATAGGCTTGTAGGTAATTTAATCATAAGATCGGGAGGGGGAAGAAACATGATAGAATAGAAAGATAAAAGTTTCACCAAGCCTTGATTTTGTTCCAAGGCAATTTTACAAAATTTTGCAATTCAGAAGTAACTAATGCAAGAATAGAGAATCCGCAACAATCTTTTTGAGTAACTAAGTCTCATGATCAGAACTTCTACTTCTACCTATTTTCACCTTCCATCCTTATAGCTGCCTCTGTAATGCACCACAAATATTCAGTGGGCCAAATAATCCTTTCCTTCATAGAGAACTCCATTTCGAACTAGAATCTTGCTTGCCTAAAAAGTTCTAAAATAAACTTTTACAACCAATACACTAAAGTTAAAAGTGACAATTTAATCAGGCAATTTAATGTCTTTACTATTAAGGGTAAGAAGCATTGGCCTATCCTCTGGTAATCATTTAGGTGGACAAATTAGGATTTCTCGTCTTTTGCTAGGCAGCAAAGCTCATTTGAGGCTTAAGAATCATAAGTCAGATGGAAACTGGGACATAAATCAAGTACACATGGTTAAAGGGAAAGCTCTAGAATGGCTATCAGCTCTTGAGGTGTGATGGTGAGTCTGTTGGGTATCAACTATTCTGTTTTCTTCAGTTTCATCTGTAGGTGCTTTATACTATCTAGTTTCTATACATTGTAGGGCATCGAAGCCAAATTCTTACAATCACTGGTAGTACATAAGCTGCTAAGCTGCAGCAACATTCTGAAACCCACCATCATATATTGCCTAGCTTACTCCAGCAGCACCCACTCCTATTAGGGCCTGCTTCAGAGGATGATGTCCTTGCATCAAGGCATGGACACCACTTATCTTGCTCATGGCTAGTTGTGTTTCGTATGCTAAGAGGTCAATGGCTGAAAGCCCTGGTAACGGTGCAACAGTAAAGGGAGAAAGTGGGTTTGAACTTATTCGAGGTGGGGTGGGCTTGCTGCCCTAAGAGCACTACAATCGCAAAATGGAAAACATAACAATCACTACAAGACCCCACATCAATGCATAAATATATACAAACATGAAAACAATTGCCAAACTTTATTATAATCGAGGAGTTGATACTTTTTCAGTACTTATACATATAAGTTGCATAAGCAACAAAAACTGTACCTTAATTTGTTTGCCACACAGAAATGACTGGGAATTTCCCATTTGAATTGCCAAAGCTACCTCAGCATGAGTGCTGTATCTCACAAAACCAAAATGTTTGTCTCTCTGAACTCGAATCTCCTCAATCACTCTAGCACCAAGGACATGGAAGTGGCGGTGAAGAGCAAGCTAGGTAACCTGCAGAGTAGAAAAATGTAACAAGTTAAATTAATTGTAAGTGCACCTTTGAGAAATGTGACACTGGATAATCAAAAAAAATTTTCCTATCCTTTCAAACTTTCAGACTGAAAAATACAGATTCCAAAACGCATCTCTCTTTTCTGTCTCTAACACACACACACACATACACACAAATGGGAAGAAAGTTGGTAGAAAAATGATGGTTTCCTACCTCTGGAGCAAGATTGCCAACATAAACAAAAGTGTACTGGGGATTGTTTTTAGGAGCCTCACTATTTGTTGTCTCTTTTCCATCTTCTGCACATGGAAGGTTACAAATATCAGCTCACTGATCAACAAGTTTAAGACCTATAGACACATATTTCAAGTTATTACACAACCACTTCATCCACACAAAGCAGAATCACAACATAGACTAACAAGATAAAAAGCCAAAAAGAGTGCAATACATCTAAGGTATGGAAACAATCAACAAGAAATTTTTGATTTTCAATGTTTTAGAACAAGAAAATAATCATCCATAATACAATAGATGCACCTGACGAGCCATTGGTCAGTTTCATCACACTTTTGGCATCAGAACTCTGCTTGTCCTCACTAGCTCCCGCACCTTTTGTTGCCCAGTTACATCGTATCTATCTACTACCCAGCCACTTTCCTAAGAAAAGAAAATACATGCTGTTAAAACTTTGTGAAAACTGTAGTAGTGGCCATGAACGTGGAGTTATGATGATTTCAAATTCTCTTACACATGCATACCAGACAAGTGATGATTTTAAATTCTCTGGCCTTCAACGCCAGTTATGGAATAACTGACGTTAAAGGATATGTTATCTTGCTTTTTAAGGTTGGGATCCTAAATTGTTTTCCAGAGCCCTCTAGAGCCCACCATAACATTCCGCATAATTTTTCCTCTTTAGGTAAGAATGCTCCTCTTCACAAACTATCCAAAAAAAGCTGCACAACCGCATAACCATTCTTTGGCCATTCTCTTGTTTGCTATCCGCTTAAAAGCAGCTGGGCTAGCTACTGATAGCCTTTTCGGCCCTCTCCTTTTTGGTCTCTGTCTAGAAGCAGCTGCACAACCAACCATTCTTTGGCCATTTTCCTGTCTGCTGTCCATCTAGAAGCAGCTGGGGTAGCTGCTGGCAGCCTTTCCAGCCCTTTCTTTTTTGGTCTCTGTCCAGAAGCAGCTGCATAGCCAGCCATTCTTCGGCCATTCTCCTGTCTGCTGTCTGTCCAAAAGCAACTGGGGTAGCTACTGGCAGCCTTTTCAGCCCTATCCTCTTTAGTCTCTGTCTAGAAGTAGGTAGACCGGCCAGCTGCTGGATTAGCAGTGATATTGCCTGTCTCCTTGCTTCTTCCTCTCTCATTTGCCTCAATCTAGCCGTACCCTTCCCTTCCATTCATTCAAACATATGTAAGTATTTTGGTATAGATTTGAAATTTTTTTATGAAATCTAAGTTTCATAATTTTGATTAAATATGGTTTAAAAAATGTATTGAGAATGTATATTATTTCGAGAAGTTTTTTATTAAGTGTGTTAGGTGAATTGTTATCAATTGATGAAATTTGATTTTTTTTTTCATTAGTATATTTTGATGAACATATTTGGTATGAATGGATATATATTGATATATTTATTATTTCTTAATTATTAAGATTTTTAGATTAATTGATAAATTAATCTAAATGTTAATTAGATGAATTTATATTTTGATAAATTAATTATATATTAGGTGTAGATGAATTTATGTTTGAATTAATTTTTTAACGAAAGATTAATTGGTATATTTTGTCAAATTTAATTATATTGACTTTATTGTTAATATAAATTAATATATTTAGTTAGATTTTAAATAGATAATTAATTAATTATATGCTTGTAATATAAACTATTAAATGTTATTTAAATTTTAATCAATTAAGTGCTTATATAGTAAATTAGATGTTAATTAAATATTCACTATATCTTAATTAATTAAATAATTATTAATTATATATTTAAATTTTAATTAATAAATTTGATGCTTGTAAAGTAAATAATTAACTGTTATTTAAATTTGAGTTAATTTAATAGTTAGTTAATTAGATGTTTTCATTAACTTTTTGTATTAATTAATTAAATAGTTATTAATCGTTTATTTAAATTTTACTTAGTATATTAGATGCTTGAAAAGTAAATAATTAAATGTTTTTTAAATTTCAGAATAGATAAAACTTGGATGTTTACTGATAAAGGATCAGAAGCATATGATGTAGGGGTGAATAACTTTTTAGATTATACTGTTCAGAATAGTGATAACCTTGAATTAGTTCGCTGTCCATGTATTGAATGTGGTAACATTAAGCGTCATACCCCATATTAGATACAGAATCATTTATATGTATATAGAGTTGATAGCAGCTATCAAAACTAGATATGGCACGGAGAAACTAGTATTGTTGGATCTTCTACTAGTAAGAATGCTAAAGTTGTTAGGGAGGTAGAACAGATCGAAGAAGTTGATAACACTGTAGAAATGGTACAAGAGGCATTTGCAGAGTACATAGTAATCCTAACCACTTTGAAAGATTACTTTATGATGTTGAGAAACCTCTGTATTCTGGATCAGTGAAGTTTACTAAATTATCTTTTCTAGTTAAATTGTATAATTTGAAGGAAAAATATGGTTAGTCTGATCAAAGCTTCAGTGATCTTTTAAATTTGATTATCGAAATATTGCCTGATAATAATGAAATGCCGACATCCATGTATGATGCCAAGAAAACACTAAATGCATTAGGCATGGATTATCAAAAGATTCATGCCTGTCCAAATGATTGCATATTATATCAGAAGGAGTTTCAGGATGACATTCAATGTCCAACTTGTGGACTTTGAAGATGGAAAGTAATGAAAAACAGTAACGAAATAAAGACTGGTGTGCCTGCTAAGGTGTTGTGGTATTTCCCACCAATACCAAGATTTAGAAGAATGTTCAAAAGTTTTGAAATATCAAAACACCTTACATGGCATTCAAATAAAAGGGAAATATATGGTCAGTTGAGGCATCCATCGGATACACCATCATGGAAATTGGTTGACTACATGTGGCCAGAGTTTGCTTCAGAGCCAAGAAACTTAAGGCTTACTATATAGCAGATGGGATTAATCCTCATAGTACATTGAGTAGTCGATATAGTTGTTGGCCGGTGATTATGGTGAACTATGATTTACCGCCATGGTTAACAATGAAAAGAAAGTTCATGATGTTGACGTTGCTAACATCAGGTCCTAAATAACCTGACAATGATATCGATGTCTACTTGGCTCTGCTTCTAGAAGACTTAAAAATGTTATGGGACACAGGTGTAAAAGTACATGATGCGTACCGTAATGAGAATTCAACTAGAAAGTTGTTTTGTTATGAACAATCAATGATTTTCCTGCATATGGTAATTTATCTGGTTGCATTGTTAAAGGGTGTTATGCTTGTCCTATCTATGCTAAGAACACCCAAGCTAGTCACTTAAAATATAGTGAAAAGATGTCATATGTTGGACACAAGAGATTCTTACCATGACATCATCCTTACCGCTGACAGAAAAAGGCCTTCAATGGTGAACAATAATTTAGAATTGCTCCCCAACCATTAAGTAGTGAAGAAGTCTTTCACAAAGTTCAATGTTTAGTAAATTCATGGGGAAAGTCAAAGAAACGAAGTACAATGGGTAAAGAAGATGTTGTTACATAGTGCTGGAAAAAGAGGTCGATTTTTTTTGACTTATCATATTGGAAGTCCATGCATATCAGACATATTTTAGATGTCATGCACATTGAAAAGAATATTTTTGATAGTCTTCTTGGGACATTGCTTGATATTCCAAGAAAATCTAAAGATGGATTAGCTTCAAGAATGGATTTGAAAGACATGGGGTTAAGTTCTGAGTTGGAACAACAAATTCGCGGTAATCGTACATTTCTACCACCTACATGCTACACTTTATCTAAGAAAGAAAAAAATATATTTTGTAAAGTTTTCAGTGAGATTAAGGTCCCAGATGGGTATTCTTCGAACATCAGAAATCTAGTATCCATGGATGACTTAAAACTATATGGGTTGAAGTCGCATGATTGTCACATCCCAATGCAATAACTTTTACATATTGCTTTACGAGGTGTGTTGCCCAAACATGTTAGATATGCTCTCATTAGACTTTGCATGTTCTTCAATTTGTTATGCCAAAAGGTGGTGGATGTGTCAAAGTTAGATGGAATTCAAAACAAACTTGTCACAACACTTTGTTTGCTTGAGAAGTACTTTTCGCCCAGCTTTTTCGATATTATGGTCCACCTCACTGTTCATCTTATCAGAGAAGTAAAATTATGTGGTTCCATGTATTTACGATGGATGTACCCATTTGAAAGATACATGAAAGTGTTAAAGGGTTATGTTCGAAATCGTAATAGACCTGAGGGTAGTACTGCTGAGTCGTACATTGCAGAAGAAGCATTAGAATTCTGCGTTGACTATATATCTGGTATGGATATTATTGGAATTTTCCCACGAAAGAATGTATTTGGTCATTTAACTCGGAATGGAAAAGCTCTAACTAGTGGAACTGTTGAGAAAGTTGATAATGTCCTCCTTCATCAAGCGCACTTGTATGTTTTGATGAATATGAGTGAAGTTCAACGATATATAAGGTAATTAAATTTTATGACTCATAGTTTATTGTTATATGAAATAATATTTGAATTATTGTTTGACGATTTATTCTTAACAAGTAGTGAGCATTTAAATCAGTTAAGGGTCGACAATTCTATCAAGGCAAAACAACTCAAATGGTTACATGATGAACAAAATCGAACCTTAAGTAATTGGTTACGCACACGGGTAAGAATACTTATTATTGTCTAGACATTAAATTTATTTTTAATATGGTTCATCTAATATATGTTATGATACAAATTGAGAATGAACTTTTATTGTCCAATTATAATGTCTCATCAACACTACGATGGATTGCCCATGGTCCTCGATCCATAATAATCAAGTATCCTAAATATATCATCAACAGTTATCGCTTTTACACAAAGCAATGAGATAACTCAAGGATCCATCAAAATAGTGGTGTCACTCTAGTTGCCAACACCATGCAAATCTCTAATGCTAATGATAAAAATCCAATATATGGTGATTTGTCATTCTATGGAGTTATACAAGAAATATGGGAACTAGATTATACAACGTTCAGAGTTTCAGTTTTCAAATGTGATTGAATTGAGAATAGTAACGGTGTCAAAGTTGATGATCTAGGAGTTGTGCTAGTTGATCTCAATTGGATTGGACATAAGAATGATTAGTTTATATTGGCTTCACAAGCAAGACAAGCATTTTACATTGAAGATCCAATTTATGCCAAATGGTCTATGATACTGTTAACACCTCCAAAAGACTATGATGAAGATGATGATTTGTGCAATATTAGTATGGAGCATATGTCTTTTTGTAATAATTTGCCACTTGCTGATTTATTTGACCAAATAGATGAGCATTATCTTGCATATGCTCGAGACAATGATGAAGGATTGTGGGTTTGAGTATTTTTTAAGGTAGTAATCAATTGCCTTATGTGCCAAAGTTATTGTGTTTTTTTATAATTTTATTTTATTTTTTTAATTTTATCATGTTATACCATGTTTTGCATATATGATGGTAACCATATTTTGTTATTGTTTATAGATTTGGTGGATCCTTCTGAACACTCAAGTGAAGGCTCTCAAGGGCCCAAAAAGCGAGGTATCACCAGTATGCCTAAGATAATTAAGAGTCATGCTTTCGGAGTTAAGCTCACGATTGAGGTAAATGATAAAGGTCAACCAGTTGGGAGGAATGGCATCCAGTTCAATAGCTACATTGGGGTGGTGGTACGTAATACGGTGCCTATAAATATCGTGAATTGGCACTTAGTAAGCATTGAAACGAAAAATAAAATTTGGGAGACAATATTAGTAAGTTAAATGAAACACAATATGGTATTGCTTTTCAATTAGTTTATTGCTAATTAATTTGATTTGTACCAATCCACTTTTTTATAATATGTTGTAGGAGACGTATGATATTGATGCGAGCATGAAAAGGTATGTACTTCAGTCTGCTACAAACAAATGGAGGAACTTCAAGACCAATCTTACATCAAAGCACATATTCACTCACATTGATGACTTGGAATTTCTATCATTTCCACCTGAAGAATATAGCAGTGTTATAGATGTTGGAGTGTGGCAGAAATTTGTGAACTCTCGTATAACAGAAGAGTTTCAGGTATATATTTATAGTTAGTAAAGTTTTTGTTTATATAATTTTCTCCAAATGTTGATGTGTATTAATCTTACAGCAAAAGAGACAAATAGCAAAAGAGAAAAGAAAGAAGAATGTGTACGATCATCGTCTATCTAGAAAGGGATTTTCGGGGCTGAAAAGTGAACTTGTAAGTTTTTTTTTTCATTTATTATGTTTATAATTGATAATATATTCATTTGGTAGTACGTTTTAAAATCTAACATGTTCACTCTTTATGTTTAAAAAAGAAACAAGCATTGGATAGCGATGTTCAAATTGATCGTGCCTTATTGTAGAAGGCTTCACGACATAATAAAAAGGGAGAATATGTGAATGATGCGAGCCAACTGTATGGGAAAATAATTGTAAGTGTAGTTCAACTTTTTTCTAGCATTTATAGTCATAAATTTCATGTTTATTGATTAATTTTGTTATAACATTGTAGGATGAGTTGATGACACAGAGCACGCAAGGTAAATTTACAAACTTCGGTCCAGAAGATATACTGATGAAAGCTCTTGGTACACCTAAGTACCTCGGATGAATTAAAGGTCAAGGATCTGGGGTAACTATCACATCTTATTTTGGGAAGCCCAAAAAGTTGAATGTCCTTCAAGGTATGGAATTAGATCAACAGTAATTGGTAGAGATGATAACGTGGTTCACAGAGCATAACGAAATTTTGACAAACATTGTTGCGAACAAAAATAATGATATCCAGCAAGAAAAATCTACAATGCAATTTCGTTCGAGTAACGCTAGCAACAATATAACTGGATTATTAGAGGAAGAACAATATCCAATACTTCAATCACCTATGCCAGTCACACCATAGCACCTGCACCTACACTGGCACCACACGACAACAAAGTATGTTACATATTATTCATAGTAGATGTGATATTAATAATATTACGAATATAACTTCTGTTTTCTTGGATCATTATAGTATGAGCCATGTCATATGTTCATCCAGTCGTCAGACTACATAGTGGCAAGTGGGGTTATCTTCATGGAACATACTCATAATCAGATGATCCACGGGCGTCCATTATTTTCTGGTGATGTTCGAGTGACAGTGGACATAGCTATTCATGGTGATGCACAATTGCCTCGTCCTAACCCAGACGGTGGATTAACAAATGTTTTTTCTGCACTTGGTTCAGTTGTTGCTTGGCCTCAAGATTGGGTCATTATTGGTATACATGAGGCAATTTTTTTGGTAATATATTTTATAAAGTCAACCTATTAATGTCAATTAAGTTTGCAAAATTTTTTCAGCTATCGACTATAAAGCAACGAGGTAAGTTACTAGTTAAAAAAGCACCAACATTGACAAAACCACAATCATCACAACAAGTATCTTCCGTTAGGCTACCACAAGGATTATAGAAGATGTATAATTATGTGAATAAGGTGATGGCACCTGATGAAGCAATACACATACCTTTTACTAAAGTCTTTGCTTCTGATGGACATGTATTTGTGGCCCGAGAAGATATCATGCAATTCTGTCACATGGAAGAGCTAAGTGTCACCATTATTCAGGCTTACATTGTGTACGTATGTCTTTTGAATTTTCATTTGGTTATTATTATTTGGCTACATCATATTTATATTTTTCTTACTCTTTATTATTTCAGTAAATTTTATACAGATTTAGCTGCACTTGGCTTGAGAAAGTATTTTGTATTTGCTGATCCGTCAACATTGTCATATGGAATGTCTATAAGTATAGACACTCAAGCTCGTCACCTAGCCAATAGAATGATAGATTCATGTGACGAAGGAGTAGTGATATTTCCTTATAAATTGAGGTAAGTTATAATACTAGTTGAAATTATTAATAGTTTTGTTCAAAATATTTTGTACATTTATTTTTCATAATGGAGGCAGCACTGGCTGTTGGTGGTTGTCGAGCCTCCTAATTTTGTGTATAGTATTTTTGATCCTTTGAATCATGGTTCTCGTCAAGAATTAGATCAACTTATGTCCACGTAAGTGAAGATATTTTCATTTATGTTAGTATGTATTTTTTCTTACTTTCCAGAATATTGATTATTTTTTATTGGCAGTTCTTTTAAATTATTCCAAGTTTTCAAAGAATCAAGCAATAGGCGCATTCCTAGGAGTATTCCTGCTAAGGTATGTATATTGAAACCTATATATGATATTAGTTTTATTTATTTTGCAAAATATAACAATTATAAATTTTTAATGTAGTGTTCACATCAGCCTTCAAATACTGAGTGTGAATATTATATTATGAAATTTTTAAGGGACATCATTGATAAATGTGATAAAAATATCCCATATGTAAAAATGGTAAGTTTTTAAGCATTTGCTTATGTAAATACTTAAGTAATTAATTGATGTGCTTATTAAAAATTTTAATTGAACTAACTTTTTTTTCTTTTTGAAATACAGTTAGTGGACATAGATACTTACACCCAATCGAATATTGTTAAGTTAGAAAGGAGGTTGGACAATTTCTTTAGAGTGCCATATTAGAAAGTTGAACCTTGAAGATTTTTGTACACATGACCATTATTGAATTTATATAGTTGAATTTTTAGGATTGTGTAATATTTTTACTCATGCATTGTACATATAGAGTTCAATTATGACATTAAACTTTAGTGATCTTTTGTTTTGTTTATCTCTTATTAATTTTTTGGATTAGATTATTTTGAGTGTTTCCAAATATAAAAGAAGTAATGACGATCTCTGTGAGAATGGTATTGAAGTGTATAACATAAAAATTTTGGTTGCATATTGTGAAGAATTGTATTAATGTATATGGATGATGTGGAAGCAAGTTTTGGATAATTTCAATATATAAATTTTTTATTTATTTTAAAATAAATACAAAAAATACTTTTAATGAATTTTTAATGACAGTTTTATAGTAACTGTCATTAAAAGGGCCTCTTTTAACGACAGTTCTGTTGGAACTGTCATTAAAGGGTCTCCCTTTTCACGACAATCATGTTGGAACTGTCATTAAAAGGTCCACCCTTTAACGACAGTTCCAATAGAACTGTCATTAAAAAGGTCCCCTTTAACGACAATTCTATTGAAACTATCATTAAAAGGTCCCCCCTTTAACGACAGTTCCAATAGAACTGTCATTAAAAGGGTCATTCTTTAACGACAGTTCTATTGGAACTGTCATTAAAAGGTCTCCCCTTTAACGATAGTTCCAATATAACTGTCATTAAAGGTCTTTCTTTTTTAATGATAGTTCCAATATAACTATCATTAAAAGGTAATGCTTTTAATGACAGTTCAATAACTGTCATTAAAACTTCTCCCCTTTAATGACATGAACAAAGATGACAGTTTTACAACTATCATTAAAAACCATTTTTAACTATCATTAAAGCTTTTATTTATAGTAGAATAATACCAATTGGGATATTTTTCTTTCTTATGGAGACATTTGATTTTTCAATGTCATAGTGTAAAGTTACTCACATACTAGAAAAAGATTTGTATAGGAATAAGTAGGTCGATACAATTTTGTATTTATGTATAGAGAAAAAGTAAATGACTTGAAAATAAAGATGTAAAAAGTTACAAATTCTTCCTCCTTGGTTGTTACATACAATACCATTATTTGCTTAATAATTTATTTATAACATAATCTTGAATATTAAACCATGAGTATTTCATTTGTCTTTTACTTTAAATAATGATTTATCTCATGCTTTAATTTAGGTTGCATGATAGTTTGGTTGCTATTAAAAATTTCTCGAGAAGCAAACTTAAATCAAGGTTCACAAAGCTCCTTTTTGGTCATATTTGCTGGAGAAGAGCCAAGCCAATAGCTGGAAAAGAACAAAAAATAAAAAATAAAAGCTGATACTAATAAGAAAAAAAAAAGTAATTATAAATTGAAAAGAAAAGATTAACCTTACCAAAACTAAAAGGATATTTTAATTAGCTAGGTCTGGAACCCGGATGAAAATAGAACAACATCTTCCTTTGTTGCAATCAATGAAGGCCAATATTTTGATCTATTAGATCTGGAACCTCGATGAAAGTAGAACGATGTCTAGATCTGAAACCTTAATGAAAGTAAAACCTCGCACCTAAATTTAGAACCTTCATCACAAATTTGGAACCCCCAACACAAATTCAAAATCCCCAACCCAGATGTGAAACCCCGATACAAGTAGAACCACGCCTAGATCTAAAATCTCGATGAAAGTAGAAAATCGCACCCAGATCTCGAATCCCCAGCACAGGTCTGGAATCCGTAGCCCAGATTTAAAATCTCAAACCCATATTTTAAACCTCCAACACAGATTTAAAATCCTAACTAAGATCCGGAATCCCTAACCCAAATCTAAAATCCCGCACCCAGATTTGGAAATCCTAGTATACATATAAAATCTCAACCAAGATCTGGAATCCTTAGCAAAAATCTAAAACCCCGCACCCAGATTTGGAAGCCCCAGCATATATCTAAAATCCTAACCCAGATTAAAAACTTCATACCTAGATTTGGAACTCCCAACACATATTTAAAATCCCAACGAAGATATTAAATCCCTAGCCTATATTTAAAGCCCAGTAGATAGATTTAGAATCCCCAGCACAGATCCAAAATCCTAACCAAGATCTAGAATCCTTAGCCTAGATATAAAGTCCTGCACCTAGATTTGGTACCTCCAACATAGATCTAGAATCTGAAGCCCCGAGCTGAATCCATTTACCTAGATCTGGAGCTTTTAGACCCCTCACCTAGATCTGGAATCCTTAGCCCAAATCTGGAATCCCTCACCTAGATCTGAAACCCTCAAACCCCTCACCTAGATTTGAAAGCCCAGCCCAGATCTGGAACCCCTCACTTAGATCCGAAACTCTCAGCCTAGATCTAGAATCCCTCACCCAAGAACTCTTATCCCAACTTCCAGACCCCATACATCTAAATTTGGGACCTTAACAAACATTTTGAACCCTAGAACAAATGTAAAATTTCTATGAAAGTAAAACCATGTACATATCTAGAATCCCAATGGAAGGAGAACCACATCCATATTTGAGCTTAAAAATAATGAAACTAAAAGGAAAAACAATCAAGGAACAATAATCTTTGCATTTTAACAAAAAAGATAAGCATAACATTTGGGGAGAAAGGATTAAACTTACCAAAAAAACCGAGGAGATTTAAGCTGCCAGTTGTGGAACCCAAAAGCAAGTAGCACCACGCACACTATTAATCCCTTCGATGCAAATAGTTAAGGTCAATCGAATGTCTGGTTTGCACATTTAGAACCCGAAGAGGCTCTCCTCATAGTGTGCACTTCATACCTGATATTTACTACCTGAAGAATCAATGAAGTTTATCCTGAGTAAGTGTAGAAAAAGAATGAAAGAAGTTTATCAATGTTTCTGAAGAAGATGTAGGGCTTTCATTCACAATTACAGCCATAACTGTGAATAAAAACCTTTATTCACAATTATGGCTATAACTTTGAATAAAGGTCTGGTCCTTTTTTTTTTTTTTAGTTTAAGAACATTACTTGTTCAGTACTCACATTACTCATTGCTCACTGGCTCATTCATTCACTCGCACATAAATTTGCTGCTTCACCAGAAAAAAAATTGACAGAAAGGGGAAGGCTGAGGAAGGCCGACTCTAACTTCGGCTTGTTAGTGGTGGACGTGCGTGAGCGTCCCTCTCTTTCTACTGCTGTGTGCTGGTGGAGGGTTTTGCTTTTTATATATGTTTACATATGAAAAAGAGTCAGAGTTCAAACTTAACATATAATCAATAGAATTTATATGAAAGAGAACAGTGGCTTTTTAGGAAGAAAAAAGGCGAGTTTTGTTTTAGAGTAAGCTTCTGTCGTTAAAGACTACTCTAGGCTGAGAGATTTTTTGCCTCCCTTATTGAAGAGTAAGCTTCTATCCATCTTCCTTCTTTTAAGAAATAAATAGACCTTACAAAGGTAGCCACTAGCGCCCACGAAGGTAACCACAATTGCCCATGAAGGCACCCATGGCCTTCGAAGGTAATAGCCATGGCCTCAAAGGCTGCAGCCATGGCATTCGAAAGCGGCAGCCATGGTCGCTGTGACAGGAAGGTAGCCATGATTTCCACGAAAGCCTCCATGCATGGCCATGAAGGTAGCCATGGTTGCCCTAAAAGCCTCCATGCATGGCTGTGAAGGTAGCCATAGCCATTGCCAAAGCGTCCATGCATGGCCGCAAAGGCAGCCATTCCTACCACCGAAGCGTCCACACATGGCCGGAAGGGCAGTCATGGCCTTAAGGTGGCAGCAATGGCTGTCGTGAAAGTGTCTATAAGTGGCCGTGAAGGTAGCCATGGCTGCCGTGAAAGCGGTCATGCATGGCCTCGAAGGTGGTAGCCATGGTCACGAAGGCATTACTGCCTTCGTTTGATTTTACTTTCACTATGGAGGCAATGATGGATTGCATTTTCGTCACTAGATTTCACTTATAGCGACCGCCACTTACTTTCCACTAAGTACTTATAAATTAAAACACTAATTTTCTTTCCTTTCACGCGAGTGCCATTTCCTTTCCCCCTATTTCTATTGTTGTCTCTACTTTTGTCTTCTCAAATTATTTCCTTTTCGCTCGCTCCATTTCTCATCTAACTTTATTATTATCTCTGCATCTATCTATACACACGATTCTCAAATTTTTTATTTCATCTCCCTGCTCAGCGACTGGCACCATCTTTCCTCTATTTATCTTACTGTCTCATAGCTAATTCTTTACAACTCTCTCCTTGCTCAGTGTTTTGGTGTGTGCCATTTTCTCCTATATTTTCTCCACTGTGAACAACTATGTTCTCTTTACTCTTTACTTAATAATTTGTGTAGTTATTTGTTGAAATTATTGATGATGATATTAAGGATTGAAAAATCTTGTATAGGAATATTATGATTAGATTTGATAATTATAAAAATATTTTACATTTTAAATAAATTTTTTTGTTATTTATTATATGTTTTAATAAATTTAATTTATGGTAGATTATTAGGTAATTATTGAATTTGATTGTAATTTAAGATAAATATTTTAATTAGATTTTTATTAAATTTAAATTAGTTAGATATTTATTAAATTTTATAATTGTTAATTTTATTTATTAATAAATTTAGTTTATGTTAGATTATTTAAAAAATAATCTAATTAGTTTGTGATGTAAGATAAATATGTAAATTAGAGTTTTAAGGAATTTAAATTAGTTAGGTATTAATTAATTATATAATTGTTAATTTTATAGGTTAATTAAAATTTTTATTTATATTAAATTAGATAGATAACAGTTTAATTAGAATAATTTGAGATAAATAATTTAATTAGATTTTTATGAAATTTAAATTAGTTAGATGTTAATTAAATTTTGCAATTGTTAATTTTATTTATTAATAAAATTAGTTAATTTGTTATTGATTACATAGATAATGATTTAATTACATTGTCATTTCATGACATAAATAATTTAATTAATTAGATTTTTTATGAAAATTAATTTACTTAGATGTTAATTAAATTTTGGAGTTGTTAACTTTATTTTTTCAAATAAATTTAGTTTATGTTAATTACATATTTACATGTGGATGATTATTACTAATGTTGAGTAAATTTGTTTATATGTTAATCAATGAAATTAATCTACTATATGATAGCTATAAAGTATTACTATTAGCAAAGTTAGACTTCACGCGTATTTTTTAGATACACCGTTTGAGAATTATTAGTGAACATTTATTGTCCGTCACGTGTTTGTACGTGCATCAAAATAAATTGTTCAATAACAATTCTTAAATTTTCTAGATCGGATAGTTTAGAAATATAACATTTATGTACAGCACATGTGTAATTTGTTGTTCATTCTATGAAGGAGTGTATGGAGGAGGAACATAGGACTATCGAAGAGATATTGGAGGAGGAGCGCAAGGCGAGGGAGCATGATCGCATATGCTTTGAGACTAAATTGCAAAAGCACTTATAGAGAGAGCTTGATATGAATAAGCGCATCTGTAGGATGGAAGCTCTCTTTTTAGGAAGCGAGCCCCAGCACCACCTAATAATTAAATGTAATTTTTTATATGCATATTGTATTTCACGAGAATATAACATATTATCTTGTATTTATTATGTTTTATAAATTTTAGTTTATTTTATTTTTTAGTTATATTTAAAATTATTTTTTTACAAAAAATTAATTGTATTAATGACAGATTTATTAGTCACTAATCAATTTGTAACAGATATTAATCTGTCACTAAAATAGCAACAGAATAAAATTTGTCGCTAAACTAACAACAAACAAGAATCTGCCGTTAAAATAACGACGAATATTATTCTATTGCTATCTTTAGTGACAGACGTAAATCAATCACTCATATAGTGACGCATTCATTAGTAGCTAAATTGGTTATTTTAGTGGGGAAGTAAGGGAAAGGATGGATAGAAAGAGCTTATTCAAAGAGGGTGGGTAGTGGGGAAGCAAAATAATTGTGTTGGCCAATCGTACTTGTTAAGGATTTTAGATTCAAGCAACTTGTTGCTAGACAATTAGTCAAGCTAAAAAAAAAAGCAATAGTTCTTCCAATCAAGCAAGCGACCAACCAATTCCAACAATTGTAAGTGATAGCCATCAAAGCAAGAAGTATTGACTTGCAGGATTAAGTAGGAAGAGTGAAATGTGATAGGTCTCTCAACTACTAAGCTAATGGGCACATTTAAAAAATGGCTACCGTGTCTGTGGTTTGCTATGATTTAGTGAGAAACTAAAAGTGAAGAAGGCTTAGTGCAAGCAATAGAGGTAATCAAGCAGTAATCAAGAGTCGAAGGTTTAATTCCACTTAGTGGCGTATTCAACCATTATAAAAAGTAACCTTAGCCTTTTTTAAAGCCAATCTACTTGCCTTTTTTCTCTTATTTCTTTGTACTGCTTTAACTTTCTATCAACCACTGTAGTTCAATGAAGGTAATCCCTTCTCTGATGTCTTAAACCAACCATTCTATCCATGAGTTTTTGAATTAATTCTTGCCTCTTCTTCTTCTATAAGTAAGTTGCTTGCTTTTTTTTTTTTTTCGTGCGTGCTTATACTTGCAAGGTTATCAATCTTTCTAGGAAGATATGCTTGATGACTACTTACTTAACTTCGTTCATTCCTTCCTAAGAGAAGATGCAAAAACTCAAAACCTTTTTAAAAAACAAAAACTCATTTTACAAGCCTAAGCACCCCAATAGAGAGTATAGTTATCATTGTCTGAAAAATGCATCTTGTTGAGGTTAGAGCAAATGCCAGTATAGTTGCTATTTTTATACCATTATTACTAGATTAAACGCTCTTCTTTCTCTTATTTTTCAGAGTAGATCTTTTCTTAGTTGAGTCAGGTCCACACTACAGGTTAATCTTTCATTTTTTTGGAGCTTTACTTTACCAGTAAGTGTTTGCTGCCCCCACATGCTTTAAGCTTATGGACATTTCAAACTCGTACCTTCACATTTTGCCTTTAGCTTTTATCAACTTACATGCTAATGAGTCCCCCAAGTTCTATGACTCGAGTAATAAGAGCTCTACGATACAGCGCAAAAGAACGCCATCTCTCTATTAAGTTGCCTTACCCTTTTAGTATCCCATTGGCTTAAGCTGATAATATTTGTATCATTATCTCATTCTGATGGACTTGCTTATGTATCTTGTCTTTGGGTTGATAATTTTTATAGTCCATTAGCAAGATAAATATTTTTTATTGGCTTCTCTATCCCTGGCTCCTCTTTTTCGTCTCTGTCTCTTTTATATAAAAACCTTTTTCCTCTTTCTTATGCCTTTTATTAAGAATTAGTTTTTATTATTTTATTTTTTATATTACTTCTCAAGATCTAAAGGTTATTCGCTGCAACTGCTTTCCATATTAGATCCAAAGGTACTTGATTTCTTTTCATTAGCCTCCACTCTCAAAATTGTACTATTTCTATTACTTTCAACAATGGGTTATTGGTTTCTAATCTTCTTGTTATATTTGCAAATTATGGTATCCTATCCCTTTCCTTGACATCTAAAAGCGAGTTTATCCACTTTATTCAAGACATCCTTCGCATGGGCTGAATCTCTACACCCTCTGACCATTTTGTCATTCACAGGAATTTCTTTTGCTTGCATCTAGCTGCTTCTCTTTGATGTTGCAAGTATTCATTTGGGATTAGGTTGTTTCATCATTACTTAGGTTTACCTCTCTCATTCCAGTCCAATGCTGTGGTACTCCATTGGCAAATTTGTGAAATAGAGCAATTATAGTAACTTTTTGCAGTTTTTTTAATTCTTAAAGAGCCTCTGACCTCTTCTTACTTTAATTTACTGTTCTTCAATGCTTTTCTTCATTTGATTGAGTATAAAGACTTTCCTAATTTTTTCCTGGGGATTTCTTCTTTTTTTTTTTTTTGTTCTTTTCATTTTCCTTTCCTTTCCTGTTTTAGGAAAATAAATTAAAAGAAATAAAAATCACTTTCATTGTATTAAAGCTTTATCTTAGGCATCAGCGTGATTTTAGCATAATGGCTTTGTTTCTTCATCTTCGAAAGCACTTGTATAAAGTAGCTATGACTTTCTCTTCCACTAGATTTGGCCTATTGAGAAGAACCTCTCCCTATTAGTCAAGCCTCTTTGAGAACCTCAACCTTATAAACCTCCCTCTAAAGGTCTTGTATTTCTTAGGGATTTAAGCAGTTGATTAGCTACTACGATCATGGGCATATTTTTCTTTTTGGTGAAGACTCTTACGTATTTTAAGTTTAATTGGCATTCTTGTCCATCAAAGACCTTTAACATTGTATTGGCGAATGTGGTTCCTACCTTCGTTGCCCTAAAAATGGAGCCTTTTGCATTTGGCTCATGAAATTCATTAAAGATCCATAGGTTATAACAGTCATGTGCTGCCCTAAAATCATTTCTTTTAGGGCTAGACCAACGTATCTTTAGTATTTTTGATAGCACGATCAAGATAGGCTCTTCTAAGTGCTTGACTCCCTATAAAGTATGACTTCTTTATCTTTCAATAGATACGAAAATGGGAAGGCATCAAATTCCTTTACAATAGAGTTTCTCACTCATTTTTATTGCATTAATGTTATTGCTTGAAGCCTTCAAAGTCTCTCCATAATGTTTGCAGCCATATTTTCCCATTGTATTTAGGGCAAGATAAGTGGCACGACTATTTTCTTAGAGGATGTTGTGTCATTTTCTTCACAATCACCCTTGGTTATAGTCATTCTTTACTTTGATTAGCTAGATAATGTCACAATTTCCCATGGATTGGGATAACTACATATTTTATCCTGCAAGAGATTAGTCTATCTTAATCATATGACAACTATTTACCTAAAAGCATTTCATAGGTCATTGGCATAGTTGCTCATAGTGTTAACATCTTTTTTTTTTTCTTTAAAGTGTTTTTCTTTGCCTTTGATTTTTCCAACGGTCTTAGCTATACCAAAATCTAATTGATAATAAGGTTTAATAGTCTGATGAATATCATAATCTATGCCCAATTTTGATGTTTCTAATGGCATGTTATTGTCAGTAAGCCCTTGATCTGGCATATTGTTATTGATTCATTTCCCATTACATTATGTTTAATCATTCTATTCAAGAAGGATCTTTAAATCAATGCTAGGACAATTCCATAGATTTCAATCTGGCCCTTGATTATTAATGGTTTGCTTTCAAAGGGGGATTAATTCCCAATAACCCTACTAATAAGAAGACTTAAAAGTAGTAAATGATGCAAACTCTAGAGCACCCTATCTTACAAAGAATAATAAAGGAGCTCGAAAGTCATAACACAATTTCAGGGATTTAAAACTCATGTTTTTGTTAAATAAAAATGGCTTATAGTTAGTTCTACTCATAATTGAAAGCGTTAATTGAAAGCCAAAACTTTAAACTTCAAAACGAGGTTGTTCAATCCTCCCATTTGAGAATACTTCACTCTCCTTAGAGCGCTTACATACAAGGAAGGAAGATGTTTAAGGCCAATCCCTAAAACGAACTATGTAATGTACTTTATCTACTAGGTTACGGGGGGCCATTTTACCAGAGGTTTATATTGTATCAATCTACCCTTATGTGATTCCTGTTGAAGCATATATTGGAGGGCGCCGGGTCGACGATTTCAAAGCGGACTCCCAATTCATTAGATAAAGAAAGAGAAGATCGCCAAGATTTCGTGATCCACTATCGAATTTATTCCAATTCAATGAGCATTTCAATATTATGCCTTGAGAGGACTCAAACCTCCACGCTCTTTAGCATGAGATTTTGAGTCTCGCGTGTCTACCATTTCACCACCAAGGCATCTTGAAAGTGAATCGTATTCCATGAATATGATATCTATCTAGTGTGATGTATGGAATATATGACAAAAGTGGAGTGTTGGAGTATTTCTATTGATCGGTCATGTCATATAGGCCCGAGTCGGATATCCAATTGCTTCGACTTGAATTATTCGGAGGATGTCTTATATATAATTTATTAATTATCAAAAAGAATGATAATCAAACCTATTTCTCGATTCAATAGAAGCCCAGAGAGGTGAATGGGGTCCCAAATAACGAGAGATATGTAAAAAGTAGGTCTGATTATGCCTATTCCTAATCCTAAATGGATTGTAACGAAGTAGGGATCCATATGTAAACATAGTATCTATTTAGATACGCTCGAATGATCCTTTCTCATAATGAGAATGTATATAACCTTATTTCGGTCTGGTCTAGTACGGAATGAACTTATAATCATGGAATCGACTCGATCATCAAATTATAGATTATAAGTTCATAAATTTAGCCCATTCCCATTTTGGGGGGAACCGATCTACTAATTCTTTGATTCCAGTTAGTATTAGTAAGAGGGATCTTGAACTAAGAAATAGATTCTAGAAGCTAACTAGAAGCTAAAAAAGGGTATCCTGAGCAATCGCAATAACCGGGTTCATTGATATTCCTGGTATAGTAGATGCTATCACACATACAATCATACTCAATTCGATGCAATTGTTTGATCTTAAAAGGGATCTTCTATAATTTCACACGTGAGAGGTTATTTCTTGGTTTCATCCAGTCATTAATAAGTTGATTATTTTTAGATAATAATAGATAGAAAGAACGCTCGTAAGGAGTCCTATTGAAACCAAGAAATATAGGCCTACCTGCCATCCACACTAGAATAAATGGAGTTTTCCGAAAAAATCTGCTAGTGGAGGAAGATCTCCTAGGGATAAGAGACATAGAGCTAAAGAGAGAGCCAAAAAAGGATCTTTTGTGTATAATCCTGCATAATCTCGAATGTTATTAGTTCCGGTACGTAGACCAAACGATACAATGTAAGCAAAAGTTTTTAGATTCATAGAGATATAGAACAACATATAAGTTATCATGCTCGCATATCCACCATTTGAGTCTCCAATAATTATTCCAATAATTACATATCCGATTTGACCTATGGACAAATATGCAAGCATATGTTTCATGCTTGTTTGAGTAATAGCAATGAGATTCCCCAATATCATGCTAAGAATAGCTAGGATTTCCATAAAAAGATGCCATTTGTTTGATGAGAAATAAAAAGGAATATCGAAAATTTGAGTGGCTGAAGCTAAAGCAGCTACTTTTGAAGTAACAGAAAGAAAAGCAATGACTGGAGTGGGAGAGTCAGAATCAAAAAGAGGATTCCTCACTTCTTTCTCTCATTCATAACTGTGTATGAGACTTTCATCTCGCATGGCTCCTAAGTGATAAAAGTAAAGAAGAACTCATCTTCTTTCTTTTTTGATTACCTTCCTCGCGTATGTATAAGACCGAATCCATTTGATTTCTAAACGAATTACTAATCCTTAACATTTCGAGGAATCCTTCATTAGTGTGGTGGTATGTAATACGATACTAATAAATATTGTGAATTGGTACTCAGTAAGCAGTGAAATGAAAAATAAAATTTTGGAGACAATATTGGTAAGTTAAACACAATGTACTATTACTTTTCAATTAGTTTATTGCTAATTGATTTGTACTACTCCACTTTTTTATAATATATTGTAGAAGATGTATGATATTGATGCAAGTATGAAGAGGTACGTACTTCAGTCTGCTGTAAACAAATGAAGAAACTTTAAGACCAATCTTACATCAAAGCATATATTCCCTCACATCGAAGACTTATAATTTCTGTCATTTCCACCTGAAGAATATAGCAGTGTCATGATGTTGAGGTGTGGCAAGACTTTGTGAACTCTCGTATAATAGAAGAGTTTCAGGTATACATTTATAGTTAGTAAAATTTTTATTTATACAATTTTCTTCAAATTTTGATATCTATTGATCTTACAACAAAAGAGACAGATAGCAAAATAGAAAAGAAAGAAAAATGTATACAACCATCGTCTATTTAGAAAGGGATTGGTAGGGCTGAAGAGTGAACTTTCAAGTTATTTTTCATTTATTATGTTTATAATTAATAATATATTCATTTAGTTATACCTTCTAAAAATCAAACATGTTCATTCTTCATGTTAAAAAAAAGAAACAAGCATTGGGTAGCGATGACCAAATTGATCGTGCCTTATTGTGGAAAGCTTCATAACAGAATAAAAAGAAAGAATATATAAATGATGCGAGCCGATTGTGTGGGAAAAAATTGTAAGTGTAGTTCAATTATTTTATAGCATTTATAACAATAAATTTCATGTTTATTGATTAATTTTATTATAATATTATAGGATGAGTTGATGACACAGCATATAGAATAAATTTACAACTTTCAGTCCAAAAGATATGCTGATGAAAGGTCTTGGTACACCTGAGCACCTCGGATGCATTAGAGGTCAAGGATCCGGGGTGACTACCATATCTTATTTTAGAAAGTCTAAAAAGTTGACTGTCCCTTAAGGTATGCAATTAGATCAATAGCAGTTAATAGAGATGATGAGATGGTTCACAAAGTATAAAGAAGTTTTGACGAATATTGTTGCGAGCAAAACTGATGATGTCCAGCAAGAAAAATCTATAATGCAATTTTGTTCGAATAAAGCAAGCAACAATATAATCGGATTATTAGAAGAGGAAGAATATCTAACACCTCAATCACCTATGCCAGTCACACCACCAGCACCTGGACCTGCACTGGCACCTGCACCTACACTTGCACTAGCACCTGCACCTGCCCCTGCACTGACACCATACGGCAATAAAGTATATTACATGTTAATCATAGTAGATATGATGCTAATAATATTACGAACGTAACTTCTATTTTGTTGCATTATTGTAGTGTGAGCCATCATCCAATCATCAGACTAAATAGTGGCAAGTGGGGTGATCTTCATGGATCATTTTCCTAATCAGATGATTCATAGGCGTCCACTATTTCTTAGTAATGTTTAAGTGATAGTGGATGTAACTATTCATGGTGATGCACAGTTGCCTCACTTAAACCCCGACGGTGGATTGATAAATGTTTTTTTTGCATTGGATTTAGTTGTTGCTTGGCCTTGAGATTATGTAATTGTTGGTACACATGAGGTAATGTTTTTAGTTAATATATTTCATAAAGTCAACCGATTAATGTCAATTAAGTTCGTAAAATTTTTTCAAATATCGATTATGAAGCAATAAGGTAAGTTGCTAGTTAAGAGAGAACCAACATTGATAAAATCACAATCATCGTAACAAGTATCTCTCGTTGAGCTACCACCAGGATTACAGAAGATGTATAACCATATGAATAAGGTGATAGCACTTAATGAAGCAATACACATACCTTTTATTGAAATCTTTATTCTAATGGACATGTATTTGTGGCTTGAGAAGATATCATGCAATTTTGTCACATGGAAGAGCTAAGTGTCACCGTTATTTAGGCTTACCTTGTGTACGTTTGTCTTTTGAATTTTATTGGTTTATTATTGTTTGGCTACATCATATTTATATTTTTCTTACTCTTCATTATTTCAATAAACTTTATATAGATTTAGTTGCACTTGACTTGGGGAAGATTTTATATTTGTTGATCTATCAATATTGTCATATGAAATATCTATAAGTATAGATACCCAAGCTTTTTACCTAGCCAATAGAATGATAGATCCATGTGATGAAGGAGTAGCGATATTTCTTTACAACTTAAGGTAAGTTATAATTTTGGTTGAAATTATTAATAGTTTTGTTCACAATATTTTTAACATTTAGTTTTCATAATGATAGATCCATGTGCCTAGCCTCTTAATTTTGTGTACAGTATTTTTTGATACGTCAAGAACTAGATCAACTTACATTCACGTAAGTGAAAATATTTTCATTTATGTTAGTATGTATTTTTTTTTTTTACTTTTAAGAATATTGATTATTTTCTATTGGCAGCTCTCTTAAATTGTTCTAAGTTATCAAAGAATCAAGTAATAGTCACATTCCTAGGAGTATTCCTGCCAAGGTATGTATAACCTATATGTGATGTAAATATAATTATTAAAAATTTTTAATGTAGTGTCCACATCAGCCTTCAAATATTGAATGTGGATATTATATTATGAAATTTTTAAGAGACATCATTGATTGACATGATAGAAATATCCCATATACAAAAATGGTAAGTTTTTAAGCATTTGCTTATGTAAATACTTCAGTAATTAATTGATATGCTTATTAAAAGTTTTAATTAGACTAACTTTTTTTTTTAATAAATATAGTTAATGGACATAGATACGTACACCCAATCGGATATTGATAAAGTTAGAAAAGAGGTTGGATAATTTCTTTGGAGTGTCATATTAGAAAGTTGAACCTTGAAGATTTTTGTACACATGAACATCATTGAATTTATATAGTTAAATATTTAAGATTGTGTATGATAATGTATATTTAAACTCATGTATTGTACATATGGAGATTAGAGTGATATCAAATTTTTTCTTTTGTTTTGTTTATCTTTTATTATATTTTTGGATTGGATTATGTTGAGTATTTTCAAACATGAAAGAAGTGTCAATGAGAATGGTATTAAAGTGTATAACAAGAAAAAGTTTTTTCATTGAAGTGTTGGTATTGAAGTGTTGATGTAATTTTGTTAAAGAAAGAAAAATAGTGTAGTTGTTTCATTTAAGTGTTGGTATTGAAGTGTTGGTGTAATTATGTTGAAGGAAAAAAGATAGTATGGTTATTTTATTTAAGTGTATAAATAGAACTGTGATTAGTGTATTTGGTAATTGTATACTTATATGTGTTGACTAAGCTTAATTGAAGAGTTATATTACATATTATAATTTAATTTTGATAGAGAAAATTTTGATTGCATATTATGAAGAATTATATTGATGTATACGATTGATGTGGAAGAGATAAAGAATTTCATATAGGTTTTAGATAATTTGAATATAAAAATTCTGTATTTTCAAAATGTGAACTACAATAAGATCGTAAATTGTAAACAGCACACTTCCTCCCATTAAACTCCCAATGGTAAACAAGAGTTGAAAAATATCCCTCATCCCAATAGGATATTTGAGCTGATATAATCTAATGTTTTGCATGTGGCGCTTTCTTCGAACTATTCATCTCTATTTGCCTTAGATCCCCTACGCAATGGTCTCATTGCAAGTAACCATCCTTTTTGTTATAGCTTTTCATCTGTTCAACATAGCTTTATTGCTTTTCCTTGCTCTCTGCATCATCAGACCCCCCTACCTATTGGCTTATTGGCCACTTTATTGAGTTCCTACAAATAGGTAAGGAAGATTTATAGTCTTAACAATAAACAAACGGGCATTTTTTAGGACTAGCCCGCTTCCCGTTCCTCAAAAGAGCAATTCTTCACACATAATTAAAGGAACCATTGTAAGATTACTAGAACACTAGATACGGGGACTACCCAAGCTAATGATAGAGGCAAGAACACTTTCTGGCCAAGTTTAATTTATCATAATGATATTGTAAAAATGCTACATGATATATATATATATATATATATATAAGAGCAAAAAAAGAATCACCTTAATACTAAACTAAATCAAGCCTAGGATCTTCTTGAAAATGGGAAGATCTAACCTAGGCGGCCAACCTCCTAGAGAGAGTAAGATGCATGTACTAGCTGAGTAAGGATACAACTCCATGGACTACTCATCGGGCCTAACAGGTGGTGTTATCATACCCTTCTTAAAGGAATCGAACATGACACCCTCAAACCAACATGTCCTCCTTTTCTATTCCTAGGCAGGCATTTTCATTCATTTATTGATTAATTCAAGGCAGTTGTAGCTTGCTTTCAAGTCCAAGTGCTAGCGGTAAAAGTTTATCACCGAAAACAAACTTTCAAGCCAAGAAGGAGCCATGAGCACCCCTGTAATCTTTTTAAAGTAAGAAGTAACTTTGAGAAAGGATGATTATAAAAATCATAATATTACTAAAGAGGTGTTAGCCTACCTATAGTAAGGAGCCTTTTCTTGATCGTTAGTGCTTTACTAATAAGAAGGGTTTTTCTTACTTATTCAATATTACTTTGGCTTTGCTGTCTGTATTTGTTAGCACGAAAGCTACTATAACTAAAAAAAATGGATGAAGGAAGAAGGCATTAGCATTAGAAAGACTATAGGGGCATTTCGAGTTTACTACAATACATGTCATGAGGAATAACAAAGCTAAGCCAGATAGTCTTTTTGATGTCAAAACCCCAAAACTAGCTACCTTATAGAAGATAACTAATGTAAGCCTACTCAACTAATCGCATAAGTAAATGCCTATTCGCATTACAACTAATAGAAAAAAAAAATAACAACTACAAGACTAAACTAGTAGTTAAGTGCTCTTTATTGTTTAAGTCGATCAGGTCTGAGCTTCTTAAGCTCTGTGCTATTGGGGAACTCTATAAGGGGCTGACCACTTTGATTTACTATATTTGAGTCATTGGAGTACTTTGGGATTATATTCCACATCGAGGGTTTGTGGTTATGGGCTAGGGTGAATATTATAGACAAGTAGATCTAGTGGTTAATAATCGTTTAAACTTGGTAAAGGTTATCGTGGCACCTGTAGTATGATATAAGACTTGTCATAATTTCGATGGACTAATTTACAATGTCTTTATCGCTAACATTCATCAAGCAGGCCACATGGATTGGTCAAAGTCTTCTTTGGCTAATGAGACCTTAATCCCAAAGCCCTTAGAGTATTTTTTAGATAGGCACCTTTGTGTGCATGGGGAATTCGCTGCTGATAAATCCTTACCAATGTCGTCCTTCTTCCCTCGCTACCTTTTGGCCCATAGGAGTATAATGTCACAACTTTCAAACACTCATGCTCGATTGTGAGACTGCCTGTTGACATCTAATAACACAATGCTTTGAACTAAGCTATGCAATACCGAAATCCCCTTGATCCTTGCAGGATGTGCTTGATGATCCGCTATAATACGCTTACTTAGGGACTTCTTACTCAATCTTTTTCACTAGTTAAACATTGTCCAATAAACTCCCTATTTTGCTCATCCATTTCTTTAGTTACTTGATCGAGATACTATCATCTAGGTTCCTAAACTTTTCATGAATGGCAAAGTGTAGATGGCAAGTTGTTATATAGATACGGTGCTTGACACATAGATAATTCTTTAGCCCTCACAAAAGTTGCATAGGAGTCATCCTCGGAGAGTCTTCCTGAACGATCGTACTGATGAATTCTATTGTACCTTATGTAGCTACTGTTATTGATCCTACAAAGCCTATCTAGAGGTTCAGGTTGGATTATAAAGAACGGGCAATACATTTTCGTATTTCTATGAGAAGATTTACGACACCTAGGATTCTCAATAGCAAGTCGTCAGCATATTGTGCCTAATAAATACTTATTAAGTAATGGGTTTTTAAGGGGGCTAACTTATGAGAGATTTCCCACTATTTTTTGATCCGTTTTAAGACTGAGTGGCAGCCTGGATGCGAGTAAAAATGCGATGTGTTTAGAAACTCAGGATCATAAATGGATTGGAGTACCATTCTAATTGCCACTTCCATGATCTTTTCTATAGGTAGAATTACTGTGAACGATCTAAAGTTTGACCCTTATTTCTTTTTTTATACTTTAAAGAGGGATAAACCTCATTGTTTGCTCCATTTATTAATAATCAAGGACCCCTTGTCATCCTTTTAGTGACTCATAAGGCTTTCTTTTGCTCAATATTTTTGGTTCTTAAGAATTTTTGACATCTCTCCCAAGATTGAAATGAATGATGTCAAGTACTATTCACTTTCTCAGCATTCTTGTATCCATCACTTACAATCCACACGAATGTCTTTGCACCCCCCACCAAGTGGACGAGAAAGAAAGGATTTCTCAAAATAACCCTTTTGCTTCCAAACTCAAGCTATGAGGCTTTACCATATAAGCATCTGGTACATGCATCAATTCATGGAAAAGTGAAAAGGTCACCATTATTGAAAATCTCCCCTTTATTTTAGATTGGTCATTTAAGGGTTCATTACGATTCATTGTTATGCTTGCACACTAGGCTACCCTTCTCTGAGAGCTCAATTGGACCATCTATCACTGGTTTTCACGCAAAGGGGTTTATTACACAAGCCAAGACATAGACTCCCAAAGAGGAAAACCCAATGAATGTTAGATGCAAAGCTCTACAACTCATTAAGATCATATTGGCATACTCTCTTGAAAAAAAAAAAAGAGCAGACTCCTATTGAAGATGAGAGTAAAGTACAACAAGGCCATTTCTATCCATCGCCCTTCTCACGAAAGTGTATATGGATGTTACTGCTCACACAGCTCCCAACTAGTAAGTAGTTAGCCTTTTTTTGCAAGGAATGAATAGAAGTGTGGATAAATTGAATTACATAGAGGAATTCAGTTTTTCTTTTTAGTAATAACATGATAAAAGCATCCTTTTCACAAAAACCTTTGGATCCCCTGCCTATCATGCCACTTCGGCACCTTATGGTCCTCGAGAAGATCATGATGAGCCCTTTCCATTAATGTTTTTATAGATTTTAAAAATTTCATAATGGATCAAGATGAGAATAAATCTCAGAATTTAAGAAATACTCATCCTAGAGCTTTCACTCTCATTTAGGAAGGGCTTTTTATAGATAAAAAGGTGAGTCAAGGGTAGGCCCCCATTCGATCTATTTCTCAAAGTCAAAAGAAGATCTCACATTCGATGACCTTGAACAAGAAGGAATAGGTCTTGATATGAAATCAGTAGCAAGGAAAGAAGAGGAATTAGATGCCCCAAAATAAAAGCCCTAGATAAGCCTTAAAAAGACATGCCGACAATGAACTGGACATAAATAATGGAAAGAAGAAAAGGGCCTTAATGATAATCCTATGTTAATTTTTGCCTTGCCTCGATGACGCACTCTTAGCGCACAAAGCAACATACCGAAGAAAGAGAAAAAATCTCTCTATTATTTAATTAAGAGAATCATTAGTTTGACTTATGGATTACGTGGGAAATACGAGAGTTAGGCAAGGTGTTATATGTTCTCCTTTTGCCCTTGAACAATAAAGAACCATTTATCTTCTCTTGGATAGTAGTCAATCGATTCGCATTTATGGTCAATCAATAGGCCTACGGATCTCTTCTTTTATATGATAAATGACCATATTTTTTTCAAAGTCGATTCTCCTTATTTTTTTCGAGCATCCCATGCTACGACTTCGACTTTAAGTATGATGAATGAGTGGAAAGATTTTTATAGAAGTCCCTATTTGATCTAACCAAAAAGTTTATATATATATATATATATATATATATATATAGGAAAGAGGGAGAACTACAAGTTTTTTTAAAAAAGATGAGCAGTTGACATGAAACGAGTCTCACAGTAAATGTCTTAATTAGGTGTAAGTTCAAAATCAAGCTAAAAGATAGTGGAAAGATGAGGGTCTTTACCATTGCAAACAGACCTTAGTTTGGCATTACATGATTGGGTGATGGATGTGCTTGGCCATCTTCCAGTCAATGGGATATACAACCAAACTATACCCCTTGCCATTCTATCAATAAGAAAGCCAATATCAATAGTGGAGGGAGAATAATAGTCCCTTGGTCATTTATTAGTAGTTGAATAATCCTAATAGTGGTCCTCTTACCTAGTAGAGTTAACCCTTAATTGGAAATGATAGGGAGAACAAAGATTTCACATTGTAGTTTAACATGTTGCTTTATGCACAAGCAAAGTATAATTTGAATCTATTGGCTCAAATGAGTGGCTCTTGGCTTACTTTCTTAATAAGGGCTTTTATTAACTATGAAGTGACAATTTTTGACCCATATGATCTTAAGATCAAAAAGATGAGGAAACTAACAATTTCACACTTAAAGATTAAGTTCATCAGTGATATTTTCCATGGTGTCTTGAGAAAGCAACTTCAAACATGACATTTGTACCCATGAAAAGTTTTGGTAGGCATTACTATGATCTTGAAGCCCTTGCTAAAAAGTATGGCTCACTACTAAAGAAGGTTCAAACATCCTTCGACTTAGCCTTGTGATCCACTAATTCATCTTTTGATCTAGTATTCCTCAAAGAAGGTGGATAAGGTAAAAAAAAAATGGTGTAGGTAGAAGAAAAGATGTTCAATTTAAGTTCTCACCTTGGAAATAGGTATTGAACAAAGGACATAATAAGTCGAGTAAAACCTCTTTTAAAAGGAAACATGTATCAAAGAAAAAAGTTGGGAGCCAAATATTTTTTTTTCCAATGTTATGCTTTAAAAGTTAGACTTGGAACAAAAATAACCCTTATCTATATTTTATTAATGGGATAGGAATTCGTAATGGGATGTTTTTTTCATAGATTCTTCGAGCAAGAAAGATACAATGCCTTATCAGGGCCTTTGACCACCCTTGAGGTCATTCGAAGCTATTTTAGGGCAATTTATTGACCATAGTAATACAGTGATCAGTGGTGAGGCAAAGCATTAGTGAGAAACTTCCCTTTGGATTCTTTTTCTGTGTGGTTTTCTTACCCATGGATAATAAGACCGTCTTTCCACACCCCATGAAAAGTTATTCTGGTTGGCTTTTTAGTAATGCATTGGTGCCTAACCCTTGCAATCTACTTTCATAGGTATACTTTGACGCATCTTTAGACAAGCATATCTTAATGTTTCTACTATTCTCGCTCACCACCCGATCATTCTTATGGTATCTCGAATTGCTTTCAAAGCGGATTTAGTCTTCATTTTCCCTTTTCATTGAGTGTAAAGTTCCTAATAATTACCTCTATAAGATTGATTTAACTCAAAAGCACCCTTTTTGTCATAATCGAGGAGTTTATTAATGCAAGAAGTCTTTCTATTCAATGAGTAGACACTTTTCGAGAGAGTCTTTCTTTTATCGACTTGCTCTTTTGACCTACCTTGAGAAGGAAAATTCTCACAAAGTGGGTGCTTATAGGACTTTTACTTTGCGATCTCCAAGATTAAGATCTTTTTGTACGTCTATTGATATCTCTCTGGAATGAGATTTTTTTTTTTCAAATAGAGCCAACAAATTAGTTTGAAAAAGACCTTTTATTAGTCGGTAAGCCCCAACATTCCCTCAACTTAAAAATATTTCCTATGAGTAGTTTCATAATTCTAACCTGGGGCTCGGTTCTAGCCATTCTTGCTAAGGACAACCTTGCTCCTAGCAAAATATTAAATGCCAAGTATGAAGCAAGTTCACGATCAAACGAATTCCCTTAAACCGAATGACACTAAGCAAGCTAGAATCGAAAGATTGACCTAGGTAGTGACAGGTTCTAACTGAAAGAAACTGTGTATATGCTAAAAAGACGTATAGGCAAGCCTTTATTGATTTTTCACATGGATTGCTTTTCATTATTTTCATTCCATAGGCATACATTACAGTCTAATATGCTTTATGACTTTGAGGGACCAAAAAGAAGTCTTTTGATCCTTCTTGAGCCTACTTCCATCTTTCAAATTAAGCTTCTGATTTAGTTGGTGTAGACATTGAAGGATCAACTCACACTAGATAGGAAAGGCTTTCAATTAAAGTGCTCAGATTTGTTTTCAAGTTAGTTTAGGAATCTATTTTTGGTCTGGTTAGTGTTCCAACATCTTGAATCAAGGTGGCTTTGAACTTAGGTTTACTTACCTTCCTAGTTATAAAAAGAAAAGTGGGACGTCAAAGCCTTAATTCAAGCTAGAAATAGCGCTAAAAACTAGCCATATTGATAATAATAAGTGGTGACAACGAAAAGGCACTTTTTAAAGCCTAAGGGGCAGTGAGCAAGGTAGGATAAAGTGAAAAAGAATCATATTTAAATTAGGGTAGGCTGAGGAGGCCTTAAGTATACTTTATTTTCACAAGTGGTAGGCAAGGAAGAAAACTATTCTTTTTGTCTTTAAGAACTAAAGACAAATAGTCGTGTAAAGACCTTTCAAAGACCAATTTATAAAAGGTATGTATTATGCTTAATAAAACCATACTTTACTATGTCAATAGGAAAGAGAAAGAGGGAGGACAACAAAGGAGGCCTTGTTATATATTTGGAGATTGAATCATCATGCACTTTAGGTCCATCTAAAAGCCATGATGTAAGGTTACATGAGTAGTGAAAGACTGTGCTCACTTGTGCTTTCATACTTCACAATAACCCAAGCTGGGAAGCTTTAAAGCCATATCATATGGATTGATAAACTCAAATCAAAACACCAAACTGGGGAGGCTTTTAAAGTTGAGGCTCGATCTTGTGTAATTGACTTGTTTTGTACCAATTAGTATCTGAGTTACTTAATGCACTAACAAGTATTCGTATCGCTGCCTTAGTTTCGTGTTAAGGGCACAAGGAAAGAACAATTACTCTATTAACGTAATATTCATTCATAGTGTCGCCATTCCATTATCAGGCTTAAACCAATGTGTTTGAGGAAATAACTCCTCCCTATGGAACTAGGATTCTACCTCCTAAAGACATTCTCGTGAAGAGAAAACAAAAGTCTTTTGTAATGGGAAGAAAAACCAGTGGATTGTAATAGTTTCATAAGGCAATCACCCTTATTTGAAGGGGTGCACCTAAGAAAGGAAGTAGCATATTGTTTTCTTTTCAAACTGCAACTAGCAAAAAAATACTTCGCCTTTTTTGAGAAGAAGAGTAAGGAAAGGATCAAAAGGATCAATTACAAAGCAATGGAAAGCAAGCACTGCCAATGTTGTAAGGCAAACCCCCAGGATGCCGTGGAAAATTAAAAATTGTTAGATAAGAATGTTCATTGAATTTCTTTCAGTAAATCTAACCAGCTAAGCTACCTAAATAACCTTTCTAACTGAGAAAAGGCAGTTTTGTTGATTCCCAATTTCAAAACTGAGTGTGCGAAGTCATAAGCTAATGAGTTACAATAAAGTTAGAAAAACCCAGTCAAGAAATGAAAGTTATGGCTATCAAGCTAAAACTGAAACTCAAGCCAAAAATGTAAGGAAAGGTCCCAACTGCCAACCATACTTTGTTATATTGCAAAACCAAGAAATGAAGTGAGGGAAGGGCTTTCATATACGGAGTGGTAATAGGCCGCTGGTCTTTTGGTTTTTCTAGGACTGCATATGGATAGGTTTAGAGAGCCAACTACCCATTTAACAGCCACTCAAAACATCTAATGACATGGTGACGGCAAGCTGAGTGCAATGAAGTGTGGTTTTTTTTATACGTTTCTCCTAGAGTTGCTACTTCTTTTGTTTTGTGGTTCTGAGTTCCCTCTCCATTTAAAGGTTACGAGTGATAAGGCACATTCCACTACTTCAGTAAGGGCTTGCTCGTGCAAGTAAATGCACATGCAACGAGCTCCTCATATGGGCTCTAGATTGCATTCAAAGGCCTATCCTAACCACTTATATGAGGCACCCCTTATCAAGATACTATAGTTTGGTCTCTAATACCATTTTTAGAATTGACCTGCCTATTAGCAATGTATGCTCAGTTATTATTGTATACTTATATGATAAGTCAAGTGTGCTAAAAGAGACCTTATAGCTCACAAAGTAAAGTCAATCGGGCATTCTTATCGTTGATAAGCTCCAATTCCTTCTCTTTTCCCTGCATATAATTTAAGGGATTTGAGATAAATAGGTGCTATAGCCCTGATTCGTTAGCATTATGCCCATTAAATTTGGCAAGACTGTAAGTCATCATTTTAACGAGAAAGTATAAAAAACCTTCACAACACGTTACTATGTACTTGTTGGGTTGTAGTTATCAATGTACTCCCCAAGATTGTAGGCCCTTTCATACACGGATTTGAGGGCATTTAGCTAGCTTATGTCTTCACTCTCACTTTTGTACTCTTTTTCCTAACTCTTTCGATATCCTTCTTTCATTTTTGCCATCTCCCTGACCAAATTGATTTATATACCATCCATCCTATGCTTGGTTCACAAGAATTGTAAGTTTGATAATCAAAGGTTAGAATATCTCTATTATTCTCGGCAAGCCACTTCATGCTCAAAGCAAATGCCAAATCTTGAAGTTAGCATATGTAAGAACTAGAGCTTTAAAAGAAGCCATAACGAGGGTAGGTAATATGGTTAGAGGTCCACTTTGTTATAACATTCTACATCTTCTAACATAAATAAAAGATGTTGAA
Source organism: Moringa oleifera (assembly GCA_021397835.1). NCBI lineage: Eukaryota > Viridiplantae > Streptophyta > Magnoliopsida > Brassicales > Moringaceae > Moringa > Moringa oleifera. The sequence goes on from JAJFZO010000734.1 coordinate 351,701, forward strand.
TTATCTTAACACCTTTTCTTCAATTATTCCTACGAATATATTGCCTTATTTTGATTAATTTCCTGCATACGTTCCTTTTCATACTAAGGAAGCTCTTTAGCATGCTGTTGATTAGCTACAGCTTTCTTTTAGTTATGCGAACAATTCCCTCACGGAGCAAATTTAGTTCCATCGTATACCTCTTATCGAACAAATTTTAATATAAATGGTTGTCCTTCTAGCTGTGATCATTTATTTTATTCAAAGCAAAGCGAGCCGTGTTATTGTCCCTTTCCTTCTCCTAGCACTTATTAAAATTGCATGTAGGTCATTGAGATTGGGAATATCATATTGAAATGACTTAATCTGTGAACACAACCCTTGGCTTACCCAATATTGGCCAGAGAATGGACCAATTCCTTCATTCAATGCATACTGATTGAGAATCCCTTTAGGAGATTAGGTCACAAACCTTTTTTTAGGTCCAAAAAGGAACTCTTAGCTAGGTCCATCAGCGACTTAGATTGATGCTTATCAACAATAAGAAGCTTGGGATTCATGCCATGTTTGTGGCATAAAATTAGTTTATTAATGTGATTCAATGGATCACAAGGAAGTTTGGTCTTTGGAATCAAACAGTAAATCATGATACAAGAGGGGCGCTCTAACGTGCTATTTTGGTAACACTCCTGGGATATAGTCAACAAAGGTGTAACTATGAAGTCAATTAGGCAACTTTTTGGAAAATGATCGAAGGGAGGTGAGGGGAAAAGTGTTGTTTACAAGTAAACCTAATAAAACCACAAGGCAGAGAGCCTTTCAATAAAGCCTGCACCTTTCGGGAAAAAGAAATAATAGAAATTACCAAAGTTTCCCAATAAGGGGTCAACAACAACTAACGAAAAAGCTTCACCAACTACTTTATCCATAAGAATGTCATAAAGGTTCTCTTTGGTCTTGACAGCTTTAGAGCGTAAGTCAAACTGATGATAGGCGAGCAATCACAGGCACATGGTTTAGTGGTTTGCTATGCTCTGTGACCTTATTCTTCTTCAGAACCTGATGCTTCATTTGCTTCTCTAGCTTATTATGACTTCTTTGACACTATTGCATGAAACATTTATTTGGTCTCTCACTACTACCCATGCTAGCTCAAAAGGTATTGCTACTCTCTTATGTCTTATTAAATCTCCTAGACTTTGTAGCCATCCTTATTTGGATTTTTTTTCAGTGTGATCCATCCAATCTGCTTCTTTAAGTTATGAGGTTGGATAAAATAACTATGCACTACTGTAATTAGTGCTAAAGTGAGCTTAACCACCCTAAGTGGCTAATTCTTCCTTACTTTAGTTAGTCGACAAACTGAATTGCACTTGATCTGAACCCTTTCTGTGAGAAGCTCATAGAGGAGAACATCTCTCTTCTATAATATAATCTACAGGTGCCTGATCCTTTTATTGATTCAGCATCCTTTCACCCTTTCTAATAAAATAAACTTTAGCTATTTTTCTCTGAGCTCCTACGAAGGATCAACCATCTTGCTTTCTTTCTCCATTTCCTATTCAAGTGGTAGTTACGATCGTGGGTGTTTCGTGCCCTCCATTAGTGTTTCAAATCTCCTTGTCGCTAGTTAGTCAAGTAGTTCTTGACTGGACTCCAGGTGTAACAAGCCCTATTGAAAGATTTAACTATCGGCCAATTCCATCAGTTTTCTTCAATAATTGTGTTAACTTTAGCATATACTGGGATAGCTATATCATAATAAATTCTACTACTATACTTCTGAACAATGGAACCTAACGGATGCCAGTTATCGAGCCAAAGAAAAAAAGTACTTTTCGCCATTACCCACTTTGGATGGGATAAAAGGTCTCATAGTGTACCTCAAGTTCATCAATTTCCTCCCACTCTAAGAGAAAGAATTGTTAGGAATGAGGATGCCCCACGCACTCTTACCTTTCAAGGGAAAACTTTTAATTTAGAAGCCTATATGGTATATGAGTTAAAGGCAATGTTCCACAAATGTTTGGTAATAGCTGCCTTATTCTAGTCATGAACTCTCTTGAGGCTAGACCCCCATCCTCTTTCATTTCAAGACATAGACTACATCCCAAACCACCTTGGAAGCCTTAGAGATCTAAACTACACCCACTTATCTTATATTCTTCAACAGGAGAACGGTAAATTGATACCATAGAAAGTCCAGGTCAAATACTCGCCCATAAACAAATTAAAAGTAATTTTTAAGAATTGATGACTTCCTCATTTTATGACTTTGGTACTTGATCTTCCAAAAAAGGCTATGTGCTAGGTAAAATGAATGAATTAGATAGAGATGGCTGTTAGTATTCTAGCCTTCTTTCAAATAACATCACATCCTTAATAAAATATGTAATTTGACTAATAAAAAAGGAGTGATAGACGAGGAAGATAAAATTATTAAGGATAAAAATCAAGTAATATGGATGTCATAGGTTCTACATGAATGCAAAAAGGATGAAAGCGTTAAATGACCAGAATCAAAAATCTGAGACAAGAAATTATTCGTGAAGAAAAAAAGGCCTATCTCATATGAGAAATAGACTTGACAGTGACACTTTCTTTGTGTTTTCTTTATAAGTAGAGGGTATAACTCTTTCTTAATCATAGACGAAATCTAGTAAGACTTTTTTAGACATAGTAGGTTGATCAATGTTTGATGTGATAAATAAGATGGACAAAGGTGACTCTTGCTTGGTTTGCTGTGCATATGATTGCTAAAAAGCACCTTGTAGTTAATAAATCGAGGTTGTGTTGAGATGATCCATGACTCATACCATTCAACTTTTTTTTTCTCATTTGTAAGACAATTCAACTTTCAATGTCTCCAAACACGATCATCTTTGGCAATCCAGATGGATCTGATAGTCAAAGGCACAGAAAAGTGACTAAAAGTGTAGACTAACAGCAAATATAAAATAATAATAGGAAGTAGTGAGCGATGGCTGTCCTCTTAATTAATAGTTCAAATTCATCTCTCCTCACACTTTTTATGCTCATTTTATCTAATAACATAATCATAATCTCTTATTTCAAACATGTCCTTTGGGGCATGCCGAACTTCCCAATCTTAGATATAACCTGCTTATTCAGTTTCCAGTCCTTTGTGTCATGTTTTTCCACTTTAGTCGGTTATAGCTAGTTTGACTATAGTTTTTATAAATAGGATGAAATTTAGATTATAATATATATATATATATATATATATATATATATATATTTGAAGCCTCTACCCATAATGCCTATGCTTACTATACTATGCTACTCTACTACTTGCCTTTTCAAGTGTAGCTTGCTCAGGCCATGGGTCATCATAAAAAAAAAAAAAAAACTACAAGTGAATTAAATACTAATATTTCTATCTCATCAATACCAGGTGGTAATGAATAAAGCAATTAAATCAATTGGATCAAGCCACCTATTACCAACCTACCTAAGGGCTTGGTTTGTCCTACTTAACGACCTTAGTCCATAGAGTGATAGCAAGTATATGAAATGGTCAAAGCCATTTCAAACCAGTGCCTGGACTTGAACTAATGGAGATGCTATGGCATGCATGCTTCTTTAGCTGGAAGGTAGGGATGTGAATACAACTAATCAGTGTCAATCAGAATGTGAATTAGTGAGTAAAACAGATCTCACAAGCCTATCCTAGTATGCATAGATGATGGATTCCCCTCAATTTTGATTATGTGAGAGAAGCTAGGTTCATAACTCATATCTTTTTTCAATAGAAGAGAAAACCACGAAGGAAAGCTACAAACTAGAGGTGTGACATCATTTCTTTCCTAACTTCTATATCTTAAAGCCTTTGACAAGCTAATACGAGATACTCGCTACTAGGATAGGAACTAATTGTGGATAATCTTAAGATACAAAAATTTATTTCACAAAATAAGGCTTTACATCGAAAGCTCTCAGGGAAGAAGATAAAAAGCAGTATTCAGATACTCATGCTAGTGCCCAATTCCAATCCTTACTAGATCGAGGTAAGGATAGATCAGAGGAGGGAAAAAAAAGGAACTATAATAACTCAGTCCTATCATCTAGAGAGGTCCAGTCCTAGCCCTCCCGTCTTTGTGAGTTTAGAGAAGTTCCTTCTATAGATAGGAGCATGACATCTATAGTTGCTTTCCCTATTCTCTTCTCTTTCTCCTATCATACTCTCTTTTCTTACTTGAGTCTTATCTCTAGGTAAATCTAACTATTTATGAAAAAAAAAAACCCTTAGATAATATGTGTCACTTGTGAGATAGATATAAAGTCTAGTAGATGTACCAACAATGAGAGGTCATATAAGCTAGTTAGTCATTAATTGAATTGACACTTTTTTTTTCTTCTAAAGAATTTGATTCAATTTATCCTTTAAGCTTCTAGTTAGTCATTTCCCTAAAATTGTAATTCAATTATTTAGCATATGAGAATATATCAAAAATAAGATGAATCTACCATCCTCTTGATGGACTACGTCAGTAAGCAAGAACAAGTATAAAGAAGGATATATATGAGAATATATCAAAAATAAGATGAATCTACCATCCTCTTGATGGACTAAGTCAGCAAGCAAGAACAAGTATAGAGAAGGATATATATGAGAATATATCAAAAAACGGTGGGAAAGGATTTTACATTATTCTAAGGGGCGAGACATGCCTCTTCTTTTGAATATTTTCAAAAGTGAAAGGTCTCCAAAGACTACCTTAATCATATAAAGAAGCCTTTTTTAGCCAAAGAAAAAACTCGAAGGCTTTCGAGAAAGAAAAGGCAAGGCTCTCAATGGTGAAAAAGTCTTCGAATAGCATCTCAATGATTTTATGTCAAAATTATTCGTAGTGTGATTTGAGTTATTAATGCTCTCATCCCATCATGTAAACCTAGTTTTATTTTAAGGCGTTAAGTTCATGATAGCAAAGGGAAGTGGAACTCAATTATATTTAGATATTTTATCTTATATCTCATCATAGTTCTTCTATCATATTCTTAAGAGGCTAAAGCTTATGGCCTAAGTTACAATCATGCTACAAAAGGTATATGCTTAATACACGCAAGTCAAACTATCTTTTCAATCAATCTAATTACTTGGATATCGCCCAATCTAATCATACAAAAACTAATAGTGGCTTTTTTGACCCAGAATTAAACCTAAAAAAGCTCTCCAATTACGTATACAAAGTGTCTTTTTCTTGCTTTTATAGCTAATTGAAGAAAAATAGACAGAACTCTTATTTACATATGGTACAATCGAAGCTTTTTGATTAGGCCTTGTTTATGTTATAAATAAATATATATATATATATCCCAAAGCATCCGTTGTCAGCGATCATAAATAAGGCCAGTGCAAGAGGACATCCTTGCTGAACGGACCGAGAAATTGAAAACAACGGTAGTACAACTCCTAAAGATGTCTCAAATGGTGGTATAAGCATTCAGTTAAGACCACTCTCTTTCGAGGGGCTAGAAGTCAGCTAGTGAAGTTAGCAAGCCAGTAAGTCCAAGTTAAAAACACTGCTAACTTCCCATTCGCTAGGATAAATACAGTAACCCTCGTACCCTATAAGCCTACTTTGTATCCATCTTGTACCCTGCCTGCAAGTAAGCTAAGTGATGATAAACTCTTCTACCCTCATTCTAGTGCTATAGTCTTTTTTCCATTTAGAGCTTAAGATTGTTAGTTGGAAGTGCAAGATGTTGAAAAGGCTATCAGTCTATCCCTGCCAGCAACTTAATAGGAGTCCGTCAATACCATTAATAATGCTCAGTTCCAGCTTATGTTGGCATGCCTATAGCACTTGTTAGAAAAGCCGTCTCACTTTCCTTTCCCGATCGACTTTTGCTCAATTGAGATCGAAACTAAAGGACTGATATTAAGAGGGATTGGATTCATATAAAAGCTAAAGTTGAGCCCCACTCTGAAGCACTCAACTGCATCCTAACCTTCATATAAGCTCTTGCTTGTGACCTAGAGCATTGACTTTGACTCTAATGCATGGATTACTTTAGATATTCCCCAGATGTACTAAAGCGATTCAACTTGCACTCGATGAACAAATCCAGCAAGACCTGAAACCATTCGTTCATGTTCATTCACCTTCTTTTGAAGTTATATGGTTTTTAGAGGCAAACTAAGACATTGAAAGGTGTCATTCTCTTATTGATCCAATCTAAGGAAACACCAAGCTTTTCTCTACCTTTCATCTATCAAACAAAGTGAATATAGGTTTTAATTCCTCCATATCCAAGTGTTTGTGATGCTTTCACCAAAGATGGTCAACTTATGAATCTGGCCTTCACCTCACAAATGTTGGCTAACCTAATCCCATCAGGTACTCTTTTCCTCTTGCTCTTTTGTAAGCTAGCTTTCACCCTTACCTAATATCTAAGTAAGCTAGTATTCTTTGATTCAACTGGCAAGGCATCTCTAACCTTTATGAGGAAAAACAAGCAGGCAATCCAGTGCTATCGATCGAGAGAAGGGAATTACTTGCAGACTAGGGCCTCACCTTTCTTTGACAATAACTTATTTGGTATATAGGCAACACCAGCCAAAACTCCAGATGTTGGATCCGATCAATAGGCAACGAGGGACGCACTAAAAGAAGGTTCACTTCTCCTCAAACCCCAACCTCAACGAGTCGAGACTCTGGTTTCGCTATGCTTGAACGATAGCTTGCTAGTGCATTGCCTTCTATTTGCATTTCTAAGACTAGTCCCTTATTTTACTAACCAATTAGGTTAGTTCATCAAGTGCCAAGGCATCTCTTTCTCCTAGGTCCTATTTTGAACATTCCTGGAGAGGCAAGTTAGCCACCTCAACCATATCAAAGCTCTCTCTTATTCTCCCAGCCTAGTGATCAACAATTCTTTTATCTCTTTATTCTGCGCGCAGCTTAATAGATGCAAGCTCGTAAGCTAAAAAGCTCTTGATGGTACAAAATTAGACAGAATCCAACCAAATCACCTCATGAGCCAAGCCAGGGCATGGAAAATTGATCCCATCATTTCTCATCCCTATTCACAATGAGAGTGGGAGAGATGAAGCGAAGGTTGAGGAAGTCGCTTTTACAATGCGTGAAAGTATGGGCCCAAGCAAATATGCTATTTTATTTAACCAATCCCAAACTCTACGTATTAATGATTAATGAGAATATGAGGGGACTAGTCTTGAATAATGGATGGAAGGATCCCCTCTCACTCAACGAACTACTTGCACCAATCTACCCCGAAAACATCCAATTGATCCAGTGTGTGCTAATGACCTGCCACAGCAAGTAAGTAGAAGGTCTTGTGCATGAAACTGATTGAATGGCCATCCCTAACGTACGACTCAGCTCACGAAGAAGAAAAGAAGAATTGATTTCCTTGTGGGATTGGAATTGACTTTTTATTTGTGCTTTAGAGGTCAATCGCGGTCCTATATTTATAATGGTATGTTCCTTAGATGTAATTTCCTAATCATCCTACCATTCTTGACTTCAGGAAAATCTTTTATTAAACCCCTAAAAAGCCACCTCTTTTATGTTTTACTTTTTTGTCTAAGGCTCTCTCAGAATGGAATCAGTTCTGCTAATGTGCATGAAGTTTAGATGAAATCAGGGCGAACCTTAGGGCTACTATCGCTTATGCCACTGTGGAATTGGGGGTTCATAATAACTTTGATTAATTTCTGCAAGAGCTAGTAGATCATCCATTCTTCCCTAAAGCAAAACAAGTTAACATTGAAAAGTTGCATCAACTACCTAGGTTTGTAGAAAAAAATGAATTAAAAGATGAGTGTCACAGCAGTAGCTTTTAAGATGGTAGCTGAGGCTAGGATTTAGGAAGGATATATATGAGAGTAAGTGTGAGGACAAAGAGCCTTCCCATTTTCTATTCTAGACCTAGGTTTAAAAACCTATTCAACTATCACTTCCTAGAGCTTTGAAAAGAGACCTATGAATGCCTTGGCTCTAAGCCGTACATACCACCATATAATAGAGTATTCAGCCGTGCAATAACTTTCTCTCATGCTATGGCCTATTTTTGAGCGCATTCATTGCTTTAGGAAATTAGTTATGAGCAAGGAAACGTTTGAGTTAGCGGATAAGGTTAAGGGTGGCGCAAGTGTTTGATAGCTTTTCTAATCTCTATCATATGTTTGATAAATTTGAATCTTCTGTTTATAGGCATGGACGGATCCCATCGCCCCAACTTAACCCTCCCAAAAAAAAAAAAAAAAGCTTTGATTGCTTGTCACCTATTTATACAATGAATATTTATTTATATCGTTAACATTGATAGTTGTATACATATGGATAGCAATGGCAGTTAAGAGCATTACTTTCTTAGGCCAAGATGGTGTCTTTTCCCCTATTCCTGTCCTTCCCACTGTAGTTGATAGAGAAGCATTAAGCAATGCAAGGATTTGAAATAGTCTTAGCTATAATCTCTGTTCTTAGTGCCTTCTTCTGTTCTGCATAGTTGTGCATTGAGGGAGTACTTATGGTGTTAGTAAAGGTATACGATCGGTAGTTACAAGGCAATACCACTAGGGAAGCTGATTAAGGCATATGTTTTTTATGATTGATAATGAGGGGATTGCTAATGATGAAATATACGAAAAAGGGCAAAACGCCTTATTCTTCTGAACCCTTTAGAACCCATATGTTTCTTTTAGGCACGATAAGGCTCAATCTGTTCTTAAGGCTTGGGTCGCTGTCTTCGACTCCAGTGAATGCCAAAAAAAGCGATCAAAAAAGCCAATGTTAGTGTAAAGCATTCCTCAAAAAGAAAATAAGGCAAATACAAAGGCCAGCAACTCAAGCAAATCCACCATTCTTTGTGTTAAAGAAACATGTGTTAAAGGAACATGGGAAATAGATGCGCCATTCAAGTGCATTGGGTAGCAAGAATTCCAAATGAAGGATTGGAGGCGTAGCTTTATCTTTCTTTTGAGATTGAGTGGCCTTCCTTATTCGTACTTCATACAAGCAGTAGGATTGGACTAAAAAGGTATGGAAGGCCAAGTATGCTGCTTAGTTTCGTAGCTCCATTTCCGAATTTTCTGTATCATTGAAAACTTGTGATTTCGGTCAAGTCAACTACTTTTTTTTCATAGCTGGTCAAGTGAGAAGTATGACAAAGATCTTAGTGAGAATCAGAGAATTTCTCACTTAGCACTAACACTTTATCTTTTGGATGAGATTCAACCTTGGAACTTGGTACATAAAGGTTAAGCTTTTCTTAGGTTTCTTCTTACAGGCAGAGTTAGTTAAAGCAGCGTAACTCCCAAGTACCATTTGTCTCCAAGCCTATCTCTCACTCCCATTGTGCTTTTGATTCCATCTCTCAATTGACGGGCAATTTCTAAATGCTTTGGCCTAAGAAGCGCTATGGGCTAACTTCCTTACAAGCATAGTTAGTTATAGAAGGTATAGACAGTCTGATCTAGCCAATGAGCAAAAGCATTAATCATAAAAAAATGCTCATTAGTTAAGGTCTTTGGTGATGTCCCTCTCACCGATGCTTGCCACCTTTTTACCATGGTTAGCTGACTTTAACATTTTAGTCTACTCTTCTGCCTTTACTTGATATGATGACTTAGTTTCCTCTAAAGAAATAAGGTTAGACAAATTAACCATTAAAAAGCCATTGGTCAATCGAGCAGTTCAAGTAGTATCTGAGAAGAAGAACGGGTCATCATCATTTCTTAGCATCCCTGTGGGATGGAATCAGATTAGAGAGGCTACTGTTGGTTTTGGTAATGGAGCCAATAAAGTTGAGATTGAATTTCTCACAAGGCAATCAATTTTTACTGTCTTTCAACTCATTCGACATCCTCTTCATTTCATATCTTCCCATCCATTAAAGAAGAGGAAGAGACCTTTCTTAGCCCTACCCATTTTTGTTGTCTTCTAAACACCAAAAAAATAATAAAAAAAATAGTGGAAAAGGCAAGTCTGAATCGATCAAGCTCAATCAAATTTAATTGACTGAGACTGGTGATAGAGGACTTCTTACTCCTAAAAACTGAAGGATTCTTGAGTTTCAGTGAGTGATGGGTCAGGCTTACCATGTTTAATAAGAGACCAGCCTCGCCAAGCCAATAGTTAAAGCTTACCACGAGAGAACCAACCTCACTAAGAAAGATCTAGGATGGGCTCGTTGAAGAAACTCGATGGTCGCATTCTTCTTTTTCCATATCATGGGTTGTAAGCTTATCTTACAAAAATTGTGCTTTCCAAGTCTTAGCTTTCTCATGCCTATCATAGAACCAATATTGCATCATATCTCTAATGAATTCCATTAGAGTCATAATGGGTAACTCATGGGCAAATCGAAGACATGAATTTAAGCTTTTAGCAATATTAGTGGTCATCAATTGATATCATCTTCGAGGGCAATACACATGTGACCATTTCCTTAGATCTTCCTTCATGATGTATTCAAATGCTTGACGGTGATTAGCTTGTAATTCAATCATCAACTAACTAAATTCAAACTCTCGATATGCCCTTGCTACACTATAAAATATCTTGGACACTTCTTTCTTGAATTTATTCTTTATATTTTGGGCCATATGTTAATAGCATAGCCTATGACAAGAATCAGAGAAGACCTTTACAATGGCCTTTGTAATACTAGCATGATGATCCGATATAATAACCAAGTCATCAACATGACTAATAACCTCCTTCAGTTGCTTCAAAAACTACTCCCAAGCCTCATAGTTTTCCGAGCCATCATAACCAAAAGCTAATGGGTATATCTGTTCATTTCCATCCTTGCACACCGCTATAAACAAAACACCATGGAATCTTCCTTTTAAGTGAGTGGCATCGATAGCAATAACTGGTCTAATCACTGAATAAAATCCCCTTAATGATTGTCCAAGAGCTATAAAAAAAAAAAAAACTTAAATCGATTAATCTCATCTTCAATGCATATGTGAGCCTTAGTTCTTCGACTAGCTATTTGCAACATGTGACAATATGATGGTAATTGTTGGTATGACTCAACTAGGTCATCATAAGTAAGAGACAATGCGTATTCTTTCACCTTCTAAGTTTTGCTATATAAAATTTGTATGCCATATAATTCTTTCATCTCACCTATGATATCTTTTGGCCTAATAATTGTAGCATTAGTGGATAACTACTGAGCAATAATTTCTCCAATAATTGTAGAACTTGCTTGTCAATGTCGTCGATATAACTCCTCGATTATGCAAGTGTGTATGAAATCACAATGTCTGATTTGAAAGAATTGTCCCTGTGCAACTTTCACAGCATGGACCTTCTATGCATAATTTTTTTTTACAAGCAATCTTAAATATTGATTTGTTAGATCTAGTTAAATTTGAAGTTCTCAGTTAATACATACATACCTAAAAATTGCTTCAACTCTTTTTTATTTAGGAAAAATTGACCTCTAGTAAAGGTGTCAATCAGAGTCACTGATTTCATAGTAAGAGCTGAAACAATACTATACAATTTAGCACCCAACACACTATACCTATTATTAACACCATCACGTATGTTATTATGTGCTTCAACGCATTCGAGCAGCACATAAGGTAGGATTGAACGCAATACAGAAGGCAAGTTCTCATCATCAAGCTCAATTTCTATAATAAGTTCAAATTGCTCTTATTCGATAGGTTGACTGGGCTCAATTTTTGGGATTGGATACTCATACCCAACATCATAGTCCATCAACTCATCCAAGTCGATCTCATTAGTATTCCAAGTTTTAGAAGGAGTCTCATTATGGAATAATGGTTTCGTGCCCAAATTTTTACCTTAAACAATTAGATGGGTCTCCACATTAGGGATTGCATTAGTAACCTTATTCCTCCTAATACAAGAACTCAACTGATTGATTCGTTTTGAATTTATACCTTCACATACACCATGTGTGCTTTCAACATCATGTCGCTCCACCGAATCCACAATTACACAGGGTACTATGTTATCATCATACAACATGAACTCAATATCGTTATCAATCACTAACTTAATTTTCACGGTAGTTTCCTTGGGTCTCACTATGGTGTGCAGTATAATATCATAGTTAGAGAAATCAATATCAATGCAAGATTTAACTAAACTTAATAACTATGCTTGTGTCAAACCCTTTTAAACAACATAACCTCGAGTTTTGATAGTGCTAACAATATACTCAAAACTTTCTCGTGACTGAGACCACTTACCATTCCAAGTTACAATAACACACATTTTTCCATGACCATGAAAACATTTCAAAAAAAAAGCGATAGCTTTAGAAAAAAGAACAAAATTGAAGTTTAGTAAATAAATAATGATTTAGATAAATAAGCAATGATATTATTTTATGTATTGATTTCATTAAAGAAATATCAATTTGTGAATAAGGTCATGATGGTTCATAAGATAATAAGAATTTGGTAGTTAAGACACGATTTAATCAAACATAGCATGGTTTCTTGTTCATGTTACGATATGTATGATACATCACGATTATTCTTTTAAAACACATAAAATCTTCGCATTGTTAAGATAAATTATCTTTTAAATACATATATATTGGTCTCTTGACCCACCTAAACACTTTTTGCTCTTAAAAAACAATGTGTTACTAAAAACACAAACTTGGTTGTCTAGATCTTAGATATAATGTGAAGAGAAATAGCCAAAATCAATTGATCACTACTTTTTATTCCTTTTCTAGCCTTTGTTTAGGTGGATCTTAGATATAAACATGAAGAAAAAATTTGGAAAAAGAGCTTGAAGACAAAGAGAAAGAGAGAGCTCGATGACAAATAGAGCTCAAAGAAGCAAGAATATTAATACTGTATGCATCAATTTTCTCATTTTTTGAATTTATTTACTTTTTAAGGGAATTATTATCTTTAATATGGGAATTTTGGTCTTCACAATATATTTAAGTGTGAAAAACATAAAATTTAGTAAAGATGGTTTGTTTCATAAAAAAAAGGATACGAGATGTCAATTTTTGGTAATTTCCTCTATTTCTTAGTTTATAATTTATAAGTTGGACTAGGCCCATATGTCTTTGTCTATGTGTGGTTTTTGAGCTGGTAGCTAGCAACTACTAAGAAGGACTATAGTCTTATCATTTTCATGATTTCATGGGACCTACCTTTCTTTCAGGCTTTGAATCTAGACGGATCTAGCAAGCCTTCTTAACATGTGTCATTTAATGACTCAGTGCGTGGATGTCACAAGTCCATTGGCATAGGCTTAGGACTATTTCATAAGTGAGCAATCTTTGGCAAGCCTGGAGATTTAGTTAAGGGGAGTAGAGGCACTGCAAGCCCATGTTACACGGCTCATGCATACTTCATTGGCATCAAGCCCTTTTTAAGAGGGCCACTACCATATGCATAAGGCCTTTTTTTATTCTTCTTTTATTTATAACAATATGAAAAGAACACATCAGGCTTGGTCTTGGAATGCCATGCTAACACCATGCTTAGCAAACCATGCAAGGACCAATCTTAAAACATCATACCATGAGTGCAGTCACGACATACCGAAAAATAGAAAAGACATCAAGCGACAAGAATCGAACCTATGGCCCCCTATACCCAAAATAAATGCGCTGACCAAACTGTACTACACCTTGTCTTACCCCCTGAAGCATATAAATCCACTCAACCTATGAATACTCGAATCGAACTTGCCCATCCTATTGGGCATAAGGGGCAAGAACCAATCTACCTCTTGCACTATGTGGCTTTTTGCCTTTTTTTCTTCACTTGAATCTAAAAATCATGCTCACACTCGGCTATGTGTCCTTTAGATCATTTGCCCTCTTAAAAGTGGATTCAAACCACTCACATAAGGATTTTCAATCCTTCGCTTTAATCAACTGAGCTACACGAACCACTTTCCTTAAGTTTGTTTTCTCCATCGAATAACACCTTACCTTAACACTTAACTAGTAAAGGAAAAGCCCTTTACTAATCAATTTATTAGGCTTGCTTGTTCATTAAGCTTTCAAGCAGCTCTTTCAATTGCCACCTTATCTCCCAACATGCTCAAGAACCGAGATTCGTCCAATCCCTGAATGGCTGTAGGGAGCTTGCTTATAGAAAGAAAATAGGTCGGTCAAATAAAAATAATGCACAATAAGCTCTTTGCTCTTAGTCACTAAATAGCATAATTTTTTCTTTGAGAGGTCTCTGCCAAGAGGTTCTTTCTCTCACTAATTTTACCCACCGGTTCCACTTCCGCGCCAACAGATAAAGAATTTGAACCCATGATATGATCTTCTTGTATATCGATTTAGTAAACCAATACCTTATGCCACTTAGCCATCCCTTTAAGTTATTGATCATAATTTATTATGTAGTTGGTTGCTCGAAGGCTATTTAATTTGATCACCTACATAAGTCGTAATGCACTAGCGCGCATACTTTTCCTCTATATATAAGATAGACCCTATCCAAATCTGCCAAGCATCCAAGCCATCAAAATCTGCCACTTTTTTCCTTGGGTGATGCCTCCTTATTATGATGAACTTTATCAGTCTTTGCCTCTAACTTGACCATGTTTGAAATATCTTGCTTAAAAGGACTAGAAGAGAAAACAAGGTCAAGCTAAGCCTTTACCCACCTGAATTGAATTCATATCTCCTTCGTCTAGTCTAGATTTCCTAGATTGTGACTCTTTTATTACATTATGGAAAATTTTATTATCGTCATGATCAATCCACGTCCTACCGTAGTACGTGAAGAACCTTAACAACTAAGGCTAGCTTACTAAGGCAAAGTAACTTCTTATTGATTACACGAGCTAGTCAACCTTTTTCTTGCTTCTATCCACCTATTTAATCTTTTAAATAGGCCTTGTTACTATAGAAAAATTGCTTTATATAGGAATCGTGACATGGCTTAGCTTTTCTTAACTTTAGGAAAGGAATAGCTATCTTGTCTGGCTTAGCTCATGAACTCCTAAACAGGAAGATTCCTAGCTACTTAGACTTGTAAGACAAGAGCTACTAATTAAAAGGAGAAAAGCCAGTATTCGTCCACTGTGTGGGAAAGAAAAGATAGAAGATAATGTCAAAGTCTATAATAGAAATAGAGTAAGTTAAGTTAATCAATGAACATCGATTAGACTTTAGTGGCTAATAACTACTTACTTCTTTGAAACATTAAATCCGGCTTAGTATGAGTTCTATGTTAGTAAACGAAGAATTGGGTGATATCAAATCCTATGTTCAAAAGTAAAGCACTATTATTTGATCAGTCTAAAGAAAGACTTCAAGACAAAAAGCTTAGATGTGAGGAAAGGTTGAAATGACAATAAGAGCACTTAGTAAGGAGACAACACCAGAGGAAGGAAATTTTTGCAAGTCTATTGATTGCTTTGCCTTTCTATGTGAAAAAGGAAAATGCTTTGCCTTTCGATATAGTTTCAACTTTTCAATGTCCCTTAGAGACTGATAAGAGTTAGAATAGATACCAACAGAGTTTTAGAATGGGATTGATGATGAACGGACCAAAGCCCCCCAATCTTTTTGTTTGGGAGCTAAGTTCGACCCCTCTTTATTCATTGCATGAGATGCCGTTACACCATACACAATAAGCAAAATACCAAGCACTAATCTTGATGATTTTATTTAGTTATTTTGACATGTGATTCACTACTGCAAGCTCCTTCTTGTATAGTAACACTTGATGGAGGTGGCTCAACTACCTTTTTCATTGTGTTTACGAATGGAACATCAAATTAAAAATTTATTTATCTTTTGTTACCATGCCATTGATGAAGATTCATAGCTTAGGAAAAGTCCTGAAATCTTACCTTCTAGCATTATGATAAAGTGTTAATAGAACAGAGAGATAGGACCCACTTTAAGAGAGAGTGCAGGGGAAAAGAGGTATTTATAGCGAACCACAAGCCTTAGCTTTAGATCAAAGAAACAAGCAATCATACCCCTAGAATAGAAAGATATTTCAGTTCAAAATCATTACTGAAAGCATTACAAGCACACTTCCTATCTAGGCAAACCAAACATGAAAAAGCACCTTTTTCTTGGTTGGCCTTGCAAGAATGAATGTGCGAGACAATAGAATTGATTATCAAGGCTGCAAGATAAAAGGAAAGTTCCTACATGTAGGAAAGCTTTTTCACCAACTATTGGGTATTTGTCTCTATCTTGCTCTCTCAACTCATACTTATGATAGGCGGGCTCAATGCTAGATATTTATCTCTAGAAATCCTTCTCTTTTAATTTTTGGTATTTGGTTGCCTTCTTTGGTTCCACCCTTCCATTCATGAAGCAGATCATTAAGAATGGTGTTTCTCAAGTGCAAAGCAAGAATTTTTGGCCCTTTCACATCGATCGACAAACAAAACTCCTAGTAGAAAGCCACTTTCTTGATTTTGAAAATCAACACTTTGAAAGATCTTTGATTTCACCCTAGAATAAGTCCAACAAAGCACCTTTCCCTACTAAATTCCATCTATTTTTGCCTACTTCTTCCATTTGCTGAGCTCTAAGCTTCTCTGGCTAATCATGATATGTGCATGCTGGTTACTCTACTTTAGTAGTGCATTAACTAGTAGTCCACTACTGATTTAGGATTTGGTATTGATAACTATCTCACTAACTATAAGCCTTCTGAAAAAATATATATATATTAGGGTATATTCCTTTTTTTTTTTACAACTTTATCAAAGACTCTGTGACGTAGGAAGTCCGAAGAGTAGGATCAAGCAAAAACATGTAGATCGTCAGAAAGGTCGTTTTCCTGCTTGTAGAAACCACCCTTTTTTGATAATTTGCTTCATGAATGTTAAGGATTAATAAAAGAAACTAGATGTATTATTTTAGCATATCATAAGCGAGCCTGCTTATTGTCGGCCCTACAATCATTCATCAACTTCAAGGCGAGTTTGAAAGCTTAACAATTGAGTTTGGAGAGCCCTTCTTGGACTTAGCTCTTCCATAAAAGCACAGTAAACAATATGTCTAGTAGTCTATTAGCTGCAAAGAAGAGCTTGCCAAGCGAAGGAGCTGAGTTCAACTATTTCACCAATCCAGAGCAATGTCCCCATGTTATGTTCTTGTCTCGAGGCAAGTCTGCTATCTTTGCCTTATTGTGTCCCTTTACTTAGTCTTTCTTTCCTTGACAAGAGAAAAGAAATCCTTCCCTTAAGTTTTCATCGGAAAGATCATAAAGAATTAGTCCACTGATGGACTTTCATGTGAAGGCTATTTTTTTTGTGTTTAATGGCATGTTTATGATCCAGTTGTAAAACTAGTACCATATAAATGTCCCCTTCATTGCTTTAGGACTAGGTTAACAAATCAAACAACTTTATGTTAACAACACCTTTCACTTACAACATTCATCAAAATTAATAAGGTGCCCACAGTAAATGAGAATAATAAGACTCTACAGCTTAACAAGTTCCTTTCCCACCAAAACCCTTACTCAAGCCTTGACAGGGTGAGAGCAGTTAGGTCAAAATAAGTCTTTCCTTTACGAGAAGGTGGCATTGCTTTTGCATGAAGATTAAGGACTTGTAGAAGACAAAATTAGTTTATGTTAAAAAGCATTTATATGAGGTAGCGAGATGCTTAATCATTAATAGTCTTTTTTTTTTTTTATAAGCAATGCATAGGACTTTGATCTAAGTTAAGCTAGCCCTAGTATGGACAGTCTTAAGTGTGGTGACCTTAACCATATGATTTTGATCTATTATAGGACTATTCCTAGCCACGTGTTGATTTCATTTTTTGAAATGCTTCACCCAAGCCTTTAAATATAGCTTCTTCCAAAGATAAGGCCTTCAAATGTGGATTCTTCTAAAGATAGACTGACTAATAGGTTTGTTCGAATTAGAGTACTTGGGATTGGGCCTCCTTATTTCCTTCTAACTTCTGTTTGTTGGTGGTAGGCATGCATAAGCATCCATCTCCTTCTACTGTTGTCAGTGCTGACTATCTTCCAAATCTTGTTGCTCTTTTATTGTCACGTATGGTGCCGGTAGGCCATCATATGTGTATGGTTATGGTATGGCTTTAGTCTGGGAACTTATGCCAAATTAGTAAGTCTAAAGTTACCCGCAGCTCTAATTTAAATGTAATGAGTTGTATGGACATTCAATCTAATCTTATGGACAGGCAATTGTTTGCTTTGAAATAGTATTGATGCGGTTCGTGACCTAAGCAACATGGATTTGAATATAGCTGTTAGGTATGCCCAATACCCAAGCTCTCTTTTTCTAGTTTTAAAGAGGTGTCAAAACAGAAAGAAAAATACTGATCATCCCTTAAGAGATGCCTAAAGGGCACAAAACCAAAACAAGAGATAGAGCTAGGCTTAAAGATGGCATAGTTTTCACATTCTCGCTTTGATCAGGTGGTACTTGTCGGGGTACTGGCAACTAGCTTGTGGTGCCTCCTTTTTATTCTTTAATCGATGTCGGTCCTCGTGGTCTCAAATAGTAATTCCTTGGGTGCCCTTAAGTCTCAATGCCACATTTTGTGTTCTTTCTTCTTTTCGGACGTGTAAATGGATCCTTTCTTCTGTTTTTTTTTTTCTCTGGTTCCCATGCATGTAGGAGGTTTAACATTGGCTTTGTTGTCAAGGAAGAAGCCTATGTGGTGGGTTTGACTGCTACAAGAGTGCACATTAATTATCAATCAGTTAATTTTCATTCAAGAGATTTAATGGGATTTAATCTACTACGATATTTTTTCACTATCTTGATTGAATGAATTAACTATTTTATTTTATAAAAATGTAATCGACTATATGATATCTCTTTTTTAAGTGTGAGAGATAGTAAGGGTCACATTTCATCTTCTTTGAAAGATGGGATCGAAAGATCAACTCAATAATCATTGATAATAGCATTTTCTGCAGCTTGTAACACATGCTTATCAAGTCGTAAAGGCCTTTTGCTATAAATTTACTGATTTACAAAACTACCTTAAGTCTTATGTGGAAGTCAAATAGCAAAAGGAAATTTTTTAATTTCCAAGATCAAAGAGCTTAGAACTGAAGGAGAGAGCGCTAACAAGCTATCTAGTTGATCTCAAAGAGCTAACCTTAATGAAAAAAGATAAGGTAAGCATCCAAAGCAGCATTAGCTGAACTAATGTATCAAGTTTCTGATACAACAACACATCTAGTTTATCCTAAAGCAACATTTTTCAAATTAGCATTCCCATCAGCAGAGGATGAAACCTTTGCTTGTTTATCCTAGCGAGGGTTTATGAATCACTCAAACAAGCCTTTTTAGCCACATATAAATTGGCATCCTTATCCATATCTTTATGCATAAGGGGCATCAAAATCTGAATCTGTAAAAAGAATTTGGGAATCCACATTTGTACCCGTATTGGTTAAATCTAGCATAGTGGGTCTTGTTTCGATACATGAATAAATCTCTTTAAAAGGCATCTCAATGAAAGAGCACTAAGAACCATAAGGCGAGCATCAAAATGCTAGCACAAACAACTTACATAGACATGCATGATAAGGTGTGTAGGGCCAACCAAGCCACCACTTTTACTAGATATAGGTCCAGATGACATAAGAGCCTACCACTGAAACCCAACCCTTAAGGGGCTAAGGTCTAAGGGGTGTACTGCTAAAACTGTCTCCTTACCGATTTCACACAAGTATAACTCCTCCAATAATGAGAGAAACTTCGCACATAATGGCTAAAGTCCTTTCTTTTTGAAAAACCTATTAACTTTCCCAACGGACAAAATAAGTAAGGTAAAGATTAAGTTAATCATAAAATTTTTAAGAATCAGAGGATAAAACTTCTTAATACTTGCCAGGAACCGATGTAATTAAGATAAAAGCTTACCATAACTTCCAAGCAAGCTATGTCAGGTCACAGTTCTTGAAAAGCTAACCTAATAACACATCACTACTCTAAATTGAATCTATTTGAATAGCTTGAAATGCTCTTATCTGAGCTAGCCATTACATTTAAAGGTTGATCGACATGAGATGTTACTTCCTTTTAATCAATAATGATAAGGCCATGCCACCCACGAGAACTTTATTTCACTATACTATATATTTTTTTGGAATTGTATTTTCTTTGCCTACACAACTATTAAGCTTAAGCTTGGTTAGTTGATCCTTTAGTCATAACTCCAAGCAAAGAAGTTTATGTATTACCTGAGGAAACAGATCAAATGAGAGTTTTCGGCCCAAACTTATGTCAGCAAAGTGTTTAATGAACATGGGCTTGCGGATTGTCCTTTGCCCCCAAATTTCTCTATTAGCTTCATTCTCAGTGGGTGGGAGAGAGAAGATAGCATATGAACATCAAGTGGAGCAAGGTAAATCACTCTTCGAACCAAATAAGCATATAAAATGATTTGAACCAGTAACAATAACCAACCAATTATAAGAGCTGGCCAAGCAAAGGGCATAAAAGATCATTAACTCTTATTGTTATTACAAGCACATTAATCCAAAGAACAAGTACAATACGAAGCCCTTCCTCCATGAAAGAAAGGATCAAACAAAAGGTAGAAAGCTAAGATAAAGTCGTTTTCTTAATCATTCAAGTACGGCTTTATTAAATAAATTAACTCTATCTTTACTAGTACCCATGGTAGGCATAATTTGCTTGAGCTCTTTAAAGCCTTTCATGCCTCACTTCACTAGTGCTCTTCACTAGATCTTTTTTAAAGCAGTAAGAATTCTTTCCTTATGAAACGATCTCATTTTTCTGTATGGGCTTTCCCTAAGGTGTATGTAATAAGTTTTACCTAGCAAGATCTTAAGATCTCATGGCTTAGTAATCCACAGAGGCTTCATATGAAACCAAATATGCTAAACAGGATAATCCACTGATCTAGATAGGTGAGTCAGTATATAACCAAGGAAGAACAAAGGGAAAGCTCGACCAGAAGATGAGCTAAACTAAACGCCCGTGCAGAGAGATTTTGAATACTGAAAAAAGTAGGTAAAAGGCCTACAACTAACGTATATTTGCTTTTTTTCTTGTGCATTCAACCATCCTATGGTCAAGCTTTGGACGAAGCTCACGCTTGGCCCCTTGGTAACCTTTTCTCTTTCGTTAAGGAGACTTGTCAACGATGGTGGTTGTGAATCTTTCCCTCTTATCTTGAATGACTAGTGTCATTAGCCTCATGGTCCATATTGGGTTTGGTGGAACGATGTCATGACTTTCAAAAAATTACTAATTTTCGTAAGGCATGACTTGAAGAAATTGATAAATCCAACTTTTAGGGCACTACAAAAAAATTTAAAAGTGGTGACATAATATAGCGACTGATTTTGTCAGTCGCTAAATAATAATAGAATAGTGATAAATTTACTACAAAATGAAAATTTTACCATAACGACGAAATAATGACAGATCAATAACACAAATTAGTGATAGACACCATCTTCATTGCTAAATTTATTTTAATTCATTTATTTTAATTTTTAATCAACTTAAAAATATATTAACTATCGAATTTTAATTGGTAGCTAATCAAAGATCTAACGACTATAACGCTTCGGTCACTGTGTAGGAAATGCAATCTAGCGACCACCCCATAGGCAGTCACAAAAGGCTGCAAGCTTGTTGCCTTTAGAGGAAGCCATGGCCATAAACTTAATTATTGCCTTCGAAGCTAGCAAGTTCATCGCCTTTGGAGGTGCTGCCTTTGAAGGTAGCCATGCAAAGCCATCACAAAAGCAAGCTGGTGACCAACTTACTACCTTCGAAGGCAGCCATGCATAACAGCCAGCTTACTGCTTTTGAAGCAAGCTGGCCGCCAGGCCTTCCAAGGCTACCATGCATGGCCGCAAGCTTGTTGTCTTAATTCGAAGGTTACCATGCATGGGCACTGTGAAGGCAGCCATGACCTTTGAAGGTGACTGCGATGGCCGCAAAGAAGGCAGCCATGGAAATGAAAGTAGCCATGGCCTTCGAACGCGGTTACCATGGCCACGAAATAGGTAGCCACGACCCGCCATGAAAGCAGCTACACCACCCAAGAAGGTAGCCAAAGCACTTACAAAGGCAATCATGGATGCCCATGAAGGCAGCCACTGGCATCCATGAAGGCAGCCACTAGCACCCACGAAGGTAGCCACGGTTGCCCACGAAGACAGCCATGGCCTTCGAAGGTAGTAGCCATGGCTACCGTGAAAGCGATCATGCATAGCCTTGAAGGTGGTCGCCATGGTCGCGAAGGCATTACTGCCTTCGCTTGATTTTACTTTCAATGTTAAGGCAACGATGGACTACATTTCTGTCACTAGATTTCACTTCTAGTGACTGCTATTTACTTTCGTCATTAAGTGCTTATAATTTAAAACCCTAAAATATTTCCTTTCATGCGAGTGCCATTTTCTCTCCTCCCATTTTTATTATTGTCTCTACTTTTGTCTTCTTAAACTATTTTTTTTTTTGCTCACTTCATTTCTCTTCTAACTTTATTGTTGTCTTTGCATCCATCTATACACACGGTTCTTAAATTTTTCATTTCATCTCCCTGCTCAGTGAATGACACCATCTTTCCCTTATTTATCTTGCTGTCTTAGAGCCAAGGCTTTACCACTCTCCCTACTCAGCATTTTGGTATGTGCCATTTTCTCCACTATGAACAGCTATATTCTCTTTCCTTTTTTTAGGAAAATAAATTAAAAAAAATAAAAACCTCTTTCATTGTATTAGAGCTTTATCTTAGGCATCAGTGTGATTTCAGCATAGTGGCTTTGTTTCTTCGTCTTCGAAAGCACTTATATAAAGTAGCTATGACTTTCTCTTCCACTAGATTTGGCCTATTGAGAAGACCCTCTCCCGCTCCTTATTAGTTAAGCCACTTTGAGAACCTCAACCTTATAAATGTCCCTTTAAAGGTCCTGTATTTCTTAGGGACTTAAGCAGTTGATTAGCTACTACGATCATGGGCATATTTCTCTTTTCGGTGAAGACTCTCACGTATTTTAAGTCTAATTGGCATTCTTGTCCATCAAAGACCTTTAGCATTGTATTGGTGAATTTGGTTCTTACCTCTATTGCCCTGAAAATGAAGCCTTTTGCATCTGGCTCATGAAATTGATTGAAGATCCATAGGTTACATGTGCTGCCCTAAAATTATTTCTTTTAGGGCTGGACCAACATATCTTTAGCATTTTTCATACATGATCATGATTAGGCTCTTCTAGGTGCTTGACTCCCTATAAAGTATGACTTCTTTATCTTTCAATAGAAACAAAAATAAGGAAAGGCATAAAATTCCTTTACAATAGAGTTTCTCACACTTTTTTGTTGCATTAATGCTATCACTTAAAGCCTTCAAAGTCTTTCTATAATGTTTGCAGCTATATGTTCCAATTGTATTTAAGGCAAGATAAGTTGAATATTTTCTTAGAGGATGTTGTGTCATTTTCTTCATAATCACTCTTGGTTATAGTCATTCTTTACTTTGATTAGCTAGACAATGTCACAATTTCCCATGGATTGGGATGACCGCATATTTTATCCCATAAGAGATTAGTATATCTTAATCATATGTCAACTGTCTATCTAAAAGCATTTCATAGGTCATTGGCATAGTTGCTCAACGTATTAACATCTTTTTTTTTTTCTTTAAAGTGTTTTTCTTTGCCCTTGATTTTTTCAATGATTTTCGCTATACCAAAATCTAATTGATAATAAGGTTTAGTGGTTTGGTTAATGGCATAATCTATGCCCAATTTTGCCGTTTCTAATGGCATTTTATTGTCAGTAAGCCCTTGATCTGGCATATTGTTATTGATTCATTTTCCATTACATTAACATGTCTTGATAAATATGAATTAATGGTTTGACCTTATGTTTAATCATTCTATTCAAGAAGGATCTTTAAATCAATGCTGGGGCAATTCAATAGATTTTAATCTGGCCCTTGATTATTAGTGGTTTGCTTTCAAAGGGGAATTGATTCCCAATAACCCTACTAATAAAAAGACTTGAAAGTAGTAAACGATGCAAACTCTAGAGCACTCTATCTTACAAAGAATAATAAAGGAGCTTGAAAGTCATAACACAATTTAAGGGATTTAAAACTTATGTTTTTGTTACATAAAAATGGCTTATAGTTAGTTTTACTCATACTTAAAAGTGTTAATTGAAAGTCGAAACTTTAAACTTTAAAACAAGGCTGTTAGGTCCTCCTACTTGAGAATACTTCACTCTCCTTAGAGTGCTTACATATAAGGAAAGAAGATGTTTAAGGCTTACACATATGCAAACTACAATAAGATTGCAAATTGTAAACTGCACACTTCCTCCCATTGAACTCCCAATGGTAAACAAGAGTTGGAAAATATCCCTCATCCCAATAGGGTGTTTGAGTTGATATAATATAATGTTTCGCATGTGGTGCTTTCTTCGAACTATCCATCTCTATTTGCCCTAGATCCCCCACACAATGGTCTCATCGTAGGTAGCCACCCTTTTTGTTGTAGCTTTTCATCCGTCAACATAGCTTTATTGCTTTTCCTTGCTCTCTACATCATCAGGCCCCCTTACCTATTGGCTTACTGGCCACTTTATTGAGTTCCTACAAATAGGTAAGGAAGATTTATTGTCTTAACAATAAACAAACGGGCATTTTTTAGGACTAACCTGCTTCCCGTTCCTCAAAAGAGCAATTCTTTGCACATAATTAAGGGAGCCATTGTAAGATTACCAGAACATAGATATGGGGACTACCCAAGCTAATGATAGAGGCAAGAACACTTTCTAGCCAAGTTCCATTAAGTGATCATAATAATATCGTAGAAATGATATATATATATAAGAGTGAAAAAAGAATCACCATAATACTGAACTAAATCAAGACTAGGATCTTCTTGAAAATGGGAAGATCTAGGCTAGGTGGCCAACCTCTTAAAGAGAGCAAGATGCATGTACTAGCTGAGTAAGGATATAGCTCTGTGGACTACTCATCGAGCCTAATAGCTGGTGTTACTCACCCTTCTCAAAGGAATTGTACGTGACACCCTCAAACCAACATGTCCTCCCTTTCTATTCCTAGGCAGGAATTTTCATTCATTTATTGATTAATTCAAGGTACTTGTAGCTTGCTTCCAAGTCCAAGTGCTAGCGGTAAAAGCTTGTCACCGAAAGCAAACTTTCGAGCCAAGAAAAAGCCATGAGCGCCCCTGTAATCTATTTAAAGCAAGAAGTAACTTTGAGAAAGGATGATTATAAAAATCATAATATTAGTAAATACGTGTTAGCCTACCTATAGTAAGGAGCCTTTTCTTGACTGTTAGTGCTTTACCAATAAGGAAGGTTTTTCTCGCTTATTCAATATTACTTTGGCTTTTCTGTCCGTATTTTATAGGCACGAAAGCTACTATAACTAAAAAAAATGAATGAAGGAAGAAGGCAATAGCATTAAAAAGACTATAGGAGCATTTTGAGTTGACTACAATACATGTCATGAGGTACAAAGCTAAGCCGGATAGTCTTTTTGATGTCAAAAGCCCCAAAACTAGCTGGCTTATAGAAGATAACTAATGTAAGCCTACTCAACTAATCTCATAAGTAAGTGCCTATTCGCATTACAACTAATAGAAAAAAATAACAACTACAAGACTAGACTAGTAGTTAAGTGCTCTTTATTGTTCAGATAAATCAAGTTTGAGCTTCTCAAGCTCTGTGCTGTTGGGGAACTCTATAAGGGGCTGACCACTTTGATTTACTATATTTGAGTCATTGGACTACTTTGAGATTGTATTCCACACCGAGGATTTATGCTTGTGGGCTAGGGTGAATATTATAGATAAGCAGATCTAGAGGTCCATAATTGTGTAGACTTGGTAAAGGTTATCATGGCACTTGTAGTAGGATATAAGACTTATCATAATTCCCATGGACTAATTTACGATGTCTCTATCGCTAACATTCATCAAGCAGGCCTCATGGATTGGCCAAAGTCTTCTTTGGCTAATGAGACCTCAATCCCAAAGCCTTTAGTGTATTTTTGGATAGGCACCTTTATCTGCATGGGGAATTCGCTGCTGATAGATCCTTACCAATATTGTCTTTATTCCCTCGCTACCTTCTGACCCATAGGAGTATGCAGGCATAACTTTCAAACACTCACGCTTGATTATGAGACTGCCTATTGAACATCTGATAACGCATTACTCTGAATTAAGCTATGCAATAACAAAATTCCATTGATCCTTACAAGTTGTGCTTGATGATCCCCCATAATACGCTCACTTAAGGACTTCTTACTCAATCTTTTTCACTAGTTAAACATTGTCCAATAAACTCCCTATTTTGCTCATCCATTTCTTTTGTTATTTGATTAGGATACTATTATCTATGTTCCTAAACTTTTCATGGATGGTAAAGTGTAGATGGCAAGTTGTTATATAGATACGGTGCTTAACACATAGATAATTCTCTAACCCTCACAAAAGTTGCATAAGATTCATCCTCAGAGAGTCTTCCTGAATGATCATACTAATGAATTCTATTGTACCTTATGCAGCTACTGTTATTGATCCTATAAAGCCTACCCAAAGGTTCAGGTCAGATTATAAGAAACAGGTAATACATTTTCGTATTTCTGTGAGAAGCTTCATGACACCCACGATTCTCAATAGCAAGTCATCAGCATATTGTGCCTAACAAATACTTATTAAGTAATGGGTTTTTAAGGGGGCTAACTTATGGGCCAGGTATCTCTTTGATCTAATAACTAGTATCGTCTTTTTGCCCAGCCTTATGAGCAGCCCTTTCTTTTGTAAAACTTCATAAGGTCTTTCATGGCTTAATTATTATTACAATATTCTCTACCATAGAATTTGCCTTCAAGGCAACTAGATGACTTTTTTGAGGAAAAGCAACACAAAAGAGGCTTGAGTGCTTGTTAAGAAAGACGACAAGGTCGATGAAAGGGTAAAATGGAAGGAATTTTCTAATTGCCTCTAAGGTAAAAGGTGCTTGTATAGGGGGTGTGTGCACGATGAAACAAGGGAATGAAAGGTTACTTTGTATTGGATGCTCTTTACCCTCACAAAAATGATGGCTCTATTGTCTTGGGGAGTGTTAAAGCTTGCTTTTTCTCTAGAGTTTTCTTAGTCATCAATAGGACTTGTCCTTAATAAAATTGATCTGACTCTCTGAATAATCAAAATTTCATATTTTATTGAATTCTCCCTATTTCCTAATCGAGCTTATGTAGGTAGATATTGTCTAGTAGGGCCGATAGTAATACACTGTGTAGGACGAAGTAAGGATGTTTCTTATCACTTATAAGTTATCCGGTAGAAAAGACTTTCTGAATGGAGTAAAAGAAGTTAGGATCTTCGATCTTTTCCTTAAAGATTAGGATAAGTTGATGTAAGTCGATGGTATGAAAATATTTTTTGATGTCGAATTCTAAAAACCAATGAGAGATTTCCCACTATTTTTTGATTCATTTTAAGACCGAGTGCCAGCCTTAATGCAAGTGAAAATGCGATGTGTTTAGAAACTCAGGATCATAAATGGATCGGAGTACACTTCTGATTGCCTCTTCCATGATCTTTTCTATAGGTAGAACTACTATGAATGATCTAAAGTTTGACCATTATTTCTTTCTTCATACTTTAAAGAGGGACAAAGCTCATTATTTACTCCATTTATTAATAATCAAGGACCCTTTGTCATCCTTTTACTGACTTATAGGGCTTCGTTCTGCCTAATATTTTTAGTTCTTAAGAATTTTTGACACCTCTCCCAGGATTGAAATGATTATCCCTGCCCAGTGGGTTTACAACCATCCCTGAATGATGTCAAGTACTGTTCATTTCCTCACCATTCTTGTATCCATCATTGCAATCCACATAAATGTGTTTGCAACCCCCACTAAAATGGACAAGAAAGAAAGGATTTGTCAAAATAACCCCTTGCTTCTAAACTCAAGCTATGAGGCTTTACCATATAAGCATCTGGTACATGCATTAATTCGTGGAAAAGTGAAAAGGTCACCATTACGGAAGATCTCCTGTTTAATCTTAGATCGGTCATTTAAAGGTTCACTGCGATTCATTATTGTGCTTGCACACTAGGCTACCCTTCTTCGAAAGCTTCGTGGGACCATTTATCACTGGTTTTCACCCAAAGGGATTTATTGCATAAGCCCAATGAATGTTAGATGCAAAGCCCTACACCTCATTAAGATCATATTGGCATACTCTCCTAAAAAAAAAAAAAAGAGCAAACCCCCATTGAAGACGAGAGTAAGCTACAACAGGGCCATTTCTGTCCATCGCCTTTCTCACGAAAGTGTACATGGATGTTACTGCTCATACAGCTCCCAGCTAGTAAGTAGTTAGCCTTTTTTTGCAAGGAATGGATGGAAGTACGGATAAATTGAATTACATAGAGGAATTTAGTTTTTCTTTTTAGTAATAACATGATAAAAGCATCCCTTTCAGAAAAACCTATGGATCCCCTGCCTATCATGCCACTTCAGCACCTTATGGTCCTCGAGAAGATCATGGTGAGCCCTTTTTATTAATGTTTTTATAGATTTTGAAAATTTCATAATGGATCAAGATGAGAATAAATCTCAGAATTTAAGAAATACTCATCCTAGAGCTTTCACTCTCCTCTAGGAAGAGCTTTTTATAGACAAAGATGTGAGTCAAGGGTAGGTTCCCATTCGATCTATTTCTCAAAGTCAAAAGAATATCTCACATCCAATGACCCTCAATAAGATGGAAAAGCTCTTGATGTGAAATCAATAGCAAAGAAAGAAGAGGAATTAGATGCCTTAGAGTAAAAGCCTTAGATAAGCCTTAAAAAAACATGCCTACAATGGACTGGACATAAATAATGGAAAGAAAAAAAGGGCCTTGATGATGATCCTATGTTAATTTTTGCATTGCCTCGATGATGCACTCTTAGCACACAAAGTAACATACTAAAAAAAGAGAAAAAATCTCTTTATTATTTAATTAAGAGAATCGTTAGTTTGACTTATGGACTACGTGGGAAATACTGAGAGTTAGGCAAGCTGTTATATGTTCTCCCTTCGCCTTTGAATAATACAGAACCATTTATCTTCTTTTAGATAGTAGTCAATCAATTCACATTTATGGTCAATCAATAGGCCCACGGATCTCTTCTTCTATATGATAAATTGCCATATTATAGCACCACCTCGACATCGATTCTCCTTATTTTTTTTCGAGCATCCCATGCTATGACTTCGACTTTGAGTATGATAAATGAGTGGAAAGATCTTTATAGAAGCCCTATTCGATCTAACCAAAAAGTTAATATATATATATATATATATGTAAAAAGGAGAACTACGAGTTTTTTTTTTTAAAAAGACGAGCGATTGACATGAAACAAGTCTCACAGTAAATACCTTAATTAGGTGTAAGTTCAAAATCAAGCTAAAAGATAATGGAAAGATGAGGGTCTTTACCATTGCAAACAGACCTTAGCTCGGCCTTCACATGGTTGGGCGATGGATGTGCTTCGCCATCTTCTAGTTAATGGGATATATAACTAAACTACACCCCTTGCCATTTTATAAACAAGAAAGTCAATATCAATAGTGGAGGGAGAATAGCAGTCCCTCAGTCATCAATTAGTGGTTGAATAATCCTAATAGTGGTCCTCTTACCTAGCAGAGTTAATCCTCAATTGCAAATGATAGGGAGAACAAAGATTTCACATTACAGTTTAAACATGTTGCTTTATGTATAAGCATAGTACAATTTGAATCTGTTGGCTCAAATGAGTGGCTCTTGGTTTACTTTCTTAAGAAGGGCTTTCATTAACTAAGAAGTGACAATTTTTGACCCATATGATCTAAGGCTCAAAAAGATGAGGAAACTAACAATTTCACACTTAAAGATAAGTTCATCAATGATATTTTCCATGGTGTCTTGAGAAAGCAGCTTCAAACATGACATTTGTACCCACAAAAAGTTTGGCAGGCTTTACTATGATCTTGAAGCCCTTGCTAAAAAGTATGGCTCACTACTAAAGAAGGTTTAGACATCCTTCGACTTGGCCTTGTGATCCACTAATTCATCTCTTGATTTGGTATTCCTCAAAGAAGTTGGATAAGGTAAATAATAATAATAACAATAAACATGGTGAAGGTAGAAGAAAAGATTTTCAATTTAAGGTTCTCAACCTTGGAAATAGATATTGAACAAAAGACATAATGGGTTAGGTAAAACCTCTTTTAAAAGGAAAGATCTATCAAAGAAAAAATTTGAGAGCCAAAGGTTTTTTTTTTTTTTCCAATGTTATGTTTTAAAAGTTAGACTTAGAACAAAAATAACCCTTATCTATATTTTATTAATGGGATAGGAATTCGTAATGGGACATTTCTTTTCATAGATCCTTCGAGCAAGAAAAGTACAATGCCTTATTAGGACCTTTGACCACCCTTAAGGTCATTCGAAGCCACTTTAGGGCAATTTATTAACCGTAGTAATATAATGTTCAGTGGTGAGGCAAAGCACTAGTGAGAAGCTTCCCTTAGGATTCTTTTCCCATGTGGTTTTCTTACCCATGGATAATAAGACCGTCCTTCCACGCCCCCTAAAAAGTTATTCTGGTTAGTTTTTTAGTAATGTATTGGTGCCTAACCCTTGTAATCTACTTTCATAGGTATACTTTGATGCATCTTTGAACAAGCATATCTTAATGTTTCTACTATTCTCGCTCACCACCCGATCAATCTTATGGTATCTTGAATCACTTTCAAAGCAGATTTAGTCTTCATTTTCCCTTTTCATTGAGTGTAAAGTTCCTCGTAATCACCTTTGCAAGATTGATTTAGCTCAAGAGCATCCTTTCTTTCATAACCGAGGAGTTTGTTAATGCAAGAAGTCTTTCTATTCCATGAGTAGACACTTTTTGAGAGAGTCTTTCTTTCATTGACTTGCTCTTTTGACCTACCTTGAGAAGGAAAATTCTCACAAGATTATTAATAAATGTAGGTCACATATAAGTGTGAATGCTTCCTAAGGCGAGTGTGTTTGCTTCTTTAAAAGTGGGTGCTTATGGGACTTTTGCTTTGCGATCTCCAAGATTAAGATCTTTTTGTATGTCTAATGATATCTCTCTGGAATGAGAATTTTTTTTTCAAAAAAAGCTAGCAAATTAATTTGAAAAGGACCTTTTATTAGTCGGTAAGTCTAAAGATTCCCTCAACTTAAAAACATTTCGTATGAGTTGTTTATAATTCTAACCTGGGCTCGATTCTAACCATTCTTGCTAAGGACAACCTTACTCCTAGCAAAAGTTAAATGCCAAGTATGAAGCAAGTTCACGATCCAATGAATTCCCTCAAATCAAATGACATAAGGCAAACTAGAATCGAAAGATTGATCTAGGTAGTGATAGGTTCTAATTGAAAGAAATAGTGTGTATGCTAAAAAGACATATAGGAAAGCCTTTATTGATTTTTCACATGGATTGCTTTTCATTATTTTTCGTTCCATAGGCATACATTACAGTATAATCTACTTTATGACTTTAAGGGACCAAAAAGAAGTCTTTTGATCCTTCTTGAGCCTACTCCTATCTTTCAAATTAAGCTTTTGACTTAGTTAGTGTAGACATTAAAGGATCAACTCACAATAGATAGGAAAGGCTTTCGATTAAAGTTCTCAAATTTGTTTCGAAGTTAATTTAGGAATTTATTTTTGGTCTGGTTGGTGTTCCAACATCTTAAATCGAGGTGGCTCTGAACTTAGGTTTGCCTACCTTTCTAGTTATAAAAAGAAGAGTGGGACTTCAAAGCTTTAATTCAAGCTAGAAATAGCACTAAAAACTAGCCATATTGATCATAATAAGTGGTGACAACGAAAAGGCACTTTTTTAAGCCTAAGGGGCAGTGAGCGAGGTAGGATAAAGTGAAAAAGAATCTTATTTGAGTGGTGGGCACGGAAGAAAACTATTCATTATGTCTTGAAGAACGAAAGACAAATAGCCGTTTAAAGACCTTTCAAAGGCCACTTTATAAAGGGCATGTATCATGCATAATAAAACCATACTTTACTATGTCAATAAGAGAGAGAAAGAGGGAGGACAACAAAAGAGGCCTTGTTATATATTCTAAAATTGAATCATCATGCACTTTAGGTCCTTCTATAAGCCATGATGTAAGGTTAGATGAGTAGCGAAAGATGGAGCTCATTTGTGCTCTTATACTTTACAATAAACCAAGTTAGGAAGCTTTAAAGCCATATCATATGGATTGGTAAACTTAAATCAAAGCACCAAACCGGGGAGGCTTCCAAAGTCGAGGCTCGATCTTGTATAATTGACCTATTTCATACCAATTAGTATCTGACTTACTAAATGCACTAACAAGTATTCGCATCACTGCCTTAGTTTCATGTTAAGGGGACAAGGGAAAGAACAATTACTCTATTAATGTAATATTCATTCATAGTATCATTGTTCCATTATTAAGCTTAAACCAATGTGTTTGAGGAAATAACTCCTCCCTATGAAACTAAGGATCTACCTTCTAACGACATTCTCGTGAAGAGAAAACAAAAGTCTCTTAAAATGGGAGCAAAAAACCAATGGATTTTAGTAGTTTCATAAGGCAATCACCCTTATTTGAAGTGGTGCACCTAAAAAAGGTAGTAGCTTATATTTTTTCTTTTTAAACTGTAACTAGCGAAAAAAGACTTTGCCTCTTTTGGGAAGAGTAAGAAAATGGATTGAAAAGATCAATTATTAAGCAAAGGAAAACAAGTGCTATTAGTGTTGTATGGAAAACCCTCAGGATGCCATGGGAAATTAAAAATTGTTAGATAAGAATATTCATTGAATTGCTTTCAGTAAATCTAACTAGCTAAGCTACCTAAATAACCTTTTTAACTGAGAAGAGGCAGTTTTATTGATTCCTAATCTTAAAACTAAGTGTGCGAAGTCACAAGCTGATGAGTTACATATGAAGTTAAAAAAACCCAATTAAGAGATGAAAGTTGTAGTTATCAAGCTAAAACTGAAACTCAAGCCAAAAATATAAGGAAAGGTCCCAATTGCCAACCACTCTTTGCTGTATTGCAAAATCAAGAAATGAAGTGAGGGAAGGGTTTTCACATATGAAGTGGTAATAGGCCCCTAATCTTTTGGTTTTTCCAGGACTATACATGGATAGGTTCAGAGAGCCAACTACCCCTTTGAAAGCCACTCAAAACATCTAATGACATGATGAGGACAAGTTGAGTGCAATGAAGTGTAGTTATTTTCATACATTTATCCTAGAGTTGCCTTTGTTTTATGGTTTTGAGTTCCCTCTCCATTTAAAGGTTAGGAGTGATAAGGAGCATTCTGCTACTTTAGTAAGGGCTCGTTTGTGCAAGTAAATGCATATGCAGTGAGCTCCTCATATGGCTCTAGATTACATTCAAAGGCCTATCCTAACCACTCATATGAGGCGTCCCTTCCTAAGTAGTTTGGTCTCTAATACCATTCTTAGAATTGACCTGCCTATTAGCGATGTACGCTCAGTTATTATTGTATACTTATATGATAAGTCAAGTGTGCTAAAAGAGACCTTATAGCTCACAAAGTAAAGTTAATCGGGCATTCTTATTATTGATAAGCTTCAAGTTCTCTTTTCTCTGTATATAATTAAAGGGATTCAAGATAAATAGGTGTTATAGCCCTGATTCTTTAGCATTATGCCTTTAAATTTGGCAAGATTATAAGTCGTCATTTTAACAAGAAAGTCTAAAAAACCTTCATAACATGTTACTATGCACCTGGTGGGTTGTAGTTATCAATGTACTCCCCAAGATTGTAGGTCCTTTCATACACGGATTTTAAGGCATTTAGCTAGTTTATGTCTTCATTCTCATTTCTTTACTCTTTTCTTGAACTCTTTCAATATCATTCTTTTATCTTTGCCATCTCCCTAACCAAATTGATTTATACACCATCCATCCTATGCTTGGTTCATAAGAATTGTAAGTTTGATAATCAAAGGTTGGAATATCTCTATTGTTCTCAGCAAGCCACTTTACGCTCAAAGTAAATTCCAAATCTTGAAGCTAGGATGTGTGAGAACTAGAGCTTCAAAAGAACCATAGCGAGGGTTAGTAATATGGTTAGAGGTCCACTTTGTTATAACATTCTACATCTTCTAACATAAATAAAAGATGTTAAATTATCTTAAAACCTTTTCTTCAGTTATTCCTATGAATATATCGCCTTATTTTGATTAATTTCCAGCATACGTTCCTTTTCCTACTAAGGAAGCTCTTTAGCATGCTGTTGATTAGCTACAACTTTCTTTTAGTTATGCAAACAATACCCTCGTGAAGCAAATTTGGTTCCATCCTATACTTCTTATCGAACAAATTCCAATATAAATGGTTGTCCTTTTGGTTATGATGATTTATTTTATTCAAAGTGAAGCGAGCAGTGTTACTGTCCCCTTCTTTCTCTTAGTGCTCATTAAAATTACTTGCAGGTCATCGAGATTAGGAACATCATATTGAAATGACTTGGTTTGTGAACACAACCCTTGGGTTACCTAATATTGGCCAACGAATGGACCAATTCCTTCAATCAATGCATATTGATTGAGAATCCTTTTAGGAGATTAGATCACGAACCTTCTTTCAGGTCCAAAAGGATCTCAGTTAGGTCCGTCAGCAACTTGGATTGATGCTTATCAATAATTAAAAGCTTGGGATTCATGCCATGTATGTGGCACATAAATAGTTTTATCGATGCGATTCAACAGATCATAGGGAAGTTTTGTCTTTGGAATCAAACAACTATGCTCTGGTTTAGTGGTTTGCTATGCTCTGTGACCTTATTCTTCTTTAAAACCTGATGCTTCATGTACTTCTCTAGCTTATTATGACTTCTTTGACGCTATTGTGCGAAACATTTATTTGGTTTTCCACTGCTATTTATGCTAGCTCAAAAGGTATTACTACTCTCTTATTTCTTATTAAACCTCATTGACTTTGTAGCCATCCCTATTTGGATTTTTTTTTTTAAGTATGGTCCATCCAATCTACTTCTTTAAGTTATGTGGTTGGATAAAATAACTATGCACTACTGTGCTTAGTGCTAAAGTGACCTTAACCACCCCAAGTGGCTGATTCTTCCTTACTTTAGTTAGTCGACAAACTGAATTGCACTCGATCTAAACCATTCCTGTGAGAAGCTCATAGAGGAGAACATCTCTCTTCTGTAATATAATTTGTAGGTGCCCATTCCTTTTATTGATTCAGCATTTCCTTTTACCCTTTCAAATAAAATAAATTTTAGTTAGTTTTCTTTGAGCTCTTATGAGGGATTAATCGTCTTACTTTCTCTCTCCATTTCCCATTCAAGTGGTAGTTACGATCGTAGGTGTTTCATATGCTCCATCAGTGTTTCAAATCTCCTTGTCACTAGTTAGTCAAGTAGTTCTGGAGTGGACTTGAGGTGTAATAAGCCCTATTGAAAGATCTAACTATCGGCCAGTTCCATCAGTTTCTTTCAATAATTGTGTTAACTTTAGCATAGACTAGAATAGCTACATCATAATAAATTCTACTATTATACTTCTGAATAATGGAACATAAAGGATACCAGTTATCGAGCCAAATAAAAAAAGTACCTTTTGCCATTACCCGCTTTGGATGGGATAAAAGGTTTCATAGTGTACCTCAAGTTCATAAATTTCCTCCAACTCTAAGAGAAATAGTCGTTAGGAATGAGGATGCCTCATGCACTCTTACCTTTCAAGGGAAAGCTTTTAATTCAGAAGCCTAGATGGTATGTGAATTAAAGGCAATGTTCGACAAATGTTTGGTAATAGCTGCCTTATTCCAGTCATGAACTTTCTTGAGGCTAGACCCCCTTCCTCTTTCAGTTCGAGATGTAGACTACATCCCAAGCCACCTTGGAAGCCTTAGAGATCCAAACTACACCCACTTATCTTATATGCTTCAACAAGACAAGGTAAATTGATACCATAAAAAGTCTAGGTCAAATACCCGCCCATAAACAAATTGAAAGTAATTTTTAGTGATTGATGACTTCTCCATTCTATGATTTTGGCATTTGATCTTCCAAAAAAGGGTATGTACTAGGTCAAGTTAATGAATTAGATAGAGATGGCTGTTAGTATTCTAGCCTTCTTTCAAATAACATCATATCCTTCATGGAACATGTAATTTGATTAACAAAAATGGAGTAATAAACGAGGAAGATAAAATTATTAAGGATAAAAATCAAGTAGTGATGGATGTCATAGTTTCTGTATGAATGGAAAAAGGATGACAACGTTAAATGACCTAAATCAAAAATCCAAGAAAAGAACTTATTGGTGAAGAAAAAAAGACCTATCTCATATAAGAAATAGACATGGCAGTGACACTTTCTTTGCATTTTGTTTAGAAGCAGAGGCTATAACTTTTTCGTAATCATAGACGAAATCTAGCAAGACTTCTTTAGAAGTAGTAGGCTGATCCATTTTTGAAGTGATAGATAAGATGGACAAAGGTGACTCTCGCTCGATTGGTGTGTGTATGATTGCTAAAAAGCACCTCATAATTGATAAATCGAGGTTGTGTTGAGAGGATCCATGACTCATACCATTCAACTTTTTTTTCTCATTTGTAAGACAATTCGCCTTTCAATGTCTCCAAACACACTCATCTTTGGCAATTTAGATGGATCTGACAGTCAAAGGCACAGAAAAAGACTAAAAGTGTAGACCAATAGTAAATATAAGATAACAGTAGGAAGTAATGAGCGATGGTGGTCCTCTTAATTAATAGCTCAAATTCATCTCTCCTCACACTTTTTATGCTAATTTTATCTAATAACATAATCATAATCTCTCATCTCAAACATGTCCTTTGGGGCATGCCGGACTTCCCAATCTTAGTTATAAACTACTTACTCAGTTTCTAGTCCTTTATGTCATGTTTTTCCACTTTAGTCGATTATAGCTAGTTTGACTATAGTTTTTATAAATAGGATGAAATTTAGATTATAATATACATATATATATATATACATATATGTAGATATATACATATGTACATATGTATATATATACATATATGTAGATATATACATATGTACATATGTATATATATACATATATGTAGATATATACATATGTACATATGTATATATCTACATACATACGTACATATGTACATATGTATATATCTACATATATGTATATATATACATATATTTGAAGCCTCTGTCCATGATGCCTATGCTTACTATATCGTGCTGATCTATTACTTAAGGTTTTGTGCTTGTATTTGCCTTTTCAGGTGTAGCTTGCTCAGGCCATGGGTCATTATAAGAAAAACTATGAGTGAATCAAATATTAATATTTCTATCTCATCTATACTAGGTGGTAATGAAGAAAGCAACTAAATCAATTAGATCAAGCCACGTATAGCCAACCTACCCAAGGGCTTGGTTTGTCTTACTTAATGACCTTAGTCCATAGAGTGATAACAAGTATATGGAATGGTCAAAGCCATTTCAAACCAGTGCCTCAACTTGAACTAATGGAGATGCTATGGCATGCATGCTTCTCTAGCTAGGAGGTAGGGATGTGAATACAACTAATCAGTGTCAACCAAAATATGAATTAGTGAGTACAGCGGATCTCATAAGCCTATCCCAGTATGCACAAATGATGGATGTCCCTCACTTTTGATTTTGTGAGAAAAGCTAGGTTCGCAACTCATATCTTTTTTCAGTAAAAAAGAGAACCACGAAGGAAAGCTGCAAACTAGAGATATGACATCATTACTTTTCTAACTTCTATATCTTGAAGCCTTTGGCAAGCTAATACGAGATACTCACTACTAGGATAGGAACTAATTGTGGACAATCTTAAGATACAAAAATTTATTTCATAAAATAAGACGCTACATCGAAAGCTCTCAGGGAAGAAAATAAAAAACAGCACTCAAATACTTATGCTAGTGTCCAATTCCAATCCTTACTAGATCGAGGTGGGCATAGATCAGAGAAGGAAAAAAAGGAACTATACTAACTCAATCCTGTCATCTAAAGAGGACCAATCCTAGCCCCCCCTCTTTGTGAGTTCAGGGAAGTTCCTTCAATAGATAAGAGCATGACATCTATAGTTGCTTTCGCTCCTCTTTTCTCTTTCTCTTATTATACTCTCTTTTCTTACTTGAGTCTTGTCTCTAGGTGAATCTAACTATTTATGAAGAAAAAACCCCTAGATAATATATGTCACTTGTGAGATAGATATAAAATTGAGTAGATGTACCAAAAATGAGAGGTCATATAAACTAGTTAGTCATTAATTGAATTGACACTTTTTTTTCTTCTAAAGAATTTGATTCAATATATCCTTTAGGCTTCTAGTTAGTCATTCCCCTAAAATTGTAATTCAATTAGTCAAAGCACTACACATGAGAATATATCAAAAATAAGATGAATCTACCATCCTCTTGATGGACTAAGTCAGCAAGCAAGAACAAGTATAGAGAAGGATTTCGTTACTTGAACATTATTTCTCGTTTTGTTTACAATAGAAAGAAAGAAAAAATCTATTAAATAAAGGTGGGAAAGGATTTCACATTATTCTAAGGGGCAAGACATGCCTCTTCTTTTGGATATTTTCAAAAGTGAAAGGTCCCCAAAACTGCCTTAATCATACAAAGAAGCCTTTTTTAGCCAAAGAAAAAAGTCAAAGGCTTTCAAGAAAGAAAAGGCTAGGCTCCCAATGGTGAAAAGTCTTCAAATAGGATCTCGATGATTTTATTTCAAAATCATTCGCAACTTGATTCGAGTTATTAATGCTCTCATCCCATCATGTAAAGCTAGTTCTATTTTAGGGCGTTAAGTTCATGATAGCTAGGGGAAATGGAACTCAATCATATTTAGATATTTTATCTTATATCTCATCATAGTTCTTCTATCGTATTCTTAAGAGGCTAAAGTTTATGGCCTAAGTTACAATCATGCTACAAAAGGTATATACTTAATACACGCAAGTCAAACTATCTTTTCGATCAATCTAATTACCTGGCTATGGCCCAATCTAATCATACAGAAACTAATAGTGGCTTTCTAGCTCAGAACAAAACCTAACAAAATCTCTTTAATTACATATACGAAGTGTCTTCTTCTTGATCTTTTAGCTAATTGAACAAAAGATAGACAAAACTCTTATTTACATACAGCATAATCGAAGCTCTTTGATTAGGCCTTTTTCATGTTATATATATATATATATATATATATATATATATATATATAGCCCAAAGTATCCTTTGTTAGCAACCATAAATAGGCCAGTGCAAGAGGACATCCTTGTCGAACGGACCAAGAAATTGAAAAAGATGGTAGTATAGCTCCTAAAAATATCTTAGAATGATGGTGTAAGCATTCGATTGAGACCACTCTTTTTCGAGGGTCTAGAAGTAAGCTAGTGAAGTTAGCAAGCCAGTAAGTCCAAGTTATAAACCCTGGTAACTTCCTCTTCACTAGGATAAATACAGTAACCCTCGTACCCTATAAGCCTACTTTGTATCCATCTTGTACCCTACCTGCAAATAAGCTAAGTGATGATGAACTCTTCTACCCTCGTTCTAATGCTATAGTCTTTTTTCCATCTAGAGCTAGAGATTGTAAGTTGGAAGTGCAAGATGTTGAAAACGATATCAGTCTATCCTTGCCAGCAACTTAAGAGGAGTCCGTTAGTACCGTCAATAATGCTCAGTTCCAGCTCATGTTGGCATGCCCACAACACTTGTTTGGAAAGCTGTCTCACTTTCCTTTCCCGATCGGTGCTTACTCAATTGACATCGAAACTAAAGGATTGATATTAAGAGGGATTGGATTCATATAAAAGGTAAGGGTGAGCCCCACTCTGAAGCACTCAATTGCATCCCAACCTTCATATAAGCTCTTGCTTGTGACCCAAAGCATTGACTTGGACTCCAATGCATGGATTACTTTAGATATTCCCTAGATGTACTAAAGTGATTCAGCTTACACTCGATGAATGACTCCAACCGGACCTGAAACCATTCGTTCACGTTTGTTCACCTTTTTTAGCAGTTACGGGGTTTTCGGGGGTAAACTAAGACATTGAAAGGTCTCATTCTCTTATTGTTCCAATCTAGGGAGGCACCAACCTTTCTCTGCCCTTCTTCTATCAAACAAAGCAAATATAGGTTTTAATTCCTCCACATCCCAGTGTTTATGATGCTTTCGCTAAGGATCATCAACTTATGCATCTAGCCTTCACCTCACAAATGTTGGCTAATCCAATCCCATCAAGTACTTTTCTCCTCTTGCTTTTTTGTAGTCTAGCTTTCACCCTTACCTGATATTTGAGCAAGCTAGTATTCCATGATTCAATCGGCAAGGCATCTCTAACTTTTATAGGGAAGAACAAGTAGGCAATCCAGCGCCATCGATTAAGAGAAGGGAATTACCTGCTGACTAGACCTCACCTTTCTTTGACAATAACTTATTTGGTATATAGGCAACACCAACTAGAACTCCACATGTTGGATCCAATCGATAGGCAACAAGGGACCTACTAAAAGAAGCTTCACTTCTCCCAAAACCTAACCTCAACGAGTCGAGACTCTGGTTTTGCTGGACTTCAACGGTAGCCTGCTAATGCATCACTTTCTATCTGTATTTCTAAGACCAGTCCCTTATTCTGCTAACCAATTAGGTTGGTTCATCAAGTGCAAGGGCATCTCTTTCTCCTAGGTCCCATCTCAAACATTCTCAGAGAGGCAAGTTAGCCACTTCGACCATATCAAAGCTCATACTTATTCTCCCAGCCTAGTGATCAATAATTTTTTGATCTTTCATTCAACGCGCGGCTTAAAGAATGCAAGCTCATAAGCTAAGAAGCCCCTGATGGTATAGAATTAGATTGAATCCAACCAAATCAACTTGTGAGCCAAGCTAGGGCATGGGAAATTGATCCTATCATTTCTCGTCCCTATTCACGTTGAGAGTGGGAGAGGTGAAGTGAAGGTTGAGGAAGTTGCTTCCACAATGCATGAAAGTATGGATCTCCCCTCACTCTACATATTCATGATTAATGAGAATGTGAGGGGAACAGTCTTGAATGATAATTGGAAGGATCTCCCCTCACTCAACGAACTACCTGTACCAATTTATCCCAAAAACATCCAATCGATCTAGTGTGTGCTAATGACCTGCCACAGTAAGCAAGCAGAACGTCTTATGCATGAAACTGACTAAAGGGCTATCCCTAACGTACGATTGGCTCACAAAGAAGAAAAGAAGAATTGATTTCCTTGTGGGATTAGAATTGAGTTTTTATTCGTGCTTTAGAGGTCAGTCACAGTTCTATAATTATAATGGTATGTTCCTTAGATGTAATTTCCTAATCATCCTGCCATTCCTCACTTTAGGAAGATCCTTTATTAAACCCCTTAGAAAGCCACCTCTTCTACGTTTTACTTTTCTATCTAAGGCTCTCTCAGAGTGGAATCAATTCTGCTAATGTGTACGAAGATGAAATCAGGCGAACCTTAGGGCTGTTGTCACTTATGCCACTGTATAATTAGGGATTCATATCAACTTTGACAAATTTCTACAAGAGGTAGCAGGTCATCCATTCTTCCCTGAAGCAAAACAGGTTAACATTGAAAAGTTACGTCAACTACCTAGGTTTGTAGAAAAAAATGAATTAAAAGATGAGTGCCGCAGCAGTAGCTTTTAAGATGGTAGCCGAGGCTTGGATTTAGGGAGGATATATATGAGAGTAAGTGTGACGACAAAGAACCTTCCCATTTTCTATTCTGGACCTAGGTTTAAAATCCTATTCAACTATCACTTCCTAGATGGAGCTCTGAAAGGAGACCTATGAATGCGTTGGCTTTAGGTCATGCGTACCACCATATAATGGAGTATTCAGCCGCGCAATAACTTTTTCTCATGCTATGGCCTATTTTTGAGCGCATTCGTTATTTGAGAAATTGGTTGTGAGCAAGGAAGCGTTTGAGTTGGCACGTAAGGTTAAGGGTGGTGCAGGTTTTCAATAGCTTTTCTAATCTCTATCATATGTTTGATAGATCTGAATCTTCTATTTATGGGCATGGACAAATCCCATCACCTCAACCTAATCCCAAAAAAAAAAAAAAAAAAAAGCTTTGATTGCCTGTCACCTATTTATACAATGAATATTTATTTATATCATTAAAATTGATAGTTATATACAGATGTATAGTAATGGCAGTTAAGAGCATTACTTTCTTAGGCCAAGATGGTCTCTTTCTTCTTTCCCCTATTCTTGTCCTTCCCATTGCAGTTGATGGAGAAGCACTGAGCAAGGCAAGGAGTTGAGATAGTATTAGCCATAATCTCTGTTCTTAATGTCTTCCTCTGTTTTACATAGTTTTGCATTGAGGGAGCACCTGTGGTGTTAGTAAAGGTGTACGATGGGCAATTACAAGGCAATACCACCAGGGAAGCTGATTAAGGCATATGTTTTTTATAATTGATAACGAGGGGATTGCTAATGATGAAATATACAAGAAAGGGTAAAACGCTCTATTCTTCTTAACCCCTTGGAACCCATACGTTTCTTTTAGGCGTGATAAGGCTCACTCCATTCTTAAGGTTTGGGTCGCTATCTTCGATCTAGTGGATGCCAAAAAAATCGATCAAAAAAGCCAATGTTAGCATAAAGCATTCCCCAAAAAGAAAATAAGGCAAACACAAAGGCCAACAACTAAAGCAATCTACCATTCTTTGTGCTGAAGAAACATTGGATGTAGAGCCACAATTCAAATGCACTGGGTAGCAAGAATTCCAAATGATGGATTGGAGGTGTAGCTTTATCTTTCTTTTGAGATTGGGTGGCTTTCCTTATTTGTGCTCTATACAAGCAGTAGGATTGGACTAAAAAGGTATGGAAGGCCAAGTATACTACTTAGTTTCATAGCTCCATTTCCAAATTATCCGTACCATTGAAAACTTATGATTTCGGTCAAGTCAACTACTTTTTTTTTTTTTTGTAGCTGGTCAAGTGTGAAGTAGGACAAAGATCTTAGTTAGAATCAGAGAATTTCTCACTTGGCATTGACATTTTGTCTTTTGGATGAGATTCAACCTTGGAACTTGGTACGTGGAGGTTAAGCTTTTCTCAAGTTTCTTTTTACAGGCAGAGTCAGTTAAAGCGA
Source organism: Moringa oleifera (assembly GCA_021397835.1). Lineage (NCBI taxonomy): Eukaryota > Viridiplantae > Streptophyta > Magnoliopsida > Brassicales > Moringaceae > Moringa > Moringa oleifera. The sequence continues at coordinate 394,887 of JAJFZO010000734.1, forward strand.
TGCAGCTCCCAAGTACTATTTGTCTCCAAGCTTATCTCTCACCTCCCATTGTGTTTTTGATTCCATCTCTCAATCGATGAGCGATTTCTAAATGCTTTGGCCTAAGAAGCACTATGGACTGACTTCCTTACAAGCATAATTAGTTATAGAAGATATAGACAATCCGATCTAGCGAGTAAGCAAAAGCATTAATCATAAAAGGAGCTCATTAGTTAAGCTCTTTGGTGATGTCCCTCTCATCTATGCTTGCCGCCTTTTTACTATGGTTGGCTGACTCCAACATTCCAGTCTACTCTTCCGCCTTTACTTGATGTGATGGTTTAGTTTCCTTTAAAGAAATAAGGTCAAGCAAATTAACCATTAAAAAGCCATTGGTCAATCGAGCAGTTCAAGTAGTATTTAAGAAAAAGAATGGGTCATCATCATTTCTTGGCATCCCTGTGGAATGGAATCGGATTAAAGAGGCTACTACTAGTTCTAGTGATGGAGCCAATAAAGTTGAGATTGAATTTCTCACAAGGCAGTCAGGTTTTTACTATCTTTCAACTCATTTAACATCCTTTTCATTTCATATCTTCCCATCCATTAAAGAAGAGGAAAAGATCTTTCTTAGGCCTACTCATTTTTGTTGTCTTTTAAACATTAAAAAAATAATAAGAAAAAATAGTAGAAAAGGCAAGTCTGAACAGATTAAGCTCAATCAAATTCAATTGATTGAGACTGGTGATAAAGGACTTCTTACTCCTAAAAACTGAAGGATTCTCAAGTTTCAATGAGTGATGGGTCGAGCTTACCATGTTTAATAGGACACTAGCCTAGCTAAGCCAATATTTAGAGCTTACCACGAGAGAACTATCCTCATTAGGAAAGACATAAGGTGGGGCTCATTGAAGAAACTCGATGGTTGCATTTTTCACTTTCCATATCATGGGTTGTAGGCTCTTCTTACAGAAATTATTCCCCAACGCGATAGGTTCTTTTACTAATATAGTAATGGCTTCCTAGTCAAGTTAACCTTCTTTAGTTTGTCTTATGGACGGAGTGGGCTTTTCCCCAATGGGGTCTAGTTTGAAGACAAGTAAGCTATTAAGACACACATAACCACCTTTTTCAGCATACATGGAATGGTTATGATTCTAGAATGTCTTTTTCTCAAATAAGGTAAAGGCATAGCCGCATTAACATACAAAACTGGTCACAAAAAAGGGCAAAAAAGACAAAGGCTAAAGCATTGACTGAAAAGAGGGGTAAACATATATTCACCTTTGACTCTTTTTTCACCTACTGACTGTTACTCGGCCAAATGCTTCTTACATCATTTAAAAAAGGGATCCAGGTCATCAATGTACTTTCGAAGAAGCTTGGGATCAGCTAAGATGGAATGGATTTTTCGTTCCTTTCCTACTACTCAACATTTCTCTTTTGAATCTTCTTACCCCCTTGGAAGCCTAGCTGCTTTTCTATAACTACCATAGCTACAATGGACAACATGGGAATGGGTTTGAAAGAAGGAAAAAGTGTAGTCTCCATTCACTGACTTCAAGGTAGTAGCTTTGTAACTTCCTTTGACTTAAAAGCACATTTGGTCCCTTTCAACTTTCGATCGCGGAGTCGAAGCTGACTGGTGACTATTGGGAATGCCTCGTACTAGCAAAATCAAACGCACAATCCATTTTTCAAATAAAAACTTCTAAATTTTTTCCTATGGCTTTGAAAGATGCATCAAAGACCCCTTCAACATTAACCCATAAGGAGGGATTAGAAAGCAAGAAATAGGGAAGTAGGATAATTGTTACATGCTAGTGAATCCAGTACGTAGGTCATTTTCATTCTCAACGGACCGGCATGAAAAGGCTATTTAAGTGACTATTCACACGTTTAGGTCACTAGGAAAAAAAGTAAGGATTGCACTCCCTACTAGACTTGTCTAAAAGATGAAAAGATGGATGAGCTACTCTCCATCCGACTAAGCTTGGCCTTTACGCAGGCACCTTATTGGTTATGCCCTTTGCTTCGGTGCCAGCGTATATAAAGTAGTAAACCTTCACTCCTTTTAGCTTTCTATGGTGTGGCTCTTATAACTCTTAGTAGCTGTTATCTCCTTTTCTTTCCTTCTTCCTTATCCTTAGGGAATTGGATATAGAACCATTAGGAGTAGAAGCATTCATTAATAGAGATGGATTGGCTTCGGTTGACCTTTTTACTATAGGAATGCTTGAAAAAGCTCTAATTCTAATAAGCTTGTGATCACTCTCAAAGGTAGCTAGGGACAAAAGGAATAAGTGCTCAAAGCTAAGATCAACTGTTATTGGACTTCTTTCCATGGCGAAAAAGGGTTAGCAAGGATAGTAACCTTATTAATTAAAGGACTAAGGTATAGCGCTTTTATTTTGTTTTATGGGTATATGCATTTTTCAATATGGATATCAATGACTAAAATCTCTTCCCATGGTCTAGGCTAAGCCCAAAAGAAAAAAAGGAGTGTTAGATCCACGAAAGAAGAGATATTATCTCTCAGATGAAAGAAAAGAGGTCACTTGTTTTAGTTAAGTAATCGTAGAGACTGAGAAGTGTGTGTAGTGAAAATTCTCCCTTTACAGGCCTCTTATAGGTAGAGCCAAAGAGAGTAATGAGAGGAGAGGAGTCCAAACCTATTTCAAGACCTAATAGGTCTATTTCTACTACCTTACTTACTTCCTTAGGGGGGGTTCAATTGAAGAAGCTGTGACAAAACAAGCTCTTACAATATCAGTAGCTATTGAACCCTCTTCTATTAAAAGAAGGACTACTAGTAGTGGTTCGTTTTATCTTATTAGTAGTGGTCAGTAGGAAGAAGACTAGCTCTAGCTTTCAAGAGTGAACCAGGTCTTAGATTCAGCATTGGTTAGGCATGGCATTAGATTAGGAAAGCACCTAAGCTAAGCCCTAAATTTTCCATGCTTTACTCTTACTATTTGGGTTTAGGAAGAGAAAAGCACTATTTAGCTTATGTTAGCTTAGATCTTGTTTAAGATGAAAAGCAAAAAGGTCCATATCAAAGGTGAAAGCCTCCATTAAAGCAAAGTGGGAATACTCAAGAAGATCCGACCAACAATTGAGTCCATACTCGACTCTAGACTTTCAAGAAGAAAGCCTAGGCTCAAGGGCCCATCTCTCTGATATCGTTAAGCCGAAGAAGAGAGAACGCCTAGCTTGTAAAGCAAGCCTACTTCACCTTCACTTACTTCCATACTTGATTCTTAATCTGCTCTGAAGTCAGCCAGTGACTCAAGCTCTTCTGCAGTGAAATCACTTTTTGGTAATTCAATGGTTCAACTTATCTCAACAATATTTCTTATCTATTGGTCATGAATCCATTTGAGGTTTTCAAGGATACCCGATCTTTTCTCTTTCAGTTGCTGCTCCGAGGAAAGAAGTTTCATTGGGGAAGTTGGTATCTTTTAGTTTATCACTTAAGCTTTTAGCTTAAAGGACTGATTTTTGCTTGAACTGAGCCCGAGTAAGGCCAATTTAAATAAAGATAAGTGGGGTTGAAGCCTTTATATGAAACCATTTCTTTTTCTTTGGGAAGCATAGCCTACTTTCGTACTAAAGGTTTGAGACTTTCCTTCTGATCCTAGTTCTTGGCATTGGGAAGAGTCCCCATAACCTATAGAGTAAGGAGCAATAGAGGAAATTCACCCTAGAACCGTTAGGCTCATTAAACGTAGATAGAATTACTCTAGTATGGCTGAAGAATTATTTTTGAAAAGTGCTAAAAGTAAAAATTATTTCAGCGCTTCAGCGAGCTTTTTCTTAATATACTAAAAACTCATCTTGTACAACGAAGTAAAAAAGCAACGAAGCAGAATTTTTGGTATGGTATATGAAGAGAAATTTGACTTATTCGAGAAGGGGTTCAACTCCCATAACCTCGATGTGGAGAAGCGAAGCCCTTTGAGGCAAAAGAGATAAAGAAAGGATAATGAGGGTGCTATGTATGGTGAAGCACCTTTCCCTTTCCAAGCAAGTGTGAAAAGGCACCTGTCCTCCTTTTTGACTAAGAAATACACAAAGTTGAGGACCAGAAAAAGATAATTATGTACCATACCTTGTCTGAAGGTGAGAGATGGGCTCTGAAGATAATCTGTTGGAAGGCATAGAGAGAAAGTAAGAAACCAAAGAAATGGACATGACTGAAAACAACAAGGACCAAACTCTAATGATAAGGAGTGAAAAAACAAGAAATGGATATATTAGAGGAATAGATGATGGAAGCTACTTATAGAGATAAAGTGATGGGGAGTTCTTCAAAGAAGCAAGAGTTTTTACCAAAAAAACAAAATAGATTTTGTCTACTTTATTCCCTTGAGACATCTACTCAATGACGAAGCCTATTCGATAGGTAAAGCCGATACAGAAACAAATACTGCTAGCCCTATTGTAAAGAATGGATTCTCTGATCCTGCATCGAGTTTTGACTTATCGAAAGGAAGGTAAGAGTCATAGGATGTGTAGTAGTAGCATGAGAAAGCATGCCCAATCCAAGCACTTCCTATGTGACATGGAAGAAGGAAAACAATCGAGTAAAGAATGGTCTTTCCCTATATGGGAATATGTTACATCTCTAGGTGGTCATATTCTTTGTGAGAAAGTTTCCTAGCCAGTTAAACAATCATCCTCAAGGGGCAAGTGTTTCCTTCTTTTAAGTTGGTTTTTTCCATAAAACAAACTAGTGCTGGTAACTGCATCCTTGCAGACCCGCTGTAAGAGTTACTAGCCAACATACTGTATTCGCCTTCGCATAAAGAGATTAAATAGCCTATTTTACTTTCACACGCCTTACGAGTCTGGCTAATAAGTTAAGAGATCTAAGAGATGCCTCTTAAAGAACCTAAGGGCTTGGTAAGAACATTCTTTTTTCACTCTTAACCCTAACATATAATAAGCATAAAGAAATTAATTTAGTTTGTCCGCAGTAAATCTTAACTGGATTTTCCTCTTTGAACTCTTAAATGAATTAAAGAAATTAATAAAACTATAGCTGAAAGCTACTCTTGATGGACTTCTTCTCACTCTTAACCCTAACACCAATACTTTAATATCATAAAGAAAACCTTAAGTTTCTCCATAGGTCAAGATTAAACTATTTCTTTTACACTTACCCCTCCTTTGCCTAGTAATAAAGGTGATAAGACCAAGCTTATAGGTTTTCTTTACTGACCTGTAAATTGCACATTTGAATCCTGTCCGTAGGTGTAAATCCACCTCGAAGAAAGAGAACGCCATTTATGGAGGAATAACTTTGACAATCATGTACTTCAGAATCTAGGTAAAGTTAGCCGCTATAATCGATTCCTTCGTCTGGGAATAGGAAGACCTAAACTTCACTGGCATAAAAGCAGAATGAAAATGATTTGAATCGCTAGTACTAATGTACAGCAGAGAAGAAAGGGCATGCCTTATTTCAATATAGGAAAACCTTCTTTCATAGTCTATTGATTGGGTCCCTAAGAGATAGATAAGTGTTCGGGATTTCATTCACTTCATTTGATAGTGTGACGAACGAGTCAATCAGTGGAATTTAAGCGCTCTTTTAATAGATTTGCTTCGATCAACCTTAAGATGAGAGCAAAGAAAAACAACTGGTCAATGTCTATCGACAGGACAGTGAGCCAAATTTGCATTTCCAACAATTCAATTAATGGAATGGAAAAGATTCCACAAAGCTCAACTTTAACTGAAAAGGTTTCAGAGTTAGTGACTCGAATCCAAAACTCCTAGGTCATGACAAAAAGTGAAATGCTAATCGAATAAAAGCTTTTTCCTCTAAACATAAAGCTAAAATCCAAGTAGGTTGCCTAAAAGAAAATTGCAGTTAGTTACCATTTTCTTACCTTTAAGTTGCCCGAAAATTTTAGAGTTCATCTAATATAAAAAGGGAAAAAACGCTACCAAACTGAGTTATCTACCCAAACAAACCTATGAGTTTTGCCCTTGCACAATCCCCCAGCATCATGCCCATAAGAATGATAGCTACTATCATGATATATGGATCAGCCTCGCTTTTTTTGTCAATAACCTGTCCTACTAAGCTAACCACGAAAAAACTGGAACTTCTTAAGAAGAGAAAAACTCCTCTATTTCATTATAGATTACAGGAATTGTCGTAACCTACCTTATTCTTTGTCATAACCTAACTCCTATTTATCAAGTCTGGGATCAATTTAAACTCCGAGATTGCTTAGTCTTTCTTGACTTTCTCTACTATGCCTTTCATCGTAAACTACTAAATCGATTCCTCTTGTTGGTAAAGATAAATCTAGCATTTTGGCTTTCTCAACTCCCTAGTGACTTCTTTGTCAAGCAACAATTCTTCCTTTAGTTAATCAATTCCTTTAAGGAATCTACTAGAACAGTATTTGAACAAGACCGATACCAACTAAGCATGTTCACTATTATCAAGCATACCACCCTACCCGAAAGCATTCTCTCTGTTCAAAAGCTTACCATCGACACTAACTAATGCAAGGAAAGGAGAGTCATTATTCAAGCATGCTACCATTCATTCCCAGTCGACAAAAGATAAGACAAAGTCTATTTTTTCCTTAATTCACTTCTAACCCTCTCCGCATTTTACTTCACCTTTTCTTCTTTTTTTTTTTTTTTCCAATAGTTAAGCAAGAAAAAAGCTATTGTTCTTAACAGCTTTTCAAGTGAATGGAATGATTCTTCCCCCGAGGGTGACATCACTACCTAGATTCTTATCTCTTGAACATGTTCTTGGAGCTAGTTTAATGGCACTGACATCTCATCTAGTTTAGATTGATTCATTGAAAGCTTCTTCTCTAGCAAACGATTTGGCCCATTTTATCTTTTCTCATTCTCCTTCTTAGTAATAAGGTAAGGGCTTTCCCTATCACGACCACCTTCTTTTATCCAAAATGAATTCATCACAAAAAAAGAGCTAGTGAACCTAATCAGCTCCATTCCAATTCTCTCAGGAAAATTAGGATAGCTGCCATTAAGCTGCCCTTTTAGAGCTAAGGTGAGACCAATGCTATTAAGAAAAAAGAATATCAGCCTTTATACCTTAAGCCTTGAGCTAAATCATTGACCTTGCACTGGTTTGATTAGGAAATTGCTGCATTTCATCTTAAAAAGGATCCAACTCTTTCTTTCTAGCTTAGTCAAACACTTGGCTTAGGTCAATTCACTCTTTCTTTATCGCAAGCAAATAGCCAAAAGAGCTAATGAAAGACCACCTTTTTCTTTTGTTCCTGGAAACATTTGCAGAGCAGTTATTATAGAAAGACTAGCATCTCTAACATAAAAAGGAAGTAAAGACCTCTTTTTTGGTTTGGTGGCCTCTTTCCTTAAAAAAAAATTGCTTTATATAGGAATTGCGACGTGGCTTAGCTTTTTTTAACTCTAGGAAAGGAATAACTATCTGATCTGGCTTAACTTATGAACTCTTAATTAGGAAGCTTCCTAGCTACTTAGACTTGTACGACAAGAGCTACTAACTAAAAGAAGAAGAGCTAATATTCGTCTAGTGCGTAGGAAAGAGAAGACAGAAGATAACATCAAAGTCTATAATAGAAATAAGGTAACGAGTTAAATTAATTCGTAAACATCAACTAGACTTTAGTGGTTAATAATTACTTACTTCTTTGAAACATTAAATCTGGCTTAGTACGAGTTTTATGTTAGTAAATGAAGAATTGGGTGATATCAAATCCTATGCCCAAAAGTAAAGCACCATTATTTGATCAGGCTAAAGAAAGACTTCAACACAAAAAGCTTAGATGTAAGGAAAGGCTAAAATGACAAGAAAATAGCTTAGTAAGGAGACAACACCAGAGGGAGGAAATTTTCATAAACAAGGAAGCATGGTGACTCTGAAAGGAAGCTCACAAGAGGAAAAGAAAGAAAAAAAAAAAAACTAATGACATTCATCCCAAGCTGATTTCTTCTTTCGAGATAGCAGTGAAAAAGGAAAATGTTTTGCCTTTTGATGTAGTTTCAAGTTTTTAATGTCCCGCGAAGATTAATAAGAGTCAGAATAGCTACTGACAGAGTTATGGAATGGGATTGATGATGAGCGGGCCAAAGCCCCCAAATCTTTTGGTTTGGGAGCCAAGTTCAACCTTTTTTTATTCTTTGCATGAGATTCTGTTACACCATACACAATAAGCAAAGACTGAGCATAAATCTCGATGATTTTTAATTTTGGTATTTCGACACGTGATTCACTACTGCAAGCTTCTTCTTGCATAGTAACACTTGAGAGAGGTGGTTCAACTAACTTTTTCATCATGTTTATGAATGGAACATCAAATTAAAAATTTCTTTATCTTTTATTACCATGCCATTGATGAAGATTCACAGCCTGGGAAGAGTCCTAAAATCTCACCTTCTAGCATTACGATAAAGTGTTGACAAAGCAAAAAGATAGGACCCACTTTAAGGGAGAGTGTAGGGGAAAGACCCAAATATCTAGAAGTGGGCAACAAGGTTATATCGCTTTAAATGAGGTATTGATAGTGGACCATAAGCCCTAGCTTTAAGTTGAAGAAAGTAGCAATCATACGCCCGAAATTGAAAGATATTTCACTTTAAAATTGTTACTAAAAGCACTATAAGCACACTTCCTATCTAGGCAAACCAAACCTGAAAAAACACCTCTTTCTTGGTTAGCCTTGCGAGAGTGAATGTGCGAGACAAGAGAATTAAGTATCAAGGCTTTAAGAAAAAAGGAAGGTTCCTGTGTGTAAGAAAGCTTTTTCACTATCTATTGGGTATTTATCTCTATCTGGCTCTCTCAACTTATACTTATCATAAGCAGGCTCAATGTCGGATATTCATCTTTGGAAATCCTTCTCTTTTAATTTTTCGTATTTAGCTATCTTCCTTGGTTTCACCCTTCCATTCATGAAGCAAATCACTGGGAAGGGTGTTTTGTATCTTTCAATAGATACGAAAAAAAAAAAAAAAGAAAAGCATCAAATTTCTATTGTCTTTATCTTTCAATAAATATGAAAGAAAGGAAAAGCATCGAATTCCTTTACGATAAAGTTTCTCACACTTTTCTATTGCATTAATGCTAGTGCTTAAAGCACACAAAGTCTCTCCGTAATGTTTACAGCCATATGTTCCAATTGTATTTAGGGCAAGATAGGTGGTAAGACTATCTTTTTTAGAGGATGTTGTGTCATTTACTTCACAATCACCCTTGGTCATAGTCATTCTTTACTTTGATTAACTAGACAATGTCATTATTTCCCATGGATTCATCATAAAAAAAATAACCTTTTTATGACGTGTAATGTCCATCATAAAAAGCTTTTTATGACGGTCAAGAAACTGTCATTATAAGTGATGACATAAAAACTTTATGACTATCTAAAAGACCGTCATAAATTTTTGACGGTTTTCAATCATCATTAAAAAGTTAAAGTATTAATGACAGTCTGTAATGAACAGCCATAAAAAACTTATGAGGGGCCATAATAAATTGTCATAAAATGTATTCATGATATCATGACGATTTTTGTAACCGTCATTAAAAACATTCATTTATTAATGACAATTGTTGTGATTTTGGAATATGCACTTCTTATAACGATTTTTATGATCGTCATAAAAAATACTTATATTTTATTATATATTTTTTATTAATTAATCATAATTTTTTTATAATTTTAGTTAATTAATTAATATTTATCATTTATTTTTACAATTATAGTCAAGCAGTATAAAAATATCAAACAAAAAAATTACATATATTTATAACTACAACTATTATCATTTTACAAAATATAACAACATTAAGTATTAAAATAAATAAAGTATCTACAAATTAAATTACACAATATGTTATCTCCACTGCTTTGTTCTACCATTACATCAAAAAATACCCAGTGAATTAGATGTGTCACTTCTACAATAGATATAGAAAATATACATTATTATGTCAACTCTATTTAACATATAATTAATTTACATATCAAAATAAATAAGCAATTGTAATAAAGCTTAAAAATCAAACATAATAAAAGATTGGGAATGCATCTAGACGTCAAAAATATAATTTCTTACAACTCATAAGGTCTATATAAATCATAATATACAATTTTATATTCTAGTTCCTTATAACTAGATATCGAAAGTATAACTTCTTGTAATGCAATAGTAAGTGCGAAAATAAACTGATCATGAACATCTTTATTTCATATGCATACCTGAATACTTTTACTTGTTCTTTGCTTTACCAACTTCTGAAAGATGACCTTTATAGAATTCTCAATAGAATTGATAAGGAACTTAACAGAATTAGTAGATGGCTCAATGAATAGAATGTGTAGAGTGCTCAATGAATAAAATTAGTCCATCATACTTGAATTTAACCAAGCTAAACAACACACAATTAAAACACAACCATTAATGAGCCAACAAGGATTACATACCTAGTTATGATAGTAACTGTTGTACATGCATAGCCCATTCACCATGCATTTCATTAATTTCTTCATTAATATATGCATCCTTACCATTGAACTTTAAGATTAAAATACAAAAAAAGACAGCATAATCAATTTGATATTATTTATAAATATAAAACATTTAATATATAAATAAAATAAATAATATGATCTTCTCACAAAGACTTTTTGGATCTTCAATTATTTTCTTCATAAATCGAAACACAAAATAGCTACATTCTATACCACCTCTTTGAATCGGTGCCTATAGATGTAGAAATATAATCATTAACACATATTATTTTTAATTTTATTAATAATGAAAAAACAAAATAAACTCATTTGAATTCGTCACCATGTAATATATAATCTCACACGAAACATTTGAAAACCCCTATATCATTAACCAATAAATATTTGATTAACTAATAAACATTTGAAAACATGTAGTATTTAGAATTTAAAATAAAACCAATAAACAAAAGACATAAAGTAAAACTTGTACTCACATGGCCACAATTTTTTTAAGATCAGGTCCTACTTCATGACCCAAAGAATCCAAATGATGCACTATTCGTGATGCCATATCATTCCCAATGAAATCTATTTGTAATAAGGAAAACAAAGGATGATAAATAACCAAATTAGATATCTCTTGGTAAAGCAATTAAGATAAAAATTTCTTACTTTGGATTGTAGGGCATGAAAAGAAATTAGCATGAACGTGCTTTTTCTAATCGCTCAACAATATGTCGTGCTCTATCTTTAACCTACTTTCATTATTTAGTCTACCAAAAAATGAGACAATCATAAGATTGATGAAGGCAAATTGTTTAATTTTTTCATATCCTTTAAATAAGCATGTAGATATCTGAAAGTAAACAAATTAAAAGTTAAATCATATAAATATAGATATTAAAATAAATTGATATTGAAATTCTACCTAACCTAATATACAGACAAATGCTAGTTCCTCTTATTCTTTTTTATCAATCATGATAGAGCAATCCTTTGAGCCAAAATAGCAATAAAATGGACAGCAAAAAACATCATTATTAAATCTTACTTTAATTTCCTTTCGCATATTAATCATCAATGGATAAGTTGCTTTTGCGAACTGCTCTAGAGCTTGCTCAGAAATGGATATACTTTTTTATTGATTTTCTTTTCCTTTGTCTCCAAACATGTGACAATAATAAATTTTAAGAACTAAGTAATTTTAATATAAAAAGAAAAAAAGGTAATATACCACAACTAAAATTGTTTCATACCTCCTTAACAATATAAGTAGAAACCAAGCCTTTAGGCCAACTTACAGGATGACCTAATGCATCTTTAACAAGTATAAGATATTCATCCTCATTTTCGATAGGTAGTCGAGCATCTTGACTAAATATTTGACAAATGAAAATCACAAAATTGGCACAAGAACCATCAATAATAGTGCCCATTGCAACAACATTTTCTAGTGTATCCACTGCTAATTTACATACAACACCCTATTCACAAAAAAATGACATTATTAATTATAATTAATAGTATAAACAATGTCTACAATATTAAATAAATAAGTAAATACCTTCATCTTCAAATCTTCATCAGAAACATCACAAGAACCTTTCATAGACATTGGTGAATCGAGTTTTTATATCTTATTGGAGCTGTAACCTTCAAGTTGCATAACCCGTGAATGTGTATCTGTGCTTCCTTGAGTCAATAACAACAGTTTTTACTCTGACTTAGCCAAGTGAGCTTCTAGATATGCTACCTTATTAGGAGTAGAGAAAAAGTCCAAAGGAGTGATAAACTTTCCAACTCCTCTAACTCGACCCCTATGCTCATTAATACCAAGAGCTTTGCTTAAAATGTGATTACTGCCTGAAAATATAATGGTACTAGCTTTTGACTGCTCCATTAACTCATCCTATAATAATCTATGTCGAATCAAGTATAAATTACATAGAAATTAATTTTCTAGTTTTATAAGCTATTATTCATGAGTTGCATGCAATAAACATAAAATATTGCAACTTAACTTTAAATGTGTCAAGAAAACAAGCAGGGAAGAAAAAGACAGAATACTTTCTGTTTAGGTGTCTTTGTTCATAAGCCCAGAGAAACTGGCATTTTAGTTGGTTAGACTATACTGCCTGAATAATATTCCATTACTACCTCATTATCTTCAAACTTTTGCAAACAATCTTATAAAGACAAGATTTCTAATGTTTATGTAAGATTCATTAAAAAGAAAACTTACAATTTTTTTCAATGACAGGGATCATTTCTAATGCACAATGTCCTTCTTTATCTTGTCGCGCTAACTTCCATAATTCACTATGGTTAATTTCCTTTTCTACCTTGAGTTCTGCTTTCTGTAAAGATGGAGTAACAAATTAAAAATTAGAAAGAGTGTATCTTAAAATCGTCACAAAGAATATAAGAATGAGAAAAGTACAAATTTGTGCTTTAAGATTGCATATTCACCTTGACTCAATCGATGAGGATATTTACTACATTTTTGTCATCTTTTTTTGTTCTTCATTCAATTTCTACAATGTTTAATTGCAGTTGATGAAGAAACATAAAATATTTATTTTTTAAAAAACATATTACAACATAAATGTACCTTAAAATCCTCCGAAACTCGTGATTTAACGAACTTCTCCTAATCATTTTGTGAAATGAAACTGTAGGTCGAAGGTGGTCTCGCTATAGCATCAAGTTTGTCAGCAAAAGGCATTATATTTTTTGTTGTCAAGATATTCTTGAATGTTCTAAATTTGTTACCAATTAATTATAAGATAGACTTTTCATGCGATGATCAATTTCAAATGCATCCTATAAATAAAAATTTGATAAGTTACTATGCTAATAAAAAGTGTAATTAAATATTGAGGATGAAAGTGTTAAACCTGAACATATTCCTACATTTTTTCTTTCAAATGATCAGGAACCTTTCACTGGTCACTATAAGTTATAGGTACCGTGGAACGTGCAAGAATCCAAGAGAAAACATAAATGATTTAGCTTCAGCACCATATGGTACACTTTTTGAATTGAACTATACCACCATTTTTGGCCTTAAATTTTTTTAGTTCAATAATTTTGTTGGTCCTCTAGATTTGGTAGGCGAATCTGATAACTTCTTAGTCATATCTACATTCCTACAAACATAAAATATAATCCAAATAAATAATTAGAGCATAATTCATTATATGATACTAGTTTTTTCAATGCATAATAAGTCATAAAAGAAAAAAAACCATCAAACCTTTTTGCCTTAAGTTAAAAAATTTACTTGTAATCTTCATTAATCCAAGTTCTATCACAATCGAGTCGTATATAGTTAACACCATCCCCATTGATTTCATCATTTATACTGACTTTATGTGTGCCATCAATAATGAAATTATATTCTTCTATGTTGTCCACATCATTATTTCTCTAATTATATTTATAGTCTTTTTGTGGAGTAGAGTAAACAATGGACCGTCTTAGATCTAGTTGGTCTGGAACGTAAAAGACCCGATTTAGCTTGAGAAGCCAAAATGAAACAATTAGATTTATGGCCATGTCGTGTAAGATCAACTAATATGTGACTAACATAATCTAATTTAATCCCACCATTATTTTTAACCCAATCATATTTAAACAATGTTGTTTTAAACATGTGGTAATCGAGCTCCCATATTTCCTTGATAACACCATAAAATAACAATTGTCCTGGATTCTTGTCCTTAGCACTTGACATTTGCATTGTTGTTGCAACTACAATGACTCCACTATTTTGTGTAACTCGACTATTATCACGTTTCCATGTATGGAAGCTATAACCATTCACATCATATCCAAGATATTTTAAAACTTTAAGATGAGGTCCATGTGTTGCCCATTTCACCAAAAAGGAAGGTTAATTTTGCCTTTGTATTTCTGATGTAGCCTATTGACAAAAATTTGATTGAATAGATTTTAGTATTAAATAAATAGAAGACATATGGTCATTTTAAGGAAACTAGTAAGTACCTTTTCTCGAAACCAAAAAATAAAGGTCAAACTATGCTTATCTTGTAATCATTTGGATTGTTTTGATTGATGGGGATACTGTAATTTCACATACTTGATATGCTCACTGTTAATGAAATAAGATGAAGCTCATCTAATGAATGGATATATATATGAAGTATATGTTTTATAATCAAAATACACATAGATTAGGAAGAGACATACTCAACGTATAATTGAATTTTAAGTGAATTCAGTAATATATAAAGATGTGCTTGCTCTAATTCTTGTCGATCAACAGTAACAATGTGACCACCAGGTAAGGGCTTTCCAACTTGGATGTCATCTTCTTTTCTAAATGGAATACCAATTGGATGCATGTTAGAGTAATAACCTTCACAAAATTCAAGTGCTTCTTCTACAATGTAGCATTCATCAATGCATCCTTCAAGACGTTTACAGTTATAAACATATCCTTTCAAAGTTTTCATGAACCGTTCAAATGGATACATCCATCTAAGGTATATCGGTCCAATAATCTCACTTCTGTAACAAAGTGCACTGCTAAATGCACCATTATATCAAAAAAAGAAGGTGGAAGTATTTTTCAAATAAGGAAAGAGTTACCACCAAATCTTGCTGTAATTTGCCTAGTTTTGAAACATCCACAACCTTACTACACAAAGCATTGAAGAAGAAGCAAAATCTCATGATTGTGTATCTAACATGTTTTGGCAAAGTGAGCGCATAGCCAATGGTAGAAGTTATTGCATAAGAGCATGACAATCATGAGACTTAAGATCTTGAATTTTCCTATATATCATTCACACAAGATTTTTGAAATTTGAAGAATACCTATATGGAACTTTCATTTTTAATAATGTCTTACAAAACATCATTCTCTCTAATTTACTTAGAGTGTAACAAGCAACTAGAAAATAAGTACGGCCATTTACAACCTTCAGAGCTAACTCTTTTCTTAAGCCAATTTCTGCAAGGTCTAGTCGAGTGTTGATCCCATTTTAAAATTTTCCAGAAATATTAAGTAAAGTTCCATAGATGCTTTTGCAAACATTTTTTTCAATATGCATTACATCCAAAATGTGCCGAACATGTAAATATTCAAGGTGAAAAAAGGATGATTTCTTCTTGAAGCTTGTTTGAATATTGTCATTCAATCTTTTACCCCGTGTTATTTTCCTCTTAGCAACAATTTTTTTACCCCATACATTAGTAACAAAGCTTACTTTCTGTAATATTTCTTCTCCACTTAGTGCACAACGAGGTGAACCGGTTCCATATTCTCCATTAGTAATAGAGCTTACTTTCTGTAATATTTCTTCTCCACTTAGTGCACAACGAGGTGAACCGGTTTCCATGTTCTCCATTGAATGTTTTCTTTTGCTTTTTAAACAGGTGATTTTTTGGAAGGGATCATTTATGACCCATATATACATTCTTCTTACCATGTTGTAATCTACAAGTATACGTGCTGTCACCATATATTGGACAAGCATAATATCCTTTAACTAGACAACCATAAAGATTCCCATAAGTAGGAAAATCATTAATTATCCATAATAAAACAGCTCATAACGTAAATAACTCTTTTAGGTAAGAATCATAGACTTCTACACTGACCTGCCATAAAAGCTTCAAATCATCAATCAATGGAGCAAGATAGACATCAATATCATTACCTGGTTGGCGAGCCTGATATAAGCAAGGATAACATCATGAATTTTCGTTTCATACATAACCAAGGTGGTAGATTATATGTTATCATTATCATTGGCCAACAACTATATGTATTGCTAAGAGAACTATGTGGATTTATTCCATTAGTAAAAATAGGCAATCAAAGATTTCTGTGTTCGGATGCAAAACTTGGCCACTTAAAGTCTATTAACTTTTAATGAGGTGAATCGACTGGATGTCTTAGTTTCCCACCTACTTCCCTTTTGTTAACATACCAAGTTAAATGTTGTGCAATTTGTGGTGACCGAAACATTTGCTTGAACCGTGGAATAAGAGAAAAGTACCACAATACTTTAGCAGGAATCCCTTTCGTTTGGTTTTTTACCTTACCATTTTCTTTCCATCTCGATAGTCCACAAGTAGGACAAGATAATAAATTCTTGTACTCCTTTTTATAGAGTATACAATCATTCAGGCAAGTATGTATTTTCTCATAATGTAAACCCAATGCGTTCATAGCTTCTTCTTTTTTTTTTTTTTTTTTTGCTTTATACATCGATGTAAGGATTTCATTTCCAGTAGGAAACATATCAGACAAACAACTTAACAAATCAAAAAAACTCTTATCTGACCACCCATATTTTCCTTTTATATTATATAATCTCATCAACGCATACAACTTAGTATATTTCATATTACCAGGATATAAAGGCTTCTCTACATCTTCTAGTAAGTTTTGATATAATTTAGGATCATCTTGACAATATCCAAATGCATTATTAGCCATGCCTATTATATTGTCGATATGATCATCATTGTAAGATTCATCAAACACTGATTTCTTATTTGTGCAAGATCTAGAAGAACACTATTTTTCATGTCAAATCCATGTCTTATACCTCTGATCAATCCTTTTACTAAATAAATGATACTTTACTTCTTCAACACTTAATAATGTCAAATTAGCACATGATTGACAAGGACATCTAATGAGTGTAGGATCTTTACAATGAGAAATGGAAAAAGCAAGAAACTCATCCACACCATCAGAAAACTCCTTGGACAATCTATTTAAGTGCATCCAAGATTTATCCATATTCTATCCTATAATGACAAATAATAGAAAACCCACTTATTATGTATACTTATTATGTATGTAAAGCAATGTTATTATAAAAATAAGATAAGAAACAAGGTGCCCATTAGACTGAAAGGCCTTAGGCAAAGCAAAGATTATTTCTTCTAAACACGTGGTACATTAGTAGATTAGTAAGGAATTGCCAACTTGAAATAATGTTAGCTGTGCAGAAAGAGTAGTAGCTTTTGTGTTAATGGTTTTGACTTTTCTTTCAAGTTCTTTTAATATGTAACAAGCTTTCCTTTCCTTCAAACGAGCAACTGACTATTGATTTCCAATTATCCTGCATGATGAACTATATCATCGTGAGAAAAAAAAAAGCCTTTATTACTAGCACAGCAAAATACTAAAAAGGTTCCACTTTAATTAACACACCTGAATATCAATAAACTTGTTCTCTCAATGATTATTCTCTTATTATTGGTTTATCTTTGCTTCAACTAAAGTAATATTTAATCCATCAAGTACTGTGTGTTAACAAGACACATTAGTTATGAATTATCCAAAATATTTGTAAAACTAATATTTTTTACCATGATTTATTTAGAGTTTCTAGTATCACAGTGGAAACCAAACTAAAATTCAAAATGTCAAAAAAAAAAAAAAAACTTAAGATATGCAAACTATTTGACAAATCAATAAAGACATAGCCATAATAGAAATTGAGTTGAGGTTACATAATTCTTCAAGGAAATATTAGCAATCTTTTTTGGTGAGCAACATGGATTACACTATATAGAGAGTCAAGGATTTAGTTCCTATACTAAATGTCAGTCTAATGGTTACTGTAAAACCAGACTAAGCCTGCTCTGCTAGTTCAACTGTTTCTAATTAAATTTCCAACTAAATAATTAATAGTTATAAGGTCACCAAGCTAAATTACGAAGATGTAAGAGGCACATCATTTATTATAAACCAGTAACCAGACTTTATTAACCCATGGATAACAAGCATTAACAACCATTCATAGAGCAGGCCAACATCTTTGATTCACACAAAAATAAAGCAAAATTACTTCATAAGGATGCATCCTAACAAGTTGCAGTGTGAAACAATGACTCTGCATAGACAAAAATGTGCAATTTACTTGATATATCTTAAGGTGCGGGTGATTGCATTCGAAGAATATAAACAGTAACACTAATTTCCAAATTCACAGAGAATAAGCTCTAGTAAAAATTTTCTCCCTTGATTTACTTACAATCTCTAGTATCACATGGGTATCATTCGATAGTGCACAATGCTAAAAGAAGAAAATTTTAGAACAAAACTGAGTAAGAAATTGTAAGACTTGACAAGAAAATCTCTATTTCTCTCTTATAATGCGAGATGAAAGTTTGATTAGTTTTACATACCATTTTTCTTGCTTTAATGGTATGATTCAATAGTGCACGAAGCTTATTTCACAAAATTTCTTGAAAGAACGAAGCTTTGGATCGATTATATGACGTTAAAAAAGAGAAATTTCTATTTCAAAGAATAGTGTTTTCATGAGAGGGTGAAGGAAGAACACTGGCATTCTGAGGGTAAAGATTTTTAAGTATTATAGTGCATCATGTATACTATTTAAAGTCTATTACCACTAAAATCATTATACAAGATTTTCATTGACCAAGTGGTAAAGTCTCATAAGGTTGACTAAGAGAACCGGGGTTCAAGTTGGCATTTTTGTTTTTTTCTGAAAATAATTCAAACACATATTTTATTAAACAAACAACATAATTAACCAAAATCAATTATAAACCAAATGATTGTAAATGTGATATAATTTCCAATAGGACTTGTGTTCGAGTCCATTAGTTTGCCTTTTCAATCAAATATTTAAATTAAAAATAAAATCACAAAAAAAACATATCACACAGTTTCTTTAGATTGGATGACAATGAGATTTATCAATCTCTTTTGAACAGATTGGGTTCGAGTATTCATCACAAATTTTTTTTCTAGTTACAGATTTTTTATGATGGTCCCTCAGAGCCGTCATGTATGTTACGCATTTTATGACGGTCTCTTGGGACCGTCATGTATGTTACGTTTTTTATGACGATCTTTCAAGATGGTCATGTATTCAAATTTTTAATGACGATCATAAAAGACAATCATAAAATACTATCATTAAAAATAATTTTTCTTGCGGTGATTAGGATAACTACATATTTTATGTCACAAGAGATTAGTGTATCTTAATCACATGTCAACTGTCTACCTAAAAGCATTTCATAGGTCATTGGCATAGTTGCTCATACTATTAACATCTTTTTTTTTTTCTTTAAAGTGTTTTTCTTTGCCTTTGATTTTTCCAACGATCTTAGCTATACCAAAATTTATTTGATAATAAGGTTTAATAGTCTAATATATAGTATAATCTATTTCCAATTTTGCTGCTTCTAATGGCATTTCATTGTCAGTAAGCCCTTGATCTAAAATATATTTATTGATTCATTTTCCATTACATTAACATGTCTCGATAAATATGAGTTGAAGGTTTGACCTTATGTTTAATCATTCTATTCAAGAGGAATCTTTAAATTAATGCTAGGGCAATTCCATAAATGTCAATCTAGCCCATGATTATTAGTGGTTTTCTTTCAAAGGGGGTTGATTCCTAGAAACCTTACTAATAAAGAGACTTGAAGTAGTAAACGATGCAAACTCTATAGCATCCTATTTTAAAAGAATAATAAAGGAGCTTGAAAGTCATAACACAATTTTAAGGGATTTAAAACTCACATTTTGGTTGAATAAAAATTAGTTTATAGTTAGTTCTACTCATAATTGAAAGCGTTAATTAAAAGTCAAAAATTCAAACTTTAAAACAAAGTTGTTTAATCCTCCCATTTGAGAGTACTTCACTCTCTTTAGAGTGCTTACATACAAGGAAGGAAGACGTTTAAGGCTTACACATATGCAAACTATAATAGGATCGCAAATTGTAAATTGTACACTTCCTCCCATTGAACTCTCGGTGATAAACTAGAGTTAGAAAATAACCTTCGTCCCAATGGGGTGTTTGAGCTAATATAATCTATTATTTACATGTGGTGCTTTCTTCAAATTATCCATCTTTATTTGCCCTAGATCCCCCATTCAGCGGTCCCACAGTAGGTAACCACCCTTTTGTTATAGCTTTTCATTATTCAACATAGCTTTGTTGCTTTTCCTTGCTCTTTACATCATCAAACCCCCTTACCTATTCACTTACTGGCCAATTTATTGAGTTCCTACGAACAGGTAAGGAAGATTTATAGCCTTAATGATAAATAAATGGGTATTTTTTAGGACTAACCCGCTTCCCATTCATCAAAAGAGTAATTCTTTACACATGATTAAGGGAACCATTGTAAGATTAGCAGAACACTAGATACGAGGACTACCCAAGCTAATGATAGAGGCAAGAACACTTTTTGGCTAAGTTGCATTGATTAATCCTAATGATATCATGGAAATACTACATGATATATATAAAAGTGAAAAAAGAATCACTTTAATACTAAACTAGATTGAGCCCAAGATCTTCTTGAAAATGGGAAGATCTAAGATAAGAAACCAACCTCCGAGAGAGAGCGAGATGCATGTACTAGCTGAGTAGGGATACAACTCCGTGGACTACTCATCGGCCTAATAGGTGGTGTTATCACACCATTTTCAAAGGAATCGTATGTGACACCTTCAAACCAATATGTCCTCCCTTTTTATTCCTAAACAGGCATTTTCATTCATTTATGGATTAATTCAAGGTACTTATAGCTTGCTTCCAAGTCCAAGTACTAGCGGTAAAAGCTTGTCATCGAAAGCAAACTTTCGAGCCAAGAAGAAGCCAAAAAACATAAGTGCCCCTGTAATATTTTTAAAGCAAGAAGTAACTTTAAGAAAGGATAATTATGAAAATCATCATATTAGTAAAAGCGCTTTAGCCTACCTATAGTAAGGAGCCTTTTCTTGACAATTAGTGCTTTACTAATAAGAAGAGTTTTTCTCGCTTATTCAATATTACTTTGGCTTTACTGTCCGTATTTTGTTGGCACAAAAGCTACTATAACTAAAAAAATGAATGAAGGAAGAAGGTATTAGCATTAGAAAGACTGCATGGGGCATTTCGAGTTGACTATAATACAAGTCATGAGGAATAGCAAAGCAAAGCAAGACAGGCTTCTTGATGTCAAAAGCCCTAAAACTAGCTATCATATAGAAGATAACTAATGTAAGCTTACTCAACTAATCTCATAAGTAAATGCCTGTTCGCATTGTAACTAATAGAAAAAAAAAACAATTACAAAACTAAACGAATAGTTAAGTGCTCATCATTGTTCGGATCAATAGGTTTAAGCTTCCCAAGCTCTATGCTGTTGGGGTACTCTGCAAGGGTCTTACCACTTTGATTTATTATATTTGAGTCATTAGAGTACTTTGGGATTATGTTCCACACCAGGGATTTATGCTTGTGGGCTAAGGTAAATATTATAGACAAGCAGACTAGTGGTTAATAATCGCTTAGACTTGGTAAAGGTTATCGTGGCATTTGTAGTAGGATATAGGACTTATCATAACGCCCATGGACTAATTTACGATGTCTTAATTGCTTACATTCATCAAGCAAGCCACGTGGATTGGCCAAAGTCTTCTTTGGCTAATGAGACCTCAATCCTAAAGCCTTTAGAGTATCGTTTTGATATGCACCTTTATTTGTATGGGGAATTCGCTATTGATAAATCTTTACTAGTGTCATCCTCTTTCCTCTGCCACCTTCTCAACCGTAGGAGCATATAGTCATAAATTTCAAACATTCATGCTCGATTGTGAGACTACCTATTGAACATCTGATAATGCATTGCTCCGAACTAAGTTATGCAATAACGAAATCCCCCTTGTTCCTTACAGAATGTGCTTGATGATCCCCCATAATACACTCACTTAGGGACTTCTTACTCAAGCTTTTTCGCTAGTTAAACATTATCTAATAAACTCCCTATTTTACTTATCCCTTTCTTCAGTTATTTGATCGGGATACTATCATCTAGGTTCCTAAACTTTTCATGGATGGTAAAGCGTAGATGGCAAGTAATTATATGGATATGGTGCTTAACACAGATAATTCTCCAGCCCTCATAAAAGCTGCATAGGAGTCATCCTCGGAGAGTCTTCTTGAATGATCATACTGATGAATTCCATTGTACTTTATGCAGCTACTGTTGTTGATCCTACAAAGCTTACCCCTAGGTGACAGATTGACTGTTAGAATTATAGCCTGACTATTTAAATTTAAAAAAAAAGTTACAGATGGATCAATATTAGGAGTGATTGCCTTGTGGTCAATGGATTAATTCTTGAGACCTTGTGGTTCATTATGGTCATTAGATTCATCAGGATGTAATGACCCACCAAATTAGCATGTTCAAGTGGAATCTTGTTAATCATTAGTATATAACCCTCACAAGATTATGGATGGTATCTGTATAACTAGGTTAAGCATAACCATATGTTTCGATTATTGGTCTTTAAGTTATGATATGGTATTTGCCTTAACCTATCTAGGTGGATTGGGCAATCATTGAAATTATTTATTATCCAAAATCACCAATTCTATACATCATATGGTTAGTGCGTTCTTGAATTATTTCAGTTTGTTGTTGAATATTGCCTACTGTTTAAGTTTATAGTAGTAATGAAATTAGGATGATGATTTACTACTGGATTATAACATAATCCAGATATTGCATGTGGATAAGCCAACTTTAGGGTGAGTTATATTAATATTCTAGGCCAATGGCTCAAATATTTGTCGCATCATTGATCTACACCATAATCATATCAGCAATAAGTTTGATACCTTATAATTCATATCATACTGCTTTATGATATTGTTAGGTCTATGGATTGATATAGGATATCTATTTGACTAATAAGGATATCATGCGCTTTAATATGCACTAATAATAATATATGTTACACATAAATTGACCAACTCTATACCCCTTTTCACTTGGCAATATTCCTCCCAAGGCCATATGTAGACATTGGGTCCATTTTAATACCCTATATGTGGATTATGTTATAGTCAAGCAATAGATCATTATCCAGAAAGGATTTGACTAATGATAATTATAGCAATGCTTATGGAGAAAGTATAAAACTTACAGATTAATGGACTAGGGAAGTATTCATAATAGGCCAATAAATATTTTGCCTAGTGTAGATTAGGCTAAATCATTTGTAAGAATGCCAATATGATCAATTTAAGAAGACTTTAATGTTACGCAAGCCAATCATATGCCTTGTTGCAAGTAATCTTTTCACACCAGTTTCCAATGATGATACCACAATCGATGAGGTTTGATCCTTATTTGAGGTATGAGTTGTTATGACAAAGATAAGGAGAAGGCAAAAGTGAATAAACATGGCTATACCATAAAGGCAATATTAGATAAGTTGAGGATATCTAGAAGAATAAGAAAGGCCAAAATTAAGCCATAAAACAGTAATGAAACCTTTAAGTTGAGCATTATATAATGTGAGGATTGATCAAAGATGATCCCTTGGACATGCCATACGTAAGCCATACCTGTAAATAGGTTTATGGAATATTTGTAATTATTAGTTTATTAACTCTAACTTACAAGGGAAAAAATGACTTGCATTTATCATAAATGTCAAATTAGAAAATTAACATACCTGAATTAATATAAGTTTTTGCCCATGACATTATCCTAAATTCGAAAGTATTATTTGAAAACAATAAATATCTTACCCTCAAAATATATCCGATAGTATCAGCTATCGATAGTCGGACAAGGTTTGGCTATCCCAATTCAAATTGGCATAACCATGGCTATACAAGATCACTAATAATAATTACTTTTTGTTGGAACTATTAAATTATCCATCTAGTAATAATTAAGCTTATTTGAAACACTATGAGTTTTAACTTGGACAATTTGGTGTCTCTTATTGGTAGTCAATATTTAACCTATTAAATTGTCCACCATCCTTAATGGATAGGCAGGATTGTATTGTGTCCTACTCTATAAGTAATGACTGAATGGGTTATGTGTGCTATTGTTTAATAAATTATGTTTAACTTGGGAATCACCAGCACGGTCTAGATTTATTCCTGGTTCTTGAAATTGTCATCTATGATAGTATACCCCAATAAATCATTTCATTATGGCATATTTGAAATAGATATAATTAATAAAGATCTATAAGCATGATGTGTTTATCAATTTGGCCCAAGGAATCATAAGTGGATTCTTGTCATACTAAGCTAAATGGTTTTTTATTATGTATATTTTTAATAATATGAGTTGTGAGATGGATATACAAAATGAATGATGGGTTGATATTCATTTATCCATCACCTATCATCATTGTCCCTTAATCAATCTGCCATGACATTAGTGGCTACCTCAGGTCCTATTATTTTTACTGATTATACTACTAACCTGTTCACCTTAGTAAGTGTCCAATCCAGTTTACTTCAACTTCAAGATTAATACATGAATGTTGGATAAGTTTGTATGTCAACAACAAGACATAAAGATAACTTATAGGGCCGTTAATTATTTGATATTGTCATAAAGGCTATTTATCCAACATGCTACACTACTTGCTAGATAAGCCCATGACTATTAAGGCACTAATCTTATTACACTCGGTTAATCTAACTATAAGTGTTTGTTCATAGTGAATACTTAAACTAAGATCAAATATTAGCATCTCATTTACCAATGTGTTGTAATCATTAATCTGTAATAATTGGTGTGGTGATTAACAGACCTCTATATTGGATTAATTTAGTGTCGATAGCCTCCATTTCCACTCAATATGCTTAAACTCACTCATATCAATGGATATCTTTACCTTTGGCATTGATTATGGGAGAATTAACCTTTTCATGAGGTCCCATTATGTCACATACATCTCATATAATAACTCATCCTAGGTCAATCAAGTTAACCCATAATTAGGTAACATGTCTTGGTACTCCTCGATGTCCATAATAAAATAGGCATGTATATCGTTAATTGCTAATTCATTGAGTCAATAATGATGACCTATTGAATTTTCGATAATTGAATTTACAATGACATGTTTTATCTTATTAGAGTTATCTCCAAATCTTGATATGTTCATGGTATGTAAGTTAATCTTGGTTGTGTTAATTATACAATAATAAAAATTCACCATCTTATTCGAAAAGATCTATTTGTATATCTTGACACATGTGACATCCACCTTACTCAATCATGACTATATACTTCCTTATGAATGATAATTAGTAATAACCTTATAATGGTAAAATATTATAGTTACATGCCAATTAATATCAAATAATTTTTGTAGTGAGGTACTGTCATGCGTTATCTCATTCTGAAAACCATGGAATTGCAAGTAAGCATCACATTGACATCAAGTAGGAGTTCAACATTATTATTGGTTGTGAATCATAAATATAAAGGTTGGATCATAGTTATCGATATATATCCACAATAAGTGACAAACATTATTCTTATATGTCCATCATTTATTTATAATTATCTTAATGATAAGCCACATCCACCATCCTTATGGATATAATCCTAATTGATACATTTAATGTCCATATTCCTTCACTATGACACTTCAGTATGAGGATCTGATACTTCTATTGATTATGAGTCCTTTATCACCTATATCACGGTGCTCATTGTTATCAACAAGACGAGCCTGTATTTAGTACCATAAATCTTGATACGTAATCTTATACGCAAGTAATTCTATCAAGAATCCTTGATGTTGGAACCATTAAGAATGTTTGATATACCATTACATATGAACTTGATACCTATCACTAATTAGGGAGGATAGTTTACACCAAAAGTTCCTTATCCATGTCTAACGGGATACCTGTGAAGTTCAAATATGGCCTTGGGTATTGCTCATGTAAGTAGACAATGGTAATAATTTAAATAGCCAACTCTAATTTTTTGCTGTTCAAAATTAACTTGCCATAGTTAGTCAAACCTTCACTTCTTATGATAGTACCTTGATTAATTCTAAAATGGAATATATATGAGAAAAAGGTGGATACTTCTCCCAAGCATTGCCACACTTAAACCCTTATGAGACCCTTTTATGATCCTCCAGGCTTTTTGTTTCTCCTTCTTGAAACCTTATACAATTTAAGAGAGCCAATTAGGATTCTAAGACCGAATAGTTTAGATAAGCGCCAACTTTTCCAAATAAACTTGGACCTTTCCTAGTAGGCATATGCTAATCTAAGTTAATCATTAATCAAGTACATGCCCATGAATATTCACACCGTACACCCCCAGGTGTATACCCATGATAAAGTCATTATGGTACTCAACCCAGATATCAGTTATCATTATGTTGCAGGTTGGGAAAGTGATAATTCTCCCAATTATATATCTTTCAAAAAAGTCATGGGCTTGTTGGGATATGGTTAAAAATCATCTAGTACTAATAAGTAGTTGTCTTTGAATAATAATTTTTTGATAATACCAACCATTAGCCCGAGCATGAGAAAAAGAGAAAGCCCTTTCCTAATAACCTCACGACTTGATGATTATGCATATGTTTTCTAGCTCTTCATAATAAATAGTTGACAATGACAAAGGAAATGCCATCCTATTTACAATCAAGCAATATCTCAATTTAAGGGCTATCCCCATAGTTACACGAATGTAAGGCGTGGTCAAGGATATCATTTCATTAGTTGATAACTAAATTATTAGAATTGATGTGCCTAACGCAATATCAATAATTACATATGTTTACATGCTAAGGCGTAACCCACGAGCCTCCCTAATTGTAACCAACTGCTTATGTTTATATGTCTAGACAACCAAATAATTTAAGGCATGAACAAATGATAGCGTTTTGATAATATATCACCCATTCTTAAGTATTGACAGCATGTTATAATTCATGACAATATGATAATAAACTTAGATAGGAAATGGTATCTTATAATTTTTGATATATTCAGGTAAGACTTCTTGTGTGATAACCTATTTAAACATATATACCAATTTGGAATTTGTGCCCAAACTTGCTGTCTTATAGACTTGTCAATGGATATCTATCAACAAGTCTTTTTGTATGTGCTCATCTTCGAAGTATGAATCGGTAATTCCTTAATCATAGTAAATTAGGCATATGTTGGGCATATCTTAAGTTCCATTCCCATAAATCTCCTTAGACTAATGGATAGGGCTATATGGTTATAAAGCTTGGGGATATCATACAGTTTGGTATCCCATATATGTCCAAGCATAGTTAATTAGGAACATGACCTAAGTTGATCAACTTGAGCTTGATATGCATGAGCTAATTTCTTCATTAATAGTATCTCAACTAATGATTTCACATATAATAGGGTGCTATATATGGTGATCATAATGCATATTATTAGGTTCAATTACATCCCAAACCCAATTAGATTTCAAACTAAATTAATTATTGAGTCCAAATATATTTTAAGTAATTAATTGTTAGATCCAATTAATTACTAAGCTTAATTACTTATATGGTTATGATGTGCCATCAATGATGATATAGGTAATTATCAATTATTACCATTGGATATTCCTTCCGTTGATGTTAAATGATATATGGATTTATGGGGATGATATGTCAAAATTCATTTGTAGCATAATACTTTAATTTACTCTAGATATCTACATTATTATTATGGATATCCTATTCGGTGAGCACAAAGTTGATAGGTTACCTTTGGCTTTTTAGTCTTGCATTCATTTATAGATAAGCACAAATCAAAACATACAACTTATATTAGTTAGCACGAATAATGTCATCCATTCACAGATATACAAATAAATATTTTCTCCATTTAAATATAAATTACCCAAATCATGGGTACCAAGCATAGACTCAATTATCCATTTATATCATGTCCCTAACTAGGAGTTAAGCCTAAGAAAATAACAGCATTTCATGTATCAAACCACGGAATTGAAATTAAGCATATTATCTAGGATGATGGCCCATCTGATAATGTGAGTTATATATGAAGATTACATTAAGTACCCTAGGATAATTATTAGTTCTCATATTTGAGGATAACATAATTGGCTAATTATTGAAGAGTACCAAGATTATATTAGTAATCTATCTTTAATTATCAATTTGATTAATATAGACAAGGATTGAATAACCAAGAGTGCATTAATCTACTTATAATTGATTGTCCTCTTGCATTATGAGTACGAATATAATCAGTTAGCCTTGTAGACTATCCCATCTTCCAAGATTACAAAGCTTGGTCCCCCTCGATGATATCATAACATTATGTCTCGATATGTAACCCAGATAATCAATAGCTAGAAAGTGAATTTAGTCACAATAATTTCTTGGTGAACCTTATACGCTGTCTTGATTGAAATAGAAATTAGCTTAACTAGTGTACTAAGCTATAAACTTATTATCCAGAACATGATACCTTAACAAAGTATGATCTCCTTGGACATGACAATACAAAGATATCTGAACTAGGTGGAAAGTTGAGCCCAAGAAAGTGGCAGTGTTGCACAAGGAGTCTTATTGGCAGCAAAGTCCCGGGCAAGTTAGACTCTATTAAAATAAACTTAAAGAAACATGAACAAAGTCAACAAAGGCATCTAGAAGAAGTACAATCTTGATAGGAAATGTTCAAGCTTATCTAGAAGAGTTGGCGTTTATCTAAACTACTTGGTTGTGGAATCTTAAAAGGAAAGGGTTACTAGCTAGAGTCGACTCTCTTAACTTGAATAAATAGGCCAATTGTATAGGGTGTCAAAAGAGCGAGAAATAGGGAGAAAAAGAGAGAGCTAAAGGGATCACTAGCGAGGTCTTGTGAGGGTTTGAGTGTGGGATAACCAGCCCAGCGGAACAAATTATTGCACATAAATGAGTGAATGTCATAATAACTGTAGGTCTTGCCATGATTTAGTATAATCTTAACCAAAAAGGTACTCTATCCTAGCCATTATAGCTCCTTGAGGGATAGCATAATCAAGAGTTAATTAGGTTAACACTGAGATGATGTAACGCATTATTACTAATAACCTATTGGAAATTGAATCCAAGCACCTAAATGATAATAAGTCGATCATGTTATTCCCATGATTAACCGACAGAGAATGCAACTAATTCTTAGGAGCAGTTAAATCATTCATAAAAGGGAAATTATAAGTTATAATTGATGTGAAGATTGTAAGGTTTCAATTACCTCATATGTTCCATATCAGGTTGAGTAGCCATTTGAAATAACCTCCAAGTAGTTGAAATGATAGTGCCATATCAATGATACATTTAATAGAAAGGAATATACAAGATGCTTACCAATCCTTACCAATTACCTTAATGAATATTTTATTAATGCTTTATTGTGGTTGAATTAATAAAAATTCATTAATCAATTTAGAATTAAATATTCTCATTTAAGGGACAATATTGGTAACCTATCAAGCTATAATTATGTTAATTTAAGTAGGCAATATGCCATTAGCATTTGGATATTCATCTTGTAATCATATGTAATATCTTGGGGTGATGATATCTGTTACAAGGGACATAATATTTACAAATAATCCCGATTGACACATACATGCCCATTACCCAATTAGTACCATTTGACATAAATATCCATGAATAAAATGTTTATGATTAATTTAATCATGATCACCTGTTGCCCATATAATACAAACACGGGCCATAATCCCTCTCACTGGCAAAGGTCGCAGACTTTCTATCAAAAGATAAATCTGTTTTGGATGGTAATGGTTCTAATTTAACACCCATGAGCAGCTAGTCATCATAGTTAAGTTATTCATACCTCCCATCCACAAATTAAGGTTATAGAGTTAGACATAATCACTAGAACTACTTATGATATCAACATTAACTTAATTCATACTCTTTGAGGACATAAGTTAATATTCGTTGTAAGATAAGGTCCCCTTGTCATATATTTGCTATCAATAACACATCCATTTATCATTGACTTGTATGTAATTATTAGGATAAGATGACATAATAATTTAAAAAGCTAACTCCAATATGCTTATCTTCAATGTTAACCTACTATGTTAAACCTATGTTGTTAAATTATCTAGTATGGACAAGTATAGAGTCAACTCATTAAATATGACTAATCTAGTGATATAATAAACCATATTTTAAGGACCTTTCCTGAGCTAATTATTTGACTTGTTCCAATTATATCAATACTGACTTATATGCAACCGTCGTTGGAAATGCGCATCAATTTAACTTATAGTCAAATTGTTCTTAGGTTAACTTACTAACCTCAATAACTTTAGTGATAACCCTATATGTAATTGTATATTTATTTTCACAAATAAAAAGTAAATGGGCACGTAACAAGATTTCTTAAATGATGGAAATTATTATGGCCCATATGTTAGTTAGGCCATTCTTGAGATGTTCATAGCATGTAAGTTGAACCAATGATCATTTCCCACACCCACTAATAATTGCGCAACATATGTATGACCTCATCTTAACTTGAACTGTTAATTAACCAACTCATACCTGGAATAAGGATTACTTTGATATCACATGTTCAAATTCTTGGCTTGCTGTTGGGATAACTAGCTCGGAGGACAATGAATGTTGACCATGGAAATGAGCCCGCCTCAAATAAATTGCCTAAGGTAATAATTTTTTTAAGTGGGCAACATAATTATAAGACAAGACAATGATAAGTACGCTACATCATTATCGAATTACAAGAGTCTATGCTGTATGATTGAGTGCACGGTCAATGGAATTATTAATAATATATTAATTAGCCCTACTAGGGGTGTGTTTCACAAGTTGGTGAATATGTTAACTCTGAATAGGATTTTTGCAATATTAATGATGTTATGAATGACTTTATCTAGGCCTCTTGTAATGGTCAATGATGTACCATAAGTGGGTCAATGGTCAATTGTTGTTCATTAATTTAGGCTATTAGCATGCTGTAGGGCTCAATAATAGGAAAAGTCCATCATATCATACAGGTTTAGTGAGTTAGCCTTACAATTTGGGTTAATACGAGAGGAATAGACAAACACAAAGTCTATAGATAATACGTGCTTATGCTGGGTAATCATACTTTATCATGACCATTGTATGTCATTAAGACCATATTAGGTGAGCCATCCATTATCCTTACACAAGAGAGGAATATAAGGAGTGATCTTATGTGCGACCTATGTTGGATAATTATTAAAAGGCCATTAGTAGGATCAATCGAGTAGTCGATAACAGTTATTCGTATACATGTTCATATACTTAGCCCTATTATTATGGTTAATTGATAATACATGACTCATGGAATAGTCCAAACAAATTCACTATTAATTGGGCTGAATTATTTGGGTGAGCTAGATTGAGTATTCAGCAATCTCCATGTGACATGGAACTTGACAAGCAATTCAGTTCAAAATCCACACTAAATAACAACTCTAGAATAATTTCATTATTTGATGTTGTGAAGTCCAGTAGGCCATCTGTGATCAAAATTATTTGGCCAAAACCTTGAACTCAAAACTTAAAACTTTAAACCCTACCGCAATTGAAAAAATCATAGCAATTGAAAAAACTAATAGTCACCATCAATTTTGTTAGGTGTGATTGATCGTTATTTTAAAATAAGTTAATTATTTTTTTAAAAAATTAAATTTTAAGTCTGGAGTTCATTATAGTTTGAGAAGAATTAGCACCCTTAAAACATCCAAAAATTAGTATCATGTGTTATTTTTATTTTGAAAAGTAATTTTAAGATATTTTGATTAAAGTACTCAAAATTTTGTACTTAAACCAAAATATTTTTTTTAAGGAGAAAAGAGTGGTTTGTACTTGCTCACTCCATTTTTTTCCAAAATCAGAGTTAAAACTATATATGTAGTATTTTCTATGAAAACATATTTTATAAAAAAGAACTTTATTATGAAATTATTTCATCTAACACGATGTAACTATAAACATTGAATAAATTAAAATAGATAACTTATTAGGATTTACTAATATCTTAACTCAAGAAATTTTATTCAAAAGAATGAATAATTTACAATGATTTAAAGAATGTAGTCTTCATGAAGTCCCTTATATTTTTGTAAATTTCTTCCTTTCTTCAATACAAAATCTCAACTAGAAGCTCCTCTAACCAGAAACAAAAGCTTCTATTAAATCTAAAGAAATTGTAAAAAAAAAAATATATATTCTATCAAATAGTTTATAGGTGCAAGAGAGAACTTTTTCTTCTAAGTGTGAATGTGTGCAAATTCGTGAATGAGCGTAAATTTGTCTTACTAGTTGTAGGCTTTAGTGGCTATTTATAGATTTTATTTGGTCTAGCTTATCAACAAAGGGCGGGCAAATAAGAGAAATGCAATGCGCTTAGGCAGCATCTACCACCTCTCTTCAATAGTATGAACTTCACTTTGAGAGGTCCTTCCAGACTCTATCGGAGTGCACTAGTTGATTCTTACTTGATTTCTTCACCCTTCAGCCTTATTTAGATGCGATAATGTATTCAATTTTGTTTGTTCTTATCTAGCCAACCCAAGAATAGGTTTGTCCAATAACCTCCATGTATTCTATTGCCAAATTTTCCTGAACCTAGGCTCAATTCTTGCTTCTAGCAAGAAGTTTCAATCTTTACATGCATTTCAATCTTCTTTATAAGATTTTTGACTTGAAAAATGTCCTTTAGCCAAAGAATTTAGCTTGAACTAATTTACAAAGTGCGTTACCTTTAAGTAAACTGCTACATTAGCGAGCTCATTGCCACATGTGATGTTTCTATTAACTATGCAGGTCTACCTCCACTCATTTGTTTACCAAATCAACATTTCATGTCATGTTACCTCTTATTATGTTTTGTACTGATAAGGTAGCATCATCCACTGATATTGCACCATGCAAAACTATTTTCTACCATGTCAATGGTGTCACCCATTGACGTCATGCCATGTCAATTTAATCATTGAGTGAGTGAGCACAGCTCCACATTACTATTTCATTAGTGTTACCCACTGACACCTTGTCACCTAGTTTCCTTTACCACATCAATCACTTCATTCATAATTAACGACTATTTTTTTACTTTGTTAGTAAGGTTGCCATCCGTGTCGCACTACATTAATAGCATCATGCCACATCAACTACGTTACTCTTACTCTTAATGACACTGTTCTTTGTGATAACTCTACCCAACAATTAACTCTTCTTAAATTTATTTTTTCTTTTCACTTTACCATTTCTTCCTATCAGCCCTCATTCTTTTGCTTTAAAAACCCCCTTTTGCTCCTTTTCATTTAGCAAAACTAGTACTGATGCAGACTTTACTACATCACAAAACCAAATTATCATCTTGTATATATCCTTAGCAGCTCCTTGCATCTCTGCAACTTTTCAAAAGGAACAGTTTTATGGCCATACCTAAATGGTTATCTTCAATTCTACTCTTTTTCAGTTTGAGGCAACCATCCTCTACCTTCTCCCTTATGAAATGGTACTTAACATCAAAGTGTTAAGTGCGCCCATGGTGAATTAAATTTTTGCACAAGTGCATTGCTAGCTGGCTATTTAAAATATAGATCATATTTGAGCTATACAATCTTAATTCCTTTAGTAATCCAAGCAACCAGATTCCTTCTTTATAATCTTCAGTCATTACTACGTATTCTGCTTCTATGCTAGACAAGGCTACAATTGGTTGAAGTTAATCCTTTTAACTTGCATAAGTTGCTTCATAAGTGAACACATAGGCTGACAATGATATTTTTTTGTCTCTATCACTAGTAAAATCAGAATCCACATAGTCTATCAATCTTTAAAGTTGCATCCTAATGATCAAATTTTAAGCGTGCTTATCTAGAATATGTTCTAGATTGAGGGGCCATGAGTTAAGGAAGTAATTCCTCAAGCAATGGATTCTGCTTTCACTAACAAAAGCCCCAATTAGTCACTTACCACCAACTAAAGCAAAGTGTTGTTCAATGTATCTTGGTGATGAAATCTTCACATTTTCGAAAAAAAGTAGAAAACTTTGATCTAGTGGCTTTCATTTTCAAAAATCTTCTCACAACTAGAGAGAGGAAGCAAGAGAGAACATACTTTGAATCTATTTCCCTTTAGAGTCGTATCTTAATGGTCAAATTTTGAGTACGCTTATCTAGAATATGTTTTATGTTCTAGAGTGAAGGGTCATGGGTCAGTGCAGGAATTCCTTAAGCAACGGATTCTACGTTCACTAATAGAATCCCCACTTAATTACTCAACATCGCTACTAAAATAAGCTGCCTTATAGTACATCTTGGTGATGAAATCTTAAAATTCTAGGAGAAGTGCTAATAACTTTGACCCAATGGCCTTTATTTTCTACAATTTTTCGTAGACAAAGAGAATAAGCAAGAGATAGCACATCGTGAATCCTTTTTCCTTCATAGCCATATCACTATGGTTAATTTTTAAGTTTTTTTATCTGGAATGTGTTCTAGAATGAGGGGCCATGAGTGCAGCGAGGAATTTTTCAAGTAATAGATTCTCTTTTCACTAATAGACCCAATTATTCACTCACCATAACTGCTGAAATAAGGTGCCTTCTTATGCATCTTTGTGATGGAATCTTAAAATTCCTGGTGAAGTTTTAAACATTTTGGTCCATTGGCTTTCATTTTTTAAAATCTTCTTCCTGCTAGAGAATAAAGCAAAAAAAAGCATGTCATGAATCCTTTTTCCTTTATAGTTAAGTTTCAATGGTAAAATTTTAAATGTGCTTATGAAATGTGTTTCTAAAGTCAAGGGAGGAAGCAATGGATTTCGTGAGAAGTGCTAAACACTTTGATTTAAAGGCCTTCATTTTTTATAATCTTCTCACGACTAGAGAGAGGGAACAAGAGAGAGAATGTCGTGAATTCATTTCTTTTTAAAGCTATGTCCCAAAGATCAAAGTTTATATGCACTTATCTAAAATATTTTTTAGAATGAGGTGCCCCATGAGGGAAGGGAGGAATTCCTCTAGCAATGGATTCTACTTTAACTAAAAGGATCCCCATTACTTGCTCATCATCTCTATTGAAACAATGTGCTTTTTAATGCATCTTAGTGATGGAATCTTGACTTTTTTTTAGAAATATTGATAACTTTGATCCATTGACCTTCATTTTTCATAATCTTCTTGGGACCAAAAAGAAGGAGAAAGAGAGAGCACACAATGAATCCTTTTTTCTTGGTAGCTAAGTCCTACCAGTTAAAGTTTAATTGCGTTTTTGGAATGTGTTCTAGAGTTAAAGAAGGAAGCAATAGATTCGCTGAGAAGTGCTAAACATTTTGATCCAATGGCTTTCATTTTCTATAATCTACTCATAGCTAGAGAGAGCACACTGTGAATCCTTGTCCATTCATGGCTAAGTCCCAATAGTCAAATTTTAAGTGCACTTCTAGAATATGTTCTAGAATTAGAGGAGGAAGCAATGGATTCTCTGAGAAGTGCTGAACATTTTGATCCAATGGCCTTCATTTTCTATAATCTTTTCATGGCTAGAAAAAGAGAGCAAGAAGCATGTTGTGAATCCATTTCCCTTTAGAGTCACATCTCAATGGTCAAATTTTAAGTGTGCTTATCTTGAATGTGTTCCAAAGCGAAGAACCATGAGTGAAAGAGCAATTCCTTAAGCAATAGATTTTGTTTTCACTGACACAACCAGCAAATACTCATTCACCATCACCATTAAAACAAGCTACCTTCTAGTGCATCTTAGTGATGGAATCTTGAAATTCTTGATGAAGTACTAAACACTTTGATTTGATGGCCTTCATCTTTTAAAATCTTCTCATGACCAGAGAGAGGGAGCAAGAGGGAACACATCGTGAATCCTTTTCCCTTTATAGTTAAGTCCCAATGGTCAAATGGATTCTATTAAAAATACTAAACACTTTGATTCAATGGCCTTTATTTTCTACAATCTTCGTATGACTAGAGAGAGGAAGTAAGAGAGAGCATACCGTGAATCATTTCCCTGTAGACCTACATCCCAATAGTCAAATTTTCAATGTGCTTATCTAAAATGTGTCCTTGAGTAGTGACCATGAATAAAAGGAAGAATTCCTCAAGCAATAGTTTTGCTTTCATTAGTAGAACCTCAATTACTCACTCACCATCGCCACTAAAATAAGTCGCTTTAGGTGGGAGGTTTTGGCTTCTGGATTATAGCACTTGTTGCTTGAAGAATTTGATCCAACTAACTCCTCCTTGATCCAGTGAGTAGTCCAGTGCATATCAAAGCCAATCCCTTCTCTTTTCTCTCAACCTATGCCAATACTCAAAATTTTCAAGTACTTTGAGTGATTTTGAAAGAGGAACACACTTTATGGCCATATCTATTGGGTTGTCCTCAGTTGAGATTTTCTCGAGCATTATGCAATTTTGTTCCACTTTTTCTCAAAGAAAGTGATACTTAACATCACAATAATTTGTTCAATTTTTACACAGATGAATGGCTGAATAATTATTTGAAAGCATCATCAAACCTAAGCTATACGTCTTCAATTGCTTTAATAGTTCAAGCAGTCATACACCTTCTTTGAATCTTTCTGTCATGGCTATATACTCAGCCTCTGTAATTGAGAGAGCTACTATTTGTTAAAGTTATATCTTCCAACTAATGTAGCACTATGAAGCATGAAAATAAAGTTCAGAGTGACCTCATTTTCTCTCTATGATCGACAAAATCAGCATCAACATATCCAATAAGTCCTTGCTAGATGAGTCCCTCCTTGACATATATCATATCCATAACCTTTGGTTCCATTAATATATCTTAGCAACCACTTCATTACTTATCAGTATTCTTACCTAGATTGGCCATATACTTGTTAAGAAGGCTAATTACATAGGATAAATCAAGTCTACTGCAGATTATAGCATACGTGAGTGACCCTACTGTATTTGAGTAGGATGTACTACTCATTTCCCTTTTTTCTTCTTCTAAATTTGGGTAGCTATAGGTAGACACTTTCAAGTGTTTTCCTAAGGGTGTGGTGACAGGTTTTGCTTAGTGCATAAAGAATTTTTCAGCCACTTTTGTACTTGGGATAGCTTCAGCCTTCTCTCAATTTTATCTCTCTGAATTTGCATCCCCAAGATTCTTTTGGCTTGCCTTAGGTCTTTCATATCAAACTCCTCATTCAAAATTTTCTCAGTGGCTGAATGATTCTCTTGTTCTTATCTCAAGCAAACTGTATTGAGTAATTGATCATGGCCATCCCCACACTGCAACTCTTATTGATTATCATTTACAAGGGTAGTTCACTGCTGCTCTCTTTATGAGCTTGAACCAGATGATTCAGAAGCTTGTCTAGTAGAGGCTTAAGATCTTTTTGATTCTATCTTAATCTTAATAACTCCCCTGCATTCCTTCAATCCTTCTAGATTCTTATTACTTGTGGCAGGACCTCCTTATTAAGCATATGGCAAAGAAGTCTCTTGGAATGTGACATCTCTGCTAATTAAACTCTTATAAACTCCTCTCCTTTTTATATAAATCTTATAGCTAATTCTATGATAGTTACTGTCCCCCAAAAAGCCTTGCCAAGGCCAAAGGTGAATAGTATATGCCTCACCTTTCCATGATGATTTTATTCATCCTTTGAGTAACTCCATTCTATTCTAGAGTTTCTTCATTGTCTTATGCCTCAAAATCCCATGCTTCCTGCAATAAGTATCAAAGATAAGCTGCAAAACTACAAACCATTACTAGTTCTTATGGCTTTGTGCTTTTTTCCTATTTGGTTCTCCATTAACACATTCCGTTTTTTAAACCTTTCAAAGCATTCATCTTTTGTTTTTAACATATACAACCATATCATTCTTGAAAAGTCATCAATAATACAGAGGAAGTACCTGCATCCACCATGGTTGGAGTTATCTCTAGCCCTCATAAATCCGACTACACATAGTCCATAATTTCAAGTGAGTTATGCTCCCTAACTACTTCAACTTGTGTTGCTTGGCAAACACACACTGCTCATAAAACTTAAGATATGAAACTTTATTCTTGCCTAGTAGTCCTTAATTACTAAAGATTTGAAGCCCTTTCTGACTACAATGCCTAAACCTTCTATGCCACAGTTAAGTTGCACCAAGTTCTTCTTCAGTAGCCACTACTACTTCTCCTGTCACAACCTTACCTTTTAGGATGTACAGGTGATTCTCTTTAATTCCTATTAAGATCTCCAAGCAACCTATCAAGACATTAAGAGTACCTCTCTGTGTCTTAAAGAAGTGTCCTTTACCATCCAAAGAGCCTAAAGAAATCAAGTTCCTCATTAGTTAAGACACATGCCTCCCTTCCTTTAAGATCTTAATAGTTCCATCTTTCAGCTTAAAAGTTATGGTTCTAATGCCTTTAACTTCATAGGATTGATCATTCCCCATGATAATCCATCCTCTTTTTACCTCTTTATAGTCTTGAAACCACTCAGCCATGGGATACATGTGATAGGTGCCAGCTGAGTCAAGAATTTATTCATTTAAGACTTTGGACTCTATCACTACTAGCACATCACCTTTTTTTTTTTAGAGAATCTACAGCTATGGCTGCATCTGCCTCCTTGGTGGGTTGCTCATTTTGCTTTCTCTTAAAATCTTTACAAAACCTCTTAATATGGTCAGGTTTCCATAAAAGAAATATTTCTTCACAAGCCCTTTTGATTAAGACCTTGTAGGGCTTTTGGACTAGTCTTTGGTAAAAATCTTGTTGAAAGATTGCCTTTTGTTTTTTAGTTCTTCCTTTGGCACATAAAGCTTCCTTTAATGAAGATCCAAACGTTGTTGTTCCTCTTCATTTCTTAATCCTTGGACCTGATTGTAGGCTCTAACCCTCCATGGATAAAGTCTCTTTGTTACTTGATTATATACCTTAACTAATGGAAGGCTAATGGTATTGAGTCGAGCAAGATAACTGCTTCATCTTTGTCACTGAACTTCCCACTCACATTTTCAAGATAGATCACATTTTTAAGATTAATTACAATCGTGAAAAATTCATCCAAGTTCTCATCAAGGCATTTATCTTTATCCATCTTATAACCCAAAAAATCTTGTCTTGAGGTAGATTCTATTGGTTAAATTTTTAGTCATGTATAGACTTTCGAGTTTACTCTATCCTTTACTATAATGGGCTGAGTGATGTAAGTCATGATCTATAACAGGCTCATTTTCACTATGCAATCAGCTTGCTTAGTAGTTACATTGCTAATCTTAAGAAAGAGCACTAGAGGCTGTGAAGTAGTTTCTAAGATACCTAAATGGGACCAAGAATCATGGATTGATCTATGAGAAAAGAAGTCTTACGCAGCAAGGTTCATAGGACATGTAGATTCTGATTTTCTGATGATAGAGACAAAAGAAGATCATTGCCTGCAAGTGTTCATTTATGAAGGTTGTTGTGTGAGTTGAAAGGCTTTACTTCAACCAATTGTAGCCTTGCCCAGCATAGAAGCAAAATTTATAGCAATGACCGAAGGTTTAAAAAAGGGAATCTGGTTGCTTGGATTGCTAAAGGAATTGGGATTATCTAACTTAGATATGGTCCTTTTTTTTTCAGACAGCCAGTCAGTAATACACTTGTGCAAGAATCTAGTTCACCATTAGTGTACTAAACACCTTAATATGAAGTACTATTTCATAAGGATGAAGGTAAAGGATGGTTACCTTAAACTGGAAAAGATAGGAATGAAAAATAATCCTTCAGATATGGCCACAATGACTATTTCTTTTAGAAATTTATAGAGATGCAAGAAGATGCTAAAGATAGGTATGGGATGATGATTTTGTTTGTGATACGGTAAAGTCTGCATTAATACCACTTTCGGTAAATTAAAGTGGAGAATGTTGCAGAACCAAAGTAAAGAATATTGCTGA
The DNA here is from genome assembly GCA_021397835.1 of Moringa oleifera. NCBI lineage: Eukaryota > Viridiplantae > Streptophyta > Magnoliopsida > Brassicales > Moringaceae > Moringa > Moringa oleifera. The sequence continues at coordinate 435,127 of JAJFZO010000734.1, forward strand.
AAGTGATCCAGCAAAGTTATAAAAGAATGAAATTAAAGCATTGCTCCTTTGCTCAGATATAGTTGCCTTGCCGGACTTAATAAGTTGCAGAACCAATCAACAGACTTCAAATGTATTAATGAAACTGCCAGTTGGACTTTACTTAGGTCACATTAACCAGAAACATCTTGTAAACCAATATAAGAGCTGGTTTGATAGGATGTTTCTAAACCTTGTCTCACCCTCTATAATCCCCTTCGGAGGCCTAATGAAAGAAGGTGAATTTTTACTTCAGAGTGAGCATGAAAAAATTTCATTTTGAAGAATGCCGCACTATCCAAAAAGAAAGAAACTAAATGGAAATTTCTTCATCAAACTAGTTATTCTTTTTAATCAAGGGACACAAAGACCCGAAAGGATGAAAATTATAAGTGGACACGTGATAATGATTTTTTATTAGCAGGCTATTACTTCTTAGAGAATGATTTAACTGTAGCTAGAAGTTTTGACAATCATGTGGATTGTCATATTTTAAGGTCACATTTAACTAATGAATTATTTAATACTGAGCATAATTTGAGGAATGGATCAGCTAAAAATGCTTTATGTTTTCCTTTTCATGAATTTCACAACAACATGGAGAGGAAGCCTACCAGTTGATGGAGCTATACATGACCAAAAGCAAGGAGATCTCCATTGAAAGATTCAATATCCCAGAGTTAATGGTAAAAATAGGAGTTTTGATTATTTTGCAAGGACTTCCTGATAGCTTGACATGGCTAAAGATTCTAGTTTTCTCCAAAGAGCTTCTGCAAAGACATTCCTATCTTATTCAAAGCTTTCTACTAAGGAGAAATTTGGTGCAATAACTCAAAGAAACCATATCTAGTTATGTTGCTTAATCTTCAGGTTCTAAATAGTGCTTAGTAACCAGAGATCCTTTGTTTGAGACTGCACCTTGGTATGTTGAAGCTTTTACTAGTAGTAATATGCTTGAAGGTAGGCCTAAATGGTGTAATAGGGCTCACTTTGGGCAAGATATTGAAAGCAAATTTAGCTATGATATTATGTCAAAGAGTGCTAAACTAGAATATTGGCCCTTAAGTGTAGATACTTACTTTGATTTAGACGCTGGGTCTAATAATGTCATGAGAAGTTCCTTACTTGCCGAAATAATGTCATAACAAGTTCCTTACTAGCCGAAAGAAATTCTAAAACTGAAACATGGAAGAGTAAAAAGTGTAAAGTTTTTGGTATTTTAACTTTAGTTATGGGCTCTCAATTATTAGGAGCTTAGTTGTTGAGTTACGCTATTTTTTCAGTTATTTGAGTATATCAAATTAAAATCTTAAGTAGGGAGAGGCAGATACAAATAGTGTCTATTTGATCAATAGGTGTCCTTCAAGGGTTATTAATATTAAAACACTTGAAGATAGGTGGTCAGGGACGCATGCGAGCCAATATCACTTGAGAGTTTTTGGATGTGCAGCCTATGCATACCAAAAGGAGGGAAAGCTTGATTCTAGGGCAATTAAAGATATTTTTCTTGCCTATCCTGAAGGGATTAAAAGGTTATGGACTTTGTGCATAGTTGTTGAGTTACGCTATTTTTCTAGTTATTTGAGTATTTCAAATTAAAATCTTAAGTAAGGAAAGGCAGATGCAACTAGTGTCTATTTGATCAATAGGTGTCCTTCAAGGGTTATTGATCTTAAAACACTTGAAGAGAGGTGGTCAGGGACATGTGCGAGCCAATGTCACTTGAGAGTTTTTGGATGTGCAACCTATGCATACCAAAAGGAGGGCAAGCTTGATTCTAGGGCAATTAAAGATATTTTTCTTGCCTATCCTGAAGGGATTAAAAGGTTATGGACTCTATGTAAAACATGGTTTAAATAATAAAATTGTCATAAGTAAAGATATGGTCTTTAATGAGACATCTCTGCCATATGCAAGCCAAGAAAAAGAAAAGCAAAATAAACCAACTACAGAAAGAACTTCTAAAGTTAAGGAAGCTATTGACCTAGATCAATTTAAGCTTAGACGATCAGCTCATTCATCCCTAGAAACAGAACATAATACAACAGCCTCATCCAGTCAACAAAGACAACCTAGTTTAAATGATGAAAATGAGCATTTTTTTTTTTTAATGATATAGAACATTTAAGGACGTAGCAATTACCAAGCGATAGGTTTAGAAGAAGTATCACACCACTTATAAGATATCTACATGAAGATCTTAGTTCCAGTTAAGTTGAAGGAAAGTTGATAGCCTATGTTCTCTACACAGCAGACCAAATGGAGAGTATGAAGCTAAAAAATACAATGAGTTATGTCTGGTCATCAAGTAGCAAATTAGTTTAAGGTAATGCAAGAGGAAAGAACTCTCTTTATGCTAACAAGACATGGAAGCTGGTTTAAAAACCTTTAATAAGTATTCAAGCACAAAGATGGTCATACAGAAGTTACACCTAAGAAATTTAAATCAAACCTGATGGCCAAAGGCTTCACCCAAGTGAAAGGGATTGATCATGCAGAAATTTTCCTACTTATGGTCAAATATAAGACAATTCGAACCATCTTGGCAAAGGTAGCTATAGAAGATTAGAAGCTTAAACAAATGGATGTGAAGACTACTTTTCTCCATGGAGAATTATGGGAGAAGATCTATACGAAATAATGCAAGGGATTTAAAGAAAAGGGCAGAGAAGATTAAGTGTGCTCACTAAAGAAGTCACTATATGGCTTAAAAATATCTCCCAAGAAATAGTACAAGAGGCTTGGTAGCTTTATACATCAGGCAGGCTTCATCTGGAATGCTTACAATACCTGCTCCTATTACAAAGATGCAAGTTGTTATAAAGTTGCATTCTTGATGTTGTATCTAAATGATATGTTAATTACTGGCAATAACATGCATAAGATAGCCTCATCAAAGAAGATTTTGAATGAAGATTTTAACATGAAAGATTTAGGGCCTGCAAGGAAGATACTAGGAATGGAAATCAAAAGAGATAAGAGTAAATGTAGGCTTATGTTATCCCAAAAATCTCACATCCACAAAGTTACTGAAAAATTTTAGATGCTACAAGTAAAATCAATAAGTGTTCCAGTTGGAAATCATTTCAAATTATCTATTTAGAGTTGTCCAAAAACTAAAAAAGAAAAGCAGGAAATGATAAACACCCATTACTCAAATAAGGTGAGGAGAATCATATATGCCATGATCTATAGCAGAGTTGATTTGTCATATGTAATCAGACTGCTTAGTAGATACATGGCCAATCTCATCAAAGATTATTGACAGGCAATGAAGTGGTTATTATGGTACTTAATTAGAACAAGAAGCTTAGGTTAGCTTATGAAAAGAAAGGTTTAATTCAGTGAGGATTGGAAGGGTATGTAAACGCTAATTTTGCTGGAGATAAAAGCAAAAGAAGATCTCTTTTTGCTTATATTTTAATTTTTAAAAGACATTGTCTGGGTTAGAAAGCTCAACTTTAAGTTAATGTTACTTTATCCAGCACTAAGGCAGAGCATATATTAATTACAGAAGGTTTTAAGGAAGTTACCTAGTTGCTTGGGTTGCTCAGTTATTTGTAGTTTTATAGAGGTCCCATTATTATGTTTTCAGATAGCCAATCTTTAATGCATCTTTGTAAGAATCCAATCTACCATGAATGCAGCAAACCCCTTGATGTTAAGTATCATTTTATGAGAGAAAAAAGTAGAAAAAGGGTTCATACTACTGGAGAAGGTTGTCACTGATGACAACCCCATTGATATGGCCACGAAACCTATTTTCTTGGAAAATATATAAGTATTTAAAGATTATTAGGTTAATATTCAATGACATAGAATGAATGAAAGGTTGAAGATGCATTGAGTCGATTTTATTGGATCAAGAAGGAATTTGTTGAAGAATAAGATGATCTAGCTAAAATGATAGCAAAGACTTCTGATGGTATCGCTTCCAGATCTAGTAGCTAAGTCAAAAAAGGCTTGGTAAGTGACTTGAGCAATGAGGATTATCTAAGTCATAAGCTTATTGCACAGATGGCTGAATCTCTTTACCATGTTAGCAGAATATATAATATATAAAGCCACTATATTTTCTAGTTTTATTGCTATTGTTGAAAGTTTTATACCCTCTTTGATTGAGTCTTTTAAAAAGTACTAGCCTTTGATTATAATTGAAGAATTATAGCACTACAAGCAATGAAATTATTTATCTCTATGAGAGAGTTTCATTAATTATATAAGAAGACTAAGTGTCTTTAGTTATTGGTGTCTAATGTTGGATTCATTCTTGATGTATTTATAAAGTTCGATTCAGGATAGTGATTAATCTGATTTCTTCATTTGTTGAAAATCTCTTAATGTTTACTTTATCAGAATCAAGAAAATTTAAGGTTAAGTTTACATAAGGTTAAAATAGAAGTTATATTCAACAACTAGTATCAAAATCTATTAAAGATTTAGCAAGACTTCAAGAAAGTCCTTTGAAGAAACTACAAGATTTAGTTTCACGATGAGGACAACGAAGTTTGACATAGAGTGCTTTAATGGCAAAGGAGATTTTGGGATATGGCTTCCAAGGATGAAGGCCATTCTTGTTCAACAAAAAGTGGCTCAAGCACTTGCTGGTGAGAGAAGTTGCCATATACCATGTTTGCAATAAAGAAAAAAGATGTCTTGGAAAATACTTATAGCATAATGATCTTGTATTTGAGTGATAATGTGATGAGGCAAGTATCAAAAAAGAAAACTGTAGCTAAGCTCTGGACCAAGCTTGACAACCTATATATGACAAAATCACTATCTAAATTAATTTATCTCAAAACAAAGCTTTTTGGATTCAAGATGAATGAAGATAAGAGTCTTGATGGGAATCTTGATGAGTTCTCTAAGATAGTGATTGATTTGGAGGATATCAGTGAAAAGATTAGTGATAAAGATTAAGTTGTGATGTTGTCAAACTCACTACCTCCTACATATAACCAATTGAGAGATACAATAAGGTATAACAAGGACACCTTGCCAGTGGAGGAGCTAGAGTCAACCATAAGATCAAAAGAGCATGAATTAATGTAAAACAAGGGGCTGAAAGCCTTAAAAGTAACAATGAAGCCTTAATAGTTAGAGAAAGACCTGAAAAAAGATAGAATTCTCAAAGGAAGGATTTAACTAAACATAAAAGTTCAGTGAGGTCGAAATCAAAAGGAGTTGGAAGGAAGTTTTATTCCTGTGGAAAAGCTGGCCATATCAGAAGGTTTTACAAGGAATTAAAGAAGAAATTATAATAACAACAAAATAAGGAAAGAAATGCTACAGTTGTAACAAAGTCTTTAAAGAGGGAGATGTATTGGCAGTAACTAAATTAAGAAGCACAGAAGAGTTGATTCTGGATTTTTCTTATAACTTTCATATATATCCCTAGAATGAATGGATTAGGGACTTTAAAGAGGTAAACAATGGAAGGATGATTATGGGAGATGATCATTCTTATGATATCAAACGGATTGGCTCCATAGCTCCAAGCTTAATGATGGTTCAACAAAAATACTTACAAATGGGAGGAACATTTTCTCAGTTGAAGAGAAATTTAATCTCTCTTGGTTCTCTAGATGAAAAAGGTATACGTCTAAGATTGAACATGTTATCCTCAAAGTGATAAAAGGATCATTAGTTATACTTGAAGGAGTGAAGCAAAATGGGTTATATGCTTTGCGAGGAAAGGAAATTACTGAAGATGTTGATGTTGATGTTGCTGTTAAAAGTGATGAGAATATTGCTCAGCTTTTGCACAAGAGCCTTGGCCATATTTTGAGAAAGGACTACAAGCCTTAAGCAACCAGGGATTACTGCGAAAGGACAAAGTATCTCACTTGGAGTTTTGTGAGTTTCACTATGTTTTCAAACCATTTATATTCTACTCTTCCAAGTTTTACTAATGTAATTTTTCTACATGGTCTAGAGACATGATTCATATCCCCCATTTCCATTGTGTAATTCAAGTTAGATTATGTGAAAAGATATTGTTGTGCCTTTAACATCTTTTTGCCCTTGTTTCATTTGCTTTGTTTGATGGAAAATGTACTCACCATTTTTTTGGAACATGTTTATGTTTGTTTGCATATGTTTCTACTTTCTTATTGACCAATTACATTCTTGATTTTGTTACTTTTGGTACGAAACTCAATCTAGAAGCTTTATTTTTCTTCAAGTTTTATTATCACTTAATTATTTTTCTTGAAATGTATCACTATTAAATGTAGATTTCATCATTTAGACATTATGTTATTTCCTTATAATAATATTGAATATTAGTAGGCAAGAAATTATTTAGTTGGATTAGCATAATTCTGACATTAACTATCTGATTACCTTTTACATTTCTTCACTTATTTCCTTTAGGTGCTTTTCTCTGTTAACAACATGTAAATAATCTTCCACTGTGAATAACTAAAGAATTATAAGATTGAAGAGGAATACCATAACCTAAATAATAACTAATTTTTTCAAAGTGTTTTAGTGATAAGCATGTTAGCATAATAGTTTGGTTCTAAATTAATTTGTTATGCGTGGGAGTATTAGATTAAAATACTTTTTGAACTATGATTCTTCCTTTTTTAATGGTCTTACAGCACATCAATTGTTACGTGTCATACACCACAAATGACCCTCTCTTATCTTAACCTTTTCTATACTTCATAAATGTTTCTAAATGTATGTATTGGTAATAAGACACAGCTAAAAATTAAGCCATATGGATTTTTCATTAAACAACATGGAGAGTCATAATTTGTTTTCATGGAAGTCAATGTCCAGCTTTGCGAACGGTCTTCAACACCATGGGAAAAAACCACAAAAAAACTGAGGTAGGAGGTTTTAGCTTCTAGATTACAGAACTCGCTGCTTATAGGATTTGATCCAAGAAACTTCTCCCTGATTAGCAAGCAGCCAGGTGCAAATAAAAGCCAAAACCATTTCCTTTCTCTTAACCCATGCCAATGCTTAAAATCTTCAAGCACTTTTACTGATTTTGAAGGAAGGACACACTTTGTGAGTATACCAGTTGGTTGTCTTTAGTTAAGATTTTCTTGAGCTTTATGCAGTCTTTTTTCACCTTTTAACATCAAAATGCTTAGTTCGTTCATGATATAATAAGTTTTTACACAAATAAATGGTTAATTAGTTATTTGAAAACATCATCAAATCCAAGCTATACATCTTCACCTCCTTTAATCATCAAAGCAATCATACACCTTCTTTAAACCCTTCTATTATAGCTATATACTCAGGCTTCATAGTGGAGAGTGCTACGATCTATTAAAGTTATGCCTTCCAACTAATGTAACACCCATCAAGCATGAAAACAGAGGCTGGGAGTGACCCTATTTTCGTTCTATGACCAATGAAATTAGTATCAACACATCTAGAAAGTCCTTGCTTGATGAGTCTCTCTTTGGCATACATAAATCTATAACCCTTAGTTCCATTGATATATCTTAGTAACCACTTCATTGCTTGCCAGTGTTTTTACCTAGATTGGCCATATATTTGCTAAAAAGGTTGATTAAATAGCATAAATCAAGCCTACTGTAGATCATAGCAAACATGAGTGACCCTATTGCATTTGAGTAGGGTATATAGCTCATTTCTCTATTTTTTTCTTCTGAATTTGGGCAACTATAGGCAGACAACTTAAAGTGTGTTTTCAAGGGTTTGGTAATAGGTTTTGCTTGGTGCATGGAGAATTTTTCACCAGCTTTTGTAGATAATTTTCTTAGAAGAGCTTGAGCTTCCTTTCAGTTCTATCTCTCTGAATTTCCAACCCTGAGATTCTTTTAGCTGGACCTAGGTCCTTCATATTAAACTCCTTAGTTAGAATTTTCTTTACCATGCAAATTTGGTATTCGCTACTGCCTGTTATAAGTGTGTCATCAACATAAAGTAAAACCAAGATAGCATCCTTGTAGCCAACATTCTTATGATATAAGCATGCATCATATGACTTTTCTTGAAGCTATGACTCAACATGAAATCACCAAATCACCTACACTACTGCTTAGGGGATTTGTTTGAGCTCATATAAATATTTTTCAAAAGGTAAACCTGGTTTTCCTTGCCTTTTGCCTCAATGCCTTCGGGTTGCTTTATGTAAATGGTTTCTAATGACTCTTCATGTGGGAATGCAGTTTTTGACAACTATCTACTCCAATTCCCATTTTATACTTAACAATAAGAGAGAAGATCTTAGTATAATTAACTTCTTCAACCTGAGTGTAGCCTTTAGCTACTAACTTGGCTTTGAACCTCTTTAGAGCTCTTTCTGTTTCTTCTTCTTTGATCTTGTAAATCCACTTGCAGGCCACTTCCTTGTGCTTTTTAGGCCTTTTTACAAGTCCTAAGTCTTATTCTTTTTTTTGAAGAGGCAATCTCTTCCTTCATAGCATGCCACTATCCATTTTTTCTAAACATAAGATATCTGAAGTTTCTAGGTCCCTTATCCTCTTACATACATTCAGCTATGTTAAAGGCATAAGTAATAAATTCTCCCTTAGCCAACCTAGTGCTCGACTCCTCACCTAACCTTGGTGACTGAATGATTCTCTAATCCCTATCTCAAACTGATATTGATGCAGTTGATTATGCTAATCCCTACATTGTAGTTTTTACTAATCATCATTTACAGGGGTAATTTGTTGCTGCTTTCTTTATGACCTTGGACCAATTGATTCTAAAACTCATTTAGTAGGGGCTTGAGATCCTCTCAATTCTATCTTAACCCTGTTGACATCCTTATATTCCTCCAATCCTTCTGGATATTTATTACTGGCAACAACACCTCTTTGTTAAGCATATGGCAGAAAAGTCTCTTAGAATGTGATATCTTTAATAGTTAAAGTCTTATAGACTTTTTTCTTTTTTATACAGATCTTATATCCCTTCACTCCTTTAGGATCGCCAAGGAAAACTCCTTTTACTGTCCTTGGATCAAGCTTCCCTTCTCTTTGGTGTGAAAAGGCAGCATACCTAAACACCCTAAAGTAACTGAGATTGAAGGCTTTTCTAGTCCATTTATCTTAAGGTGTCTTCAAGTCTATGCCTTTGAAGGGCATTTATTTATCAATACACAGCTATGGTAGTTACTTCCCCACAAAAACCCTTGTTAAGGCCAGAGGTGAATGGCATATGCCTCACCTTTTCGTGATGGTTCTATTCATCCTTTCAGTAACTTCATTCTACTTCGAAGTATTCCACACTATCCTCTGGCTCAAAATCCCACGCTTCTTACAATAAGCATCAAAAGATGAGCCCAAAACTCTAAGCCATTATCAATTCTCAAGGCTTTATTCTTTCTTCCATTTTGGTTCTCCATCAACTCCTTCCATTCTTCAAAACTTTCAAAGCATTCATCTTTTGTTTTTAACATATACAACCATACGTTTCTTGAAATGTTGATGATAATAAAGAAGAAATACCTGTATCCACCATGGGTTAGAGTTGCCTTTAGCACCCACAAATCCGAATGCACCTAATCTATAATTTCAACTGAGTTATGCTCCCCAACTATAGCAAAGTTCAACCTTTGTTGCTTGGCTAACTAAAACATATTTCCCATCGAAACCAAGATGTGAAACTTTATCCTTGCTTAACAGTCCTTGATTAATGAGGATTTAAAGCCTTTTCTCATTATAATGCCTAAGCCTTTTATGCTAACGTTGGGCTGCACCAAGTTCTTCTTTCGCAGCTATTACTACTTCTCTTATCATAACCTTGCCTTTAAGAATGTATAGGTCATTCTCTTTAATTCCTTTTAAGATTACCAAGAAACCTTTCAAGACTTTAAAAGTGCCTCTCTCTAGAGCATCCCTTATCATTCAACAAGCCTAAGGAAATCAAGTTCTTTTCTGATTGTGCCTCTCTTCCTTCAAGATCTTGAGGGTTCCATCTTTTAGCTAAAAAGTTATGGTTCTGATGCCTTTAACTTCATAGGATTGATCATTCCTCATGATAACTATTCTTCTATTTATCTCCTTATGCTCTTGAAACCACTCAACCTTGGGACACATGTGATAGGTGAAAGCTAAGTCAAGAATCCAGAAAATATCTCTACTTGACAAAAAAACTATTAGTTTTCTTTGTCATTTTCATTCTACTTTTGGAATGAGTCAGACTTGGACATTGATGGCATGGTGAAAAAGACAACCAACTTTTGTCTTGTTCCTCTGTTTGTCAAAATAGGCTATGAACCATATTGGATGGAAAAGCAAACTAGTATATCTCATGGGCAAGAAAATAATGTCTCTTTTCTTCTTTTTTTTTAACAAATAAGACTTCATGATGTGAGAAAATTAAAGAATTAGTTAGGATGTTGTTGAAAGCTCTACTCTTCTCTGTAGAGTTCATGAATTTATCTAAATTTATTATTAAATTGATACTTAAGGAATGCCTCAAAAGTGGTTGTAGAAAGGGACATGAAAAGAATCTATTAACTCCAAAATAAGCCGATGGATACCTTTAGGATTTCGTTGCTTCTTTCCTTCTTAATTACTTTCAAATGATATCAAAGTGTTAATGAATGTACGATGATGACGTAGTTGTCCATGGCCCAAATGGATCACCTACTTTGATGTTAGAGTATGAGCACTTATTAATTGTGGCAACAATGAAGAAACTCTTCAATCTCTCCTCACACCTCCTAATAAAGAGGGATGCATCGGGTGGATCCTTTGAAAACATAGTTCAATCTCAAAAAGAACCCATAATTGATTACGTAGGTCACTTACTTAACCTAATTGCTCATCCTTCTTTTCGTATTAAGAAAAAGAGTTTATTACTAGTGACTTCTTCGTATGATTTTTCTTTGATAGTTTAATGTTCTTTGTATGAACAGAGCAACTTTCAACTATGGTAAAGATCAAGGATGGTAAGGAAAATGAAAATGCCAAGCTAAGTAAATTCCACCAGGAGTTATTGTAACTTGCAGCTATGTTGAAAGGTAAGAATATCTTAACTAGTTACCTAGAAAAAATTAGGAAGGCGATGATTGTGAGGGAATGGAAGGAGTACATGAAGGATGCTGTGAAACATTTCGAAGAAGGAGGACGATATGCCTAGAAAATAGGAGTTGATGGTAAATAAATTATGAAAATGAAACCTTCACTTACCACCAGATCTTGGGACACTTCATTAAGCATCATTTTCTTTTAGGATCGAGAAAAAGGGAAATAGAGAGATCAATAATGAAGATGATACCATTTCTTTCGTGTCTCTACAGGTCACTTGGTTCAAGAACATTTTAGAAATAAATATTTCCCATCTAAATGGGCGAGATGATCATTTGTTTAAAAAGAAAAGTATTTGTCGAGTTACATAAGAATTTTGTTTGTACGTATGTACACATCAAAATCTGCATGCTAGAATCCTATTAAAACAGACTGATATGCAAGACCTTGTTGGGAAGTCCAATGCCTTGTAGCATCTTGACAAAACTTGCAATTCCTTGGATTATTCCTTCAAAGCCTTGCTTGGGATTCCAGTTTTTATTGATTTACCTAAAAAAGTGATGAAAAATTAATATTGTTTGAATAATTATCTGTAATTATCGAACTGTAAAATGCAATTATTGCAGCAATAAGTTAAATAAGGCTACAGATGAAAAAGAATAATATCAGCAATTAGTATAGAGCATATATAGGATAATGATGTCTATTGAGGCAGTGCGGTAGAAGGAGATGTAAAAGCTAACAAGTCAAAGGCGAAACAAAATTGGCAACAAGTATGTCTTTTCATGTTTTGTTGGCTTAGGAATTGCATGGTTTATGCATTTAATAATAATTGGTATTTGCTCACAAGGAAAGTTTATTATCATTCTTTATAATAACAAGATTGATTTTAAGTTCTATTCTTTATCCTTAATTTATTTATTGTTTAAAGTGTGATAAAAGGAGGATGGAATAGGTAAAGAAGAAATTTTTAGATGGGACCAAAAGAATAGTTTTTTATGTAATTGATTTGAAGTGATTTGGTATTATTTTAAGTATTTTGATTTACAGTACTGCCATAGGGAGAGGGAAAGGGAACATATCATAGAGTAAACTAACATAATTGATCTCAAAAGGTAGAAGACTAACATTCTAGCCCATTCAAACTATCTAGGAAAACTCGATTCTTCCTTCTTTTTTTTTTTTTTTTGAAAAATGTGGGAAGATACCTACACTGATGAAAAATAACATATTACAGTTAAATTTTATTTTATGTTGTATTATTAATATGCATATTCTTATTTTTTTGTATATTTAATAGATTCTTAATACATTGAGTATTCATAGAGATGTTGAAAAGAGTGATAAAAATCTAGTGTCTGAATCTTCCTAGGGTAAGTATTATTTTTTGTTCCTATGAAATATTTACATTTTGTGCATGTTCTTACATATATTTCTCATCTTCAAGTCACACATTTTGAACTAACCACCATTTGTTGAGATTGACAAAATGATATTTTTTGGAGTTAGTGTATTAACTTTTAACTCTTTAAATTTAAGAGCATTAGTAAACCTTTTATATGAAAGTATATTTTTATTAAATGACTATTTGATATTTGGATTTTTTTGTTATGTAAGAAAATGATATAGATAATATTTTAGTTGTGAATGAGTAAATTTGTTTTAATTACATTGTGAGTTACAAGTTTAAAAATTTTGTATTTTAATTGTAATTTTTTAAAAAAATAGTAATAATTTGTTGATGATTGCTAAATGATTTTTTTTAGCGGTTTTTATTCAATGATCAGTAAATAATTAATAATTCGCATTCATTTTAGCTATAACTATTTAATGATCGGTATATAACTATTTGTAATCATTTTTGTGTCAAATGTTAATTGTCTTAACAAATTTATAGTTTGGTTTGTATTGATAATTATATTAATATGTAATAGTAAAAATTTAATTTTTAATTATTGAAAAGAATGAAGTCCAAGTTGCTTTTAATAGCAATTGTTAATTTTTTTATAATTACCTCTAAATACGTAGATATTTATCGACAATTATTAATTGCCATTAAATATATAGACATTTAGTGACAATTGGTAATTGCCATAAACAAAATAAAAGTTAATTTTGCTTTTAGTGACAATTTTTATTTGCCTTAATAATTGCTATTAAATAACTAGATGTTTTTGCAGTAATTGATAATTATCACAAACACCATAAATATCAATTTATTTTTAGTGACAATATATAATTATCATAAATAAAATGGATCTCAATATACTTTTAGTAGCATTTATCAATTGCCTCCAACAACTGCTGGTAATAATATAGACTTTTAGTAATAATTATATTATATATTTACTAACAATCATGATAATTACCGCTATAAGGTTTTCTCGACCCCAGCTACATTAACTTTTGAATAATTACTGATAAAAACTTTAGTGGCAATTGTAATTGCTGCTAGAACTCTAAATAATTATCGGTAAAACTCTTTCATGTTATAGTGTGATTACTGAGAATTAGAAGCCCTTTCTCACTACAATGCCTCAACCTTCTATGTTAAAGTTAGGTTGCACTAAGTTCTTCTTCAGCTATTATATCTCCTATCATAACTTTGCCTTTAAGAATGTATAGACCTTTCTCTTTAATTCTTTTTGGGATCACCAAGAAACCTTTCAAGACTTTAAAGGTACATTTCCAGAGTATCGCTTATTATCCAAAGAGCTTAAAGAAATCAAGTTCCTCCTTAGTTGAGGCAAATACCTCATTCCTTCATTTACTTCTTTATAGTCTTGGAACCACTTAGCCTTAGAACATATGTGATAGGTGTAAGGCAAGTGAAGAATCCATTCATTTGAGACTTTAGATTTTGTCATAGCTAGCGCATCACCTTTTTTTTCAAGGGAATCTGCAGCCACAGCTGCATGTGTCTCCTTGGTGGGTTACTCACCTTGATTCTTCTTAAACTCTCTATAAAACCTCTTAATATGGATAAAGTTCTCATAAAAGGATCAATTCTAATAGTATGCTTGATTTTTTATCACCTTTTTTTTCTTGCTTTTGCAATTAAGATTGGTTGTGGATGGTAAGATTTCATGTGCACCACTTTTTAATTTTTCTTATTTTCATGTCCTCTAAAACCAGACCAAGAATTTGATACCTATGCAAAACTTGTTGTAAATGCTATTAGACTATTTTGTGATTCTTTAAGGAAATTGGCGACAAAGATGCAAAACCTCTGATTTGTCCTAGTAACGGTGGTCATGTTGTTCTGTCTTATTACTATTCTTGATTGTTCTTAAAACTAAGGGTGGATGTGTTGTTTTCATGCTGCCACAGTTGGGAAGAACCATAGCTGACACCACAAATTCTAGCACTACAATAGCTTAGCTCCCCAAACCACATAAGGATGAAATTCAGTTTATACTAAATGCCATCAGTGACTACCTTAATGTCAAGGTATGTAATGACACCAATATGGTCCCCTATTTTGTATATATGTGTGTATACTTGCTTTATAGTTTTATTGGCTATGAAGCCTCTTGGCACCAATTTTCTCACTCCCCAAACCATAAGGGAAAAAGAGTTTATTTTAAGCTGTCAATTATTGGATCTTACCAGACATCCATGATTGAACATGCAAGCCCGGTGATTGATTAAATTATTACATGCCCTTGAATGACCTATCTAAAGTGATCATTAACACGTGCAAGGCGATACTATGGTAGTGGGACCTACAACAATCAACCACGATGGCATGTTAGGGTGTGGGTGTCAGTGTGGGTATGGATTGGTCCAAGTAGGTTTTGTGCCCATGTGCATCAGGATGAGAATGATTCGTATCTAGTTATTTTTCAAAATTGGGCTTGGTCTTATATGATCAATGTGATGGGCTAATCCTAAAGATAGACTATTGTTAAGATTACATACTATTTAAATTAGAATAGGCAAAAAGGCTGTGGATTTAAATGCTACTTAGTCCATGAGTCCTAAAAGTATTCACCTATTCGGAATTTGCAACTTACAATTGTTTTGAAGGCTTTGAGGAGTGAGAAAATTGGCTATTATAGGTTAGGTTGGTTTCTCTTGATCCATTTTTAGATTTTAAGAATTTTTTTTAGTAATTTCCTCTTGCTTAAAGATTTATTAGTAGTTTCTTCTTGTTTGATGATTTAATGGTTTGAGCAGTTTTCATACATGAAAAATAAATATATGCATTCTTATTGCATATTTCTCTTTGAATTGAAATCATGTTTCCTATAAATATTCTCTTTGAATTAAAATCATGTTTCTTATAAATACTTTAATTTACTTGTAACTAATGACTGAACATGTTGTATTCATACATATTAATGTTGTGACATATAATCGATTAGTGCCTCCTTTCCGTTTAAGTGTTATGTTTATTTGTTTTGAGATGTTACATCTGGACTAAGCAATATTCTTTAAGCATAATTTATTGAAATATGATATTTGATTGCCCGATGAACACAGTATCTTGTGTATCATTCTGGATCCTTATAAAGATGGATATGCTTACTTAATGAAATAAAAATTAAAAAGAAAAGGAAGTTGGAATTATGAGCTTTCTGTCATCTATTATTATAGTTAAAGGTCTCGGGGAAGCTATTAATTTGAGATTGCCTATTAATGTCATTGTTGCCTTGGTTTTTAATGTTTATTTGAAAACAATATCTGTGTCTTCTACTTAAACTATATTTGACTCTACTGTATTGGGTTATTTTCTTACCCAGTTCATTAACAGCCTAACTATGGTATAATGTTAAGTCTGCAGAATGTGAATAGCATGTTGGTTTAAGAGTAATCTGCAGATAATATTTTATATTTTCTTGAAGAAAACAAAAATAGATACCATGCATCATAATGTTGAAACTGTGAGTGCTTCTGAGGTTAAAATTAATAAAATTAAGTTCTATTGAAAATTTTAAAGTCTTTTAGGATTTTATTATCTCCTCGAAAGTGATGGACTAATTTCGAAGTGTTAGGATTGGTAAGTGCTACAAATGCAATTAAGTTTTTATGAAAAACGTTAAAAGTCTTCAAGAACTTCATCATCTCTTAGAAAGTGATGGACTAGTTATAGTCTAGCGGAATGGTCAAATGATCTGTTATCAATAAAATTGAGTTCATCCCATTGTGTGAATCAATCTTGTAACTTGAGTCCATCCCATTGTCTAAATCAATTTTATCTTGCCTTATGATTTGATTTGATTTTCATGTAGTTTAGTTTCGTGCATGAACATGTGATGGTTACTATTTTTATGTTAAGATTTTAAATCCACTTTTTTATCTTTAGAATGAGAACATGGGAAAGCAGCTTATCCATGAATATTTTTTTCTTGAGGTTGAGGTTGCGTACTGTGCTTACTATAACTAACTATGAATCCATGATTGATTTCGTTATTATGCGGTTATGACTTGTTTTCCTTGATAGCAACGCAGTAAGCCAAGCATTGCCACACATTAAAGAGATATTGGCAACTAAACACAATTGGGACAAGTTAAGGCTAAAGCACAAGTTGTAAATGGCTAAAAATTCTTGAAAACTTTCAAGTCTTCTAAAAGTGCTCATTCTAGATAATAAGCAATATCATTTCCTTCATTCACTCTATCATTTAAGGTTTTTCAAACTTTCTATATAGTTACTGACTTGTTCGTATCTACATCTAAGTAATCCACACAAGCAAACAGGATTAAAGGTTATACATATCCACTTTTGCACCATATTTTCTTAATGCTAATACAATATATGTATATATATATATATATGTGTGTGTGTGTGTGTGTTTTTATATATATTGCTTTTATATTTGGCAAATGGCAGTAGTTTGTACGTTATGAGACTATAGCTTTCACATCTTATTAAAGGCAATTGATTCTTTAGAGCTTTCCACAAAAGCGCTAGAATAATATCACCAGTTGAACTAAAAAGGTAGTGATAACAAATATAGTAATACATTTTAGAGAGTCAATACCATGCAAGAATTATCCAAAAAGGTAGTTTTATATTATCTTATGATAAGTAACACGAATGAAGATAACACTATTCAAACAAATTATAATATGAAACAATAAGAAAAAAATCAACTCTTTAATCTATTATATCATCACAAACACCTTTTTTAAGGTTAAACAAAATTAACGGATAAAATCAAGGTAATAAGTTTTCTAATAAAAAAATATAAAAATATTTAAATCATTTATAATATTAATGTAAAAAATAAAATAATAAATTAAAATTTTTGAATCATTAAAGATTTTTTGTACCATTTTATTTACATTGATATTAATATGTGAAAAATAAATAATGCATTATTGATTTAACAGATTATAAAACCATTTATTTATAAAAATTTATACAAATCAAATTATTATAGAATATCATATATGTTAAAAAAATTTAAAAACTAAACCATAATAATCTTTTCTTGTGATCATATCCTATCTTGTTTCTCACTAATTTCATGAAAATTGAGGAAAAATCGATACATAACATGTGATTAATCCATATAGAAGTTATACAATTATTTAATAAACACTATTGTTTCCACTTGTTTTACTTTTAACAATTTTCAATGCATAGATCCTATAACATTTTCTTCGATTTTTAACTTCAACTTCAACTTTGATTTCAATTTTCTTAATTATTATTTGGTGGATATATTTCTGAAAAAAAAAAAAAGTGTTTTGTATGGTGGAAATGAACGGTTGGTGAAGGGATTGTAGGATTTGTAGCATTTGAAAATATTAACTATTAACATTAAGACAATTGTTGGTCTTAAACAATTTTTGGGGATTCCCAAGTCACAAACATGTATTAAAGCTTTATCTCTTGCTACACTCGATGCTCTAGATTCGCTGGATATTTCATTTCTTTCAAATATGAAACTTCTTCGTTCCTTCTCTATGTTGGCTTCTTATATTTCTATTAGGTTTTAGGTTGATTAGGTAAGCAGACAAAAAATGTGCGAAAATCTGAATGATGTGAACAACTTGGCGATTCCAAGCAGTAGATGTTTTGACAACCTTTGTTAAGTAAAAGTCGTCAAATGCAATGGATTGAAGGACTTCACATGGCTAATATTTGTCCTAAATCTTACTTATCTCACTATATCAAGCACTGAAGTGGAGAAAATAATAAGTGAGGGAAAGATGAATGAAGTTATAGAAGGAGGAAAATATTTGGTCCTATTTGGAAAACTATAAGTGCTTAAATTGCATCACGTGCATGGACTAAAAAGCATCTATTGGATTCCCCTTCCTTTCCCATCTCTTTAGAGAATCAATATGTTTCGTTGCTCTAATCTTAAGAAGCTTCCACTCAACTGTGATAATGTTAAAAGACAAAGTTTGGTTATTGAAGGAGAGGAAGACTACCTAAATGGACTCAAATGGGAAGATGAAGCTTTAAAAAGTGTTTTTCTTCCTCGCTGGAGAGTATTATAAGATAGATAAGCATTCTGAAAGAAATTAATAATGTACTCCATTAGTTCATGCACTACTTTCTTTTTGCTTCTTTTATTACTCAAGTGTTTATGATGTTGTATCTTAAATTGAATTAAAAATAATATTAGCTCTAATAAGGTCATCTTTGATTTGAGCTTTACGAAAGGCTCATGATATGTTGGTCGTGTTTGAATACGCTTTTTCAAAAAGTTACATCAAACAATAAAGTTGAATGACCAAAGCAGAAGTCAATGGACCAACATGGGACATGCAATGAGTGTCAGATTGGTAGTAGTAGAGTCAATATAATATTGTCACGACTGAAGGCTGACAGAAAAAGTGAAGAACTAACCCGAAGGTAAATCAAAATGTCACTTATCAATGCAAGGATAAGTTATATTCATGGTAAAATAACAAGAATATCATCCAAACAGCTATTAAAACATATTCACATGTATATTTTAGACAAGCTACTCATTCATTAGCAAAAGCCTTGTTAAATCCTATATTGACACTACAAGAAATAAAAGCTTTAATGAGAGTTAAAAATGGCTTTTAATAACAGTTGTAAAATTATCATTTTTGTTCATGTCATTAAATGGGAGAGATTTTAATGACAGTTCAATAACTATTATTAAAAGTCTTAACTTTTAATGAGTTCTAATATAACTATCGTTAAAAAGGAGGTTTTTAATGACAGTTCTAATAGACTATCGTTAAACGGGTGGGAAAACCCCTTTTTGGCAATCTACTTGATGAATGTTAGGGATTAATAAAAAACTAGATGTATTATTTTAGCATATCATAAGCAAGCCTGCTTGTTGCCAACCCTATAATCATTCATCAACTTCAATGAGAGTTTGAAAGCTCGACAATTGACTTTGGAGAGCCCTTCTTGGACTTAGCTCTTCCATAAAAGCATAGTAGACAATATGTCTAATAGTCCATTAGCAGCGAAAGGAAGCTTACCCAGTGAAGGAGCTGGGTTCAACTATTTCACCAATCAAGAGCAACGTCCCCATGCTGTGTTCTTGTCTCGAGGCCAGTTTGCTATCTTCTCCTTATTGTCAGCCTTTACTTAGTCTTTCTTTCCCTTTATTTTCCCTCTAACTTTATTATTGTCTTTACATCTATCTATACACACGATTCTCAAATTTTTCATTTCACTAGCGAGCGGCATTATTTTTCCCCTATTTATTTTGCTGTCTCAGAGCCAAGTCTTTATCGCTCTCTCCCTGTTCAGCGTCTTGGTATGTGCCATTTTCTACTCTATTTTCTCCATTGTGAACAACCATATTCTCTTTCCTTTTTACTTGATAATTTGCGCACTTAATTGTTGAAATTATTAATGATGATATTAATGATTATGAAATCTTGTATAGGAATATTGTGATTAGATTTGGTAATTATAGAAAAATTTTAGATTTAAAATAAATTTTTTAGTTATTTATTATATGTTTTAATAAATCTAATTTATGGTATATTATTAGGTAATTGTTGAATTTGGTTGTAATTTAAGATAAATATTTTAATTAGATTTTTACAAAATTTTAATTAGTTAGATTTATTAAATTTTATAATTGTTAATTTTATTTATTAATAAATTTAGTTTATATTAGATTATTTAAAATTAATTTAATTAGTTTGTGATGTAAGATAAATAAGTTAATTAGAGTTTTAAAAAATTTAAATTAGTTAGGTATTAATTAAATTCTATAATTGTTAATTTTATAGGTTAATTAAAAATTTTATTTATAGTAAATTAGATAGATAACAGTTTAATTAGAATATAATTTGAGATGAATAATTTAATTAGATTTTTATAAAATTTAAATTAGTTAGATATTAATTAAATTTTGTAATTGTTAATTTTATTTATTAATAAAATTAGTTAATTTATTATTGATTACATGGATAATAATTTAATTATATTGTAATTTCATGACATAAATAATTTAATTAATTAGATTTTTATGAAAATTTGTTTACTTAGATGTTGATTAAATTTTGGAGTTGTTAACTTTATTTTTTCAAATAAATTTAGTTTATGTTAATTACATATTTACATATGGATGATTATTATTAATGTTGAAAAAATTTATCAGTGTTAATCAATTAAATTAATCTATTATATGATAACCATAAAATGTTACTGTTAACCAATTAGACTTCACACATATTCTTTAGATACACCATTTGAGAATTATTAATTGACATTTATTGTCGGTCACGTGTTTGTACGTGCATCAAAATAAATTGTTCAATAATAGTTCTTGAATTATCCAGATTGGATAGTTTGAAAATATAACATTTATGTGTTGTACACATGTAAATTGTTATTCATTTTATTTTGTAAAACTTTTGTGTAGTATCTCCTTTGTTCTTCGAGTACATACTAATGAATATGAGCATGTGTTTCAATTGAAAACACTAACTCATATCTATACATGCCATGTACTTAGAGAACTATGTGAAAATGCTGCCGAAATTTTTACAAGATGAAATGAACAATCAGTTACTATATTATGCTTCACATAAGTATACATTTCTGAATGGTATAGGACTACTTACCTTTGAAGTTTGGGTGGCATGCATAAAACGTTAAACAAGTCGTATTATAAGCCATGTAAATTTTATGTGTCCTCGAAATCGTTTGATAATTATTTTATATTATAATAAGTTTTTAAATTATTAAAATTTTCAAGAGGCAAGTTTTTGGGAACTAATTTAATTAGAACGACTTGAAAAACAAAAAAAAATGAGTACATGAAATCGCCAATGGATGTACTTCAGGCTTATAGATGGATTCTTAAATTAGAAATTTTTAGACGATATGGAACATTTCATTCCGTTTGCTTGTAGTCAACCGGCATTCATGGATGGAGATAAGATAAAGTGTCCATGTAATCGTAAAAAATGTCAGAACCGTCACTATGAAACTGTTGATGTGATTAGATATCATTTAGCTAAATATGGTTTCGTATCGGGATATTATGTTTGGAATTGTCATGGGAAAAACGATGAAAGTTATAATAAAGGGGCAACTGAATATTATGTCGGAGAAGGATCTACCGCTGTGCACAAAGTTAATACATACCAAACAATGGTAATGGATGCTGCTAGTCTGAAATTTAATCTAGAACATATAGAGGAATCCTCTAATCCAGACGCTTAACGTTTTTATGATATGTTGAATGCTGCTAATCAACAATTATGAGATGAATGTCAAAATCATTCATAATTATCTGCTATTGCTAGAATGATGAATATAAAGTTAGAATATTATATTTCGAAAAGATGCTATGATGATATTTGTCAATTAATGAAAGAGATGATGCCTATTGGTAATCTTATGACTGAGAATTTTTACAGTACAAAAAAATGCATGTAAGGTATGGAGTTATCAGTTGAAAAGATTCACTGTTGTAACAATGGGTGCATGATATACTAGGATGGTGAAGACAATGAACTAAGTTCCTATAAGTTACTATTCTTTACTTCATGTAATTAATATATGTCATTGTACATGTTAATTATTTGATTATTGTTAATTATCATCATAGATACTTACAAAAGTTGAAAAATAACATTAAGAATAAAGCAAAAGTGGAAGGCTCGATATGCAATGCATATTTGTTTGAAGAGGCATCATCATTTTGCTCACACTACTTCGAGCCACATGTTAACACACGACATCGAAAATTGTTACGCAATGATGCTGGTGATTATTAGTCGAAAGAGCATGAAGTAAATATCTCGATCTTTAAACATCATGGTCGATCATTTAGAAAGGAAAAATCTAGGTACTTGACAGAGGAAGAATATCAAGTAGCACATACATATGTTTTGTTAAATTGCCTTGAGGTCGAACCATTCACAGAGTACGTATTTGATAACTTAATAGCAATTGACGTAACCATTTGCACATTAAAAAAGTTCTTTGATAATGATCGTCATTTTTCATACTAATATTTTGTAGGATTTATATTTCTCAATCACATGAATATTATCCACGCATAACTGATCGTGAGGTCGACACTCATCTAAAACTTCATTTTTCTAGTTGGTTTAATCCATACATGCGTCCTTCTAATCTAATTTCTTGTTTGGTTAAATCATTTTTGGTTAATGTAGTCGAATGATTCATTTTCTAATACTTATAGGTTCATGATCCACTAAACTTTGTAAACTATAATTCTATCAAGGATGTTGCAAAAGGTCAATTAAGGTCAGTGAAATCATGCCCAGCTTACTATGTCAATGGGTACAAATTTCACACTAAAAGACACAATTCAAATAGAGCTACAATGAATAGCGGAGTCTGTATTAAAGGGTCCAATTATAACGCTGATGAAAGTGACTATTTCGGTATATTGATGGAAGTGCTACAGTTAGAATATCCTGCATTACCAATTAAGAGAACTATTTTATTCAAGTGTGAATGGTTTGATTCTACACCGAATATGGGCACAAAAATACATAAATCGTATAATCTGATGGATGTGAATCATACAAGAAGATTAAATAAGTATGAACCATTTGTGTTAGCTTTACAAGCAGCTCAAGTTTATTATGCTCCTTATCCAAGTTTAAAGCGCGATAAGCGTGATTGGTGGGCTGTTTGTAAGATAAAGGCCAGATCTGTCATTGAACTTCCAGACTCTTATCAAGATGATGAGAGAGATGTCCATCAAATTGAGAACGATATGGACCATCATCTTATATCTTTGAATGATTCAAGTGGAACATTAATAGATATTAATGAATAAGAAGAAAATATGTCAGATGAGCCAGATTTTGAAAATTATTCTACGGAGAAAGAAGATGAAGAATAGGAAGATTTTGAACATGATGATTAGTTTTTTTTTTAATTGTTTAATGTACTATTTTAATTATATAATCTATTATAAAAAATGTGTATTGAACTAATTATTCTTTATATTATCTTTTCATCATGTATTTCAAGGGATTTGAGTTCGATTTTCAAAGAATATTTTCTTGAATTTTTTATTAATTTATGAAACTAAAATTTATCAAGTTCATTAACATGATTAGATGAGAGGTCGAGGGAAAAGAGGTGACTCCGGAGGGAGAAGTGACTTTGGAGGGAGAGGTATGTATCTCGAAATGAGAGATCCACGATCTATATCTTCACTTCCACATATCCAAGATGAAGAAGAGGACATAGTTGACCATCTTCGCATGTTTCAACCTTTTATGGCTTTACTGCTATTAGGATGTCTAGCTTAGGGAGTATGCAAAGTTCAGGTAGACAATTGATTTATGTAAACAATAACATGTAAGTATTTATAATTATTATTTTTAATACTTTTTATCATTATCTTTTATATATAAATATTGTTAATATTTATTCGTTATCTTATTTGACAAGATCGAGCCTTCCCATCAATGCTCTGCGAAGAATTATAAAATTTTTCAAGAGAGAGTTGATCCATGTGGGTACACGTAGAAGATGGTTTATCGGGAAATCAAAGAGTTTTATTATGAGGAATTCAAAGTATGAATAATTATTTACAAAAAAAAAAAAAATTCTATTCCATTTTATCATACTTACTAACACTTATTTTTGCTGCAGAAATATTTTATATGGGATGAGGCTATGGATGGTATGATGAAGGTCGCATGGGAGGTTCGAGGTGCAGATCGATATGCTTATTTGATGTATGCATATCGTCATAAGGTGAAGAATAAGCCTTAATGGCAAATATAATGGAACTGATCAGAGTACAAACAAAAGTGTGAAACTATGTCCCGTAATCGACAAAGCGAAACAAGTGGGTCAGGTCCCTCTCGACATAATGCCGGCTCATGTTCATTGTAAAACCATTGTCGACGCTTGGTATGTATGATATTTAATTTTTTTTGAAGAAATATAAGTGAAAATGTTATAATTTTTTATTATGTATTTTTTTCAAGCCCAGGAGTTGGGCCGTGAGCCTACAGCAATAGAGCTTTTTAAATGGACACACACTAAAAAATTTAATCCTGATGAGTTCATAGATGAGTGTTCTAAAAATGTAAATGTAAGTTTATTGTTTTTAATATTTAATAAGTAAATTTAATTTTATTTTTTTATTTCACTATTCGGTTCAACTAATAAGTTAACAAAATGCTTTATTTATTATAGGAATGGTTTGAAGAGTTGGTTGTCATAGCTTCTTAGCCACAGAGGGATCTTCAGATACACCTGAGGTGGACTACAATAAGCTTTACTATGAGGCAGTAGGTGAAAAGGAAAAGCGTGGAGTGTACAAGCTTGGGAATCAAGCTCTATCATGGCATTCAGACGACAACTCTAGTAATGGATGAGCTGTTGATGATGTAGCTATGCAATATATACGCTCTCAGATGAAGTCTATGGAAGAACTCATACAATTGGAGCGTAAGCCTATAGAAGAGCGTATGGAGGAGGAGCGTAGGACTTTATAAGAGAGATTAGAGGAGAAGTGTAAGGCTAAGGAGCATGATCGCGTACGCTTCGAGATCGAATTACAAGAGTGCTTATAGAGAGAAGTTGATATGAATGAACGCATTCGCGGGATGGAGGCTCTCCTTTTGGGAAGCGAACGCCCAACACCGCCTAATAATTATATGTAATTTCTTGTTCGAATATTGTATTTTATAATACTATAATACATAATCTTGTATTTATTATGTTTTATGAATTTTAATTTAATTTATTTTTATTTAGTTATTTAAATTTATTTTTTATAAAAAAATTAATTATATTAACGACAGATCTATCAGTCACTAATTAGTTTATATTAAAGCCTCTGAGTTTAGCGGCAGATTACTATTCAGTCAGTATACTTAGTGACATACATAAATCGGTCATTAATATAGCGATAAATTCTTATGTGTTACCAAATTAATCTGTCGCTATACTTTAGTGACAAAATTCTTATTTGTCACTAGTTTATCGATAGATTAATATGTGTCACCAGTTTAGTGACAGATCCTTAATGGTCTCTAATTTGTCGCTACTTAAGGACAGATACAAAATTCAGTCGTTAGTTTTTCTCGCGACAAAGATTTCAGCTACTGATTTTATTTATCATTAATCTGTCACTAAAAAATTTAGCGACAGATTGTTTCAATTTAATGATGGATTCATCGGTCGTTAAATCTTTTTTTTTTTTGTGCTAATGGACGTAAGTTCATAAGCTAAGAAGCCCCTAACGGTACGAAATTAGACTGAATCCAACCGAATCACCTCGTGAGCCAAGCTAGGGCACAGGAAATTAATCCCATCGTTTCTTGTCCCTATTCATGATGAGAGTGGGAGAAGTGAAGTGAAGGTTGAGGAAGTCGCTTGTACAATGCATGAAAGTATGGACCCAAGCAAATATGCTATTTTGTTTGGCCAATCCCAAATTCTATGTATTCATGATTGATAAGAATGTGAGGGGAATAGTCTTAAATGATGGAAGGAAGGATCCCCCCTCACTCAACGAACTACCTGTACCAATATATCCTGAAATCATCCAATCGATCTAGTGTGTGCTAATGACCTGCCACAGCAGGCAAGTAGAAGGTCTTGTGCACAAAACTGATTAAATGGCTATCGCTAACATACGGCTCAGCTCACAAAGAGGAAAAGAAGAATTGAATTCATTGTAGGATTTGAATTAACTTTTTATTTATGCTTTAGAGGTCAGTCACAGTTCTATAATCTATAATGGGATGTTCCTTAGATCTAATTTTATAATCGTCCTACCATCCTTGACTTTAGGAAGGAATTGAGTGAAGGATGACCTTACTCTTTTTCAAAGAAAAAAAAAACCGAAATTCTGATTGAGAAACTACTGTAAATAGGTACTCCCTTGCTGAAGATCATTTACTAAACCTCTAGAAAAATACATCTTCTATGTTTTGCTTTTCTGTCCAAGGCTCTTTCGCAGTGGAATCAATTTTGCTAAAGTGCGTGGAGTTTAGATGAAATCAGGGCAGACCTTAGGGTTGCTGTCGGCCATGCCACTGTAGAATTGAGGGTTTATAACAACTTTGACAACTTTCTATGAGAGCTAGTAGATCATCCATTCTTCCTTAAAGTAAAGCAAGTTAACATTGAAAAGTTGTGTTAACTGCCTAGGTTTGTAGAAAAAATGAATTAAAAGATGAGTGCCACAGTAGTAACTTTTAAAATGGTAGCTGAGGCTAGGATTTAGGAAAGATATATATGAGAATAAGTCTGAGGAGAAAGAGCCTTTCTATTTGCTGTTTTGGACCTAGGTTTAAAATCCTATTCACCTATCACTTCCTAGATGGAGCTCTGAAAAGAGACCTATGAATGCCTTGGCTCTAAGCCATATATACCACCATATAATGGAGTATTCAGCCGTGCAACAACTTTCTCAAGCGCTATGGCCTATTTTTGAGCGCATTCATTGCTTTGAGAAATTGGTTATGAGTAAGGAAGCATTTGAGTTGGCACGTAAGGTTAAGGGGTGGCACAGGTTTTCGATAGCTTTTCTAATCTCTATTGTATGTTTGATAGATCTGACTCTTATGTTTATGGGCATAGACGGATCCTTCTGCCCTAACCCAACCTCCTCTCCAAGAAAAGCTTTGATTGCTTTTCACTTGTTTATACAATGAATGTTTACTTATATCATTATGAGTGTTTCAAAAAAGTAAATGTAAGTTTATTTTTTAAAATATTTAATAAGTAAATTGAATTTGATCTTTTTTTATTTCACTATTCGGTTCAACTAATAAGTTAACAAAATGCTTTATTTATTATAGGAATGGTGTGAAGAGTTGGTTGCCACAGCTTTTTAGCCATAGGGGGATCTTGAGATACACCTGAGGAAGACTACAATAAGCTTTACTATGAGGCAATAGGTGAAGAGGAAAAGCGTCGAGTGTACAAGCTTGGGAGTCAAGCTCTATCATGGCATTAAAATAACAGCTCTAGCAATGGACGCGCTGTTAATGATGTAGCTATGCAAGATATACGCTCTCAGATGAAGGCTATGGAAGAACGCATAGAGCTGGAGCGTAAGCCTATGGAAGAGCGTATGGAGGAGGAGCGTAGGACTTTATAAGAGAGATTGGAGGAGAAGCGTAAGGCTAGGGAGCATGATCGCATACTCTTCGAGATCGAATTGCAAGAGCGCTTATAAAGAGTAGTTGATATGAATGAACGCATCCGCAGGATGGAGGCTCTTTTTTTGGGAAACGGACGCCTAACACCACCTAATAATTATAGGTAATTTCTTGCTTGAATATTGTATTTTACAATAATTTAATACATAATTTTGTATTTATTATATTTTATAAATTTTAATTTATTTTATTTTTATTTAGTTATTTAAATTTTTTTTTTATAAAAAAGTAATTATATTAATGACATATCCATCAGTCACTAATTAGTTTGTATTGAAGCCTCTAAGTTTAGTGATAGGTTGCTATTCAGTTGCTATACTCAGTGACAGACATAAACCGGTCATTAATATAGTGATAAATTCTTATGTGTTGCCAAATGAATCTGTCGCTATACTTTAGTGACAAAATTCTTTTTTGTTACTAGTTTAGCGATAGATTAATATCTGTCGCCAGTTTAGCGACAGATCCTTAATGGTCTCTAATCTGTCACTATTTAAGGACAGATGCAAAATTTAGTCGTTAGTTTTTCTCACGATAAAGATTTTAACTACTAATTTTACTTATCATTAATCTGTCACTAAAAAATTTAGCGATAGATTGTTTCAATTTAGTGACGGATTCATCGGTCGTTAAATCTATTTTGTAGTGCTAATGGATGCAAGCTCATAACCTAAGAAGCCCCTAACGGTGCGAAATTAGACTAAATCCAATCGAATCACCTTGTGATCCAAGCTAGGGCACAGGAAATTAATCCCATTGTTTCTTGTCCCTATTCATGATGAGAGTGGGAGAAGTGACGTGAAGGTTGAGAAAGTCGCTTGTACAATGCGTGAAAGTATGGACCCAAGCAAATATGCTATTTTGTTTGGCCAATCCCAAACTCTATGTATTCATGATTGATAAGAATGTGAGAGGAATAGTCTTAAATGATGGAAGGAAGGAACCCCCCTTACTCAATGAACTACTTGTACCAATCTATCCTGAAAACATCCAATCGATCTACTGTGTGCTAATGACCTGCCACAGCAGGCAAGTAGAAGGTCTTGTGCACGAAACTAATTAAATGACTATCGCTAACATACGGCTCAACTAACGAAGAAGAAAAGAAGAATTGAATTCATTGTGGGATTGAAATTGACTTCTTATTCGTGCTTTAGAGGTTAGCCACAGTTCTATAATCTATAATAGGATGTTCCTTAGATCTAATTTCATAATCGTCCTACCATTCCTCACTTTAGGAAGGAATTGAGTGAAGGATGACCTTACGCTCTTTCAAAAAAAAAAAAAAAAACCTAAATTCTAATTAAGAAACTACTATAAATAGGTACTCTCTTGCTGAAGATCCTTTACTAAACCTCTAGAAAGCCACCTCTTTTATGTTTTGCTTTTCTGTCCAAGGCTCTTTCAGAGTGGAATCAATTCTGCTAATGTGCGTGGAGTTTAGATGAAATCAGTGCAGACCTTAGGGCTACTGTTGGCCATGCCACTGTAGAATTGAGGGTTTATAACAACTTTGACAACTTTCTGCGAGAGCTAGCAAATCATTGACTCTTCCCTAAAGTAAAGCAAGTTAACATTGAAAAGTTGCGTCAACTGCCTAGGTTTGTAGAAAAAATGAATTAAAAGATGAGTGCCACAGCAATAGCTTTTAAGATGGTAGCCGAGGCTAGGATTTGGGAAGGATATATATGAGAGTAAGTCTGAGGAGAAAGAGTCTTCCTATTTGCTGTTCTGGACCTAGGTTTAAAAACCTATTCACCTATCACTTCCTAGATGGAGCTCTGAAAAGAGACCTATGAATGCCTTGGCTCTAAGCCATGTATACCACCATATAATGGAGTATTCAGCCGTGCAACAACTTTCTCAAGCGCTATGGCCTATTTTTGAGCGCATTCATTGCTTTGAGAAATTGGTTGTGAGTAAGGAAGCATTTGAGTTGGCACGTAAGGTTAAAGGGTGGCACAGGTTTTTGATAGCTTTTGTAATCTCTATTATATGTTTGATAGATCTGAATCTTATGTTTATCGGCATAGACAGATCCTTCTTCCCTAACCCAACCTCATCTCCAAAAAAAGCTTTTATTGCTTTTCACTTGCTTATACAATGAATGTTTATTTATATCATTATGAGCGTTCCAAAAAAGTAAATGTAAGTTTATTGTTTTTAACATTTAATAAATAAATTTAATTTTATCTTTTTTTATTTCACTATTCGGTTCAACTAATAAGTTAACCAAATGCTTTATTTATTATAGGAATGGTTTGAAGAGTTGGTTGCCACAGCTTCTTAGCCACAGAGGGATCTTAAGATACACCTAAGGTAGACTACAATAAATTTTACTATGAAGCAGTAGGTGAAGAGGAAAAGCGTCGAGTGTACAAGCTTGGGAGTCAAGCTCTATCATGGCATTCAGACAACAGCTCTAGCAATGGACACGCTGTTGATGATGTAGCTATGCAAGATATACGCTCTCAGATAAAGGCTATGGAAGAACGCATAGAGCTAGAGCGTAAGCCTATGGAAGAGCGTATGGAGAAGGAGCGTAGGACTTTAGAAGAGAGATTAGAGGAGAAGCGTAAAGCTAGGGAGCATGATCGCATACGCTTCGAGATCGAATTGCATGAGCGCTTATGGAGAGAAGTTGATATGAATGAACGCATCCGCTGGATGGAGGCTCTCCTTTTAGGAAGTGGACGCCCAATACTGCCTAATAATTATATGTAATCTTTTGTTGGAATATTGTATTTTACGATAATATAATACATAATCTTGTATTTATTATGTTTTATGAATTTTAATTTAATTTATTTTTATTTAGTTATTTAAATTTATTTTTTATAAAAAATTAATTATATTAACGATTGATCCATCAGTCACTAATTAGTTTGTATTAAAGCCTTTGAGTTTAACGACAGATTACTATTCAGTCACTATACTTAGTGATAGACATAAATCAGTCATTAATATAGCGATAAATTCTTGTGTGTTGCCAAATGAATCTATCGCTATACTTTAGGGACAGAATTCTTTTTTGTCACTAGTTTGGCGATAGATTAATATCTGTCACCAGTTTGGTGACTGATTCTTTATGATCTCTAATCTGTTGCTACTTAAAGATAGATACAAAATTCAGTCGTCAGTTTTTCCCGAGATAAAGATTTCAACTACTAATTTTACTTATAATTAATCTGTCACTAAAAAGTTTAGCGACAAATTCATTTTTTTCTAAAAAATTTAGTGACGAATTCATCGGTCGTTAAATCTAATTTTTTTCTATAGTGCTAATGGATGCAAGCTCATAAGCTAAGAAGCCCCTAACGGTACGAAATTAGACTGAATCCAATCGAATCACCTCGTGAGCAAAGCAAGGGCACAGGAAATTGATCCCATCGTTTCTTGTCCCTATTCATGATGAGAGTGGGAGAAGTGACGTGAAGGTTGAGGAAGTCGCTTGTACAATGCGTGAAAGTATGGACCCAAGCAAATATGCTATTTTGTTTGGCCAATCCCAAACTCTATGTATTCATGATTGATAAGAATGTGAGAGGAATAGTCTTAAATGATGGAAGGAAGGAACCCCCCTTACTCAATGAACTACTTGTACCAATCTATCCTGAAAACATCCAATCGATCTACTGTGTGCTAATGACCTGCCATAGCAGGTAAGTAGAAGGTCTTGTGCACGAAACTGATTAAATGGCTATCTCTAACATACGACTCAGTTCACAAAGAAGAAAAGAAGAATTAAATTCATTGTGGGATTGGAATTGACTTTTTATTCATGTTTTAGAGGTCAGTCACAGTTCTATAATCTATAATGGGATGTTCCTTAGATCTAATTTTATAATCGTCCTACCATTCCTGACTTTAGGAAGGAATGGAGTGAAGGATGACCTTAATCTCTTTCAAAGAAAAAAAAATACCTAAATTCTGATTGAGAAACTACTGTAAATAAGTACTCCCTTGCTGAAGATCCTTTACTAAACCAATAAAAAGCCACCTCTTCTATGTTTTGCTTTTTTTCCAAGGCTCTTTCGGAGTGGAATCAATTATACTAATGTGCGTGAAGTTTAGATGAAATTAGGGCAGACCTTAGGGCTGCTGTTGGCCATGCCATTATAGAATTGAGGGTTTGTGACAACTTTGACACATTTCTACGAGAGCTAACAGATCATCCACTCTTCCCTAAAGTAAAGGAACTTAACATTGAAAAGTTGCGTCAACTGCCTAGGTTTGTTGAAAAAATGAATTAAAAGATGAGTGCCACAGCAGTAGCTTTTAAAATGGTAGCCGAGGCTAGGATTTGGGAAGGATATATATGAGAGTAAGTATGAGGAGAAAGAGCATTCTTATTTGTTGTTCTGGACCTAGGTTTAAAAACCTATTCACCTATCACTTCCTAGATGGAGCTCTAACAATAGACCTATGAATGCCTTGGCTCTAAGCCATATATACCACCGTATGATGGAGTATTCAGCCGTGCAACAACTTTCTCAATCGCTATGGCCAATTTTTGAGCCCATTCATTGCTTTGAGAAATTGGTTGTGAGTAAAGAAGCATTTGAGTTGGCACGTAAGGTTAAGGGGTGGCATAAGTTTTCAATAGCTTTTCTAATCTCTATTATATGTTTGATAGATCTGAATCTTATGTTTATGGGCATAGACGGATCCTTCTGCCCTAACCCAACCTCCTCTCCAAAAAAGCTTTGATTTCTTTTCACTTGTTTATACATTGAATGTTTATTTATATCATTAACATTGATAGTTGTATACAAATGGATAGCAATGTTAGTTAAGAATATTCCTTTCTTAGGCCAAGATGGTCTCTTTCTTCCTTCCCCTATTCTTGTCCTTCCCATTGTTGTTGATGGAGAAGCATTGAGCCAAGGAAGGAGTTAAGACAATCTTAGCTATAATCTCTGTTCTTAGTGTCTTTCTCTGCTCTGCATAGCTGTGCATTGAGGGAGCACCTGTGGTGTTAGTAAAGGTTTACACTAGGCAGTTACAAGGTAATACCACTAGGGAAGCTGATTAAGGCATATATTTTTATTGATCGATAACGAAGGGATTACTAATGATGAAATATACAAAAAAGGGCAAAATGCCATATTCTCCTTAACCTTTTGGAACCCATACATCTCTTTTAGGCACGATGAGAATTACTTCATTCTTAAGGCTTAGGGCGCGGTCTTCAATTTTAGCAAATGGCAAAAAAATCGATCAAAAAAGTCAATGTTAGTGTAAAGCATTCCCCAGAAAGAAAATAAGACAAACACAAAGGCTAACAACTCAAGCAATCTACCATTCTCTGTGTTGAAGAAACATAGGAAGCAGAGGTGCGGTTTAAGTGCACTAGGTAGCAAGAATTCCAAATGAAGGATTGGAGGCGTAGCTTTATCTTTCATTTGAGATTGGGCAGCCTCCCTTATTCATACTCCATATAAACAATAGGATTGGACTAAAAAGGTATTGAAAGCCAAGTATGTTGCTTAGTTTCATAGCTCAAATTCCAAATTATCTGTATCATTGAAAACTTGTGATTCTCGTCAAGTCAACTACTTTCTTTTAGTAGCTAGTCGGGTGAGAAGTAGGACAAAGATCTCAATCGGAATCAGAGAATTTCTCACTTGGCACTGACACTTTATCTTTTGGATTGGATTCAACCCCGAAACTTGGTACACAGAGGTTAAGCTTTTCTCTAGTTTTTTCTTAAAGGCAAAGTTAATTAAAGCGGTGCAGCTCCCAAGTACCATTTGTCTCTAAGCCTATCTCCTACCGCTCATTGGGATTTTGATTCCATTTCTTAATCAATGGGTGATTTTTAAATGCTTTGGCCTAGGAAGCATAATGGACTAACTTCTTTACAGGCAGAGTTAGTTATAGAAGGTACAAACAGTTCGATCTAGCCAGTGAGCCGAAGCGTTAATCATAAAAAGAGCTCGTTAGTTTAGCTCTTCAATGATTCCTTCTCACCTGTGCTTGTCGCCTTTTCACCATGGTTGGTTGACTTCAACATTCTAGTCTACCTTCTACCTTTACATGAAGTGATGGTTTAGTTTCTTTTAAAGAAATAAGGTTAGACAAATTAACCATTAAAAAGCCATCGATCAATCAGGCAATTTGAGTAGTCTTTGAGAAGAAAAATAGGTCATTATCATTGTCTTGTCATCCCTGTGGAAAGGAATCATATTAAAAAGGCTACTATTGGTTCTAGTGATGAAGCCATTAAAGTTGAGATTGAATTTCTCATAAGGTAATTAGGCTTTTACCATTTTTCAACTCATTCGACATCCTTTTCATTTGATATGTTCCCATCCATTATAGAAGAGGAAGAGACCTCTATTAAGCCTACCTCAGTTTTGTTGTCTTTTGGATACTAAAAAAATAATCAGAGAAAAAAGTAGAAAAGGCAAGTCCAAACCTATCAAGCTCAATCAAATACAATTGACTGAGACTAGCGATAGGCTTCTTACTCTTAAAAGCTAAAAGATTCCCAGATTTTAATAAGTGAAGGGTCAGGCTTACCATGTTTAATAGAAGACAAGCCTAGCCAAGCCAGTAATCAGAGCTTACCATGGGAGAACAAACCTTACTAAGAAATACCTAGGGTGGGGCTCATTGAAGAAACTCGATGGTCGTATTCTTCTTTTTCCATATCATGGGTTATAGGCTCATCTTACAGAAATTGCGTCCCAGCATGATAGGTTGCTTTTACTAATACAGTAATGGCTTCTTACTCAAGTCAGCCTCCTTTAGTTTGTCTTACAGATGGAGTGGCCTTTTCCCCAATAAGGTCTAGCTTGAAGACAAGTAAGCTATTAAGACACACATAACCACCTTTTTTAGCTTACACGGAATGATTATGGCTCTGGAATGTCTTTTTCTCAAATAAGGTAAAGGCATAGCCTGGGCTAACATATAAAACTAGTCACAGAAAAGGGTGAAAAAGATGAAGGCTAAAGCATTGACTGAAGAGGGGGTAAACACATACTCACCTCTAACTCCTTTTTCGCCTACTGACTATTACTCGACCAAATGCTTCCTACATCATTTAAAAGAGGGATCTAGCTCATAACGTACTTTCAAAGAAACATGGGATTAGGCTAAGATCGAATGGATTTTTCACTCCTTTCTTACTACTCAGCGCTTCTCTTTTGAATCTTCTTACCCCTTTGGAAGCCTAGCTATTCTTTTTATAACTACCGCAGCTACAATGGACAGGATGGGAATGGGTTGGAAAGAAGGAAAAAGCGCAGTCTCCACTTCCTTACTTCAGGACAACAGCTCTATAACTTACATTGACTTGAAAGCACATTTGGTCACTTTCAGGTTCTGATCGTGGAGTCGAAGCTAACTAATGACTATTGGGAATGCCTCATACTAGCAAAATCAGACGCACAATCCATTTTTCAAATAAAGAGTTCTAACTTTGTTACCATGGCTTTGAAAGATGCATCAAAGATCCCTTCTCCATTAACCCATAAACGGGGATGAAAAAGCAAGAAATAGGGCAGTGGGATAGTTAGCACACACTAGTGAATCCAGTACGTAAGTCGCTTTCATTCCTAACGGACCGACACAAAAAGACCGCTTAAGTTACTGTTTACGCACATAACTCATTAAAAGGGGAAGTAAAGATTATACTCCCTACTAGACTTGTTTAAAAGATAAAAAGATGGATGAGCCACTCTCTCTATCTGACTAAGCTTGGCCTTTACATGGGCACCTTGCCCACTGCGCCCCTTGCTCTAGTGCTAGCGTACATAAAGTAGTAGACCCCAGCTCCTTTTAGCTTTCTTTGGTGTGGCTCTTATAACTATGAGTAGCTATTATCTTCTTCCTTATTCTTAGAGAATTAGATATAGAACCATCAGGAGCAAGAGCATTCATTAACAAAGATGGATTGGCTTCGGTTGACCTTCTTACTGTAGGAATGCTTGAAAAAGCTTTGATTCTAATAAGCTCATGACCAATCTCAGAGGTAGCTGGGAACAAAAGGAATAAGTGCTCAAAGCTAAGATTAGTTACTATTGGACTTCTTTCCTTAGAGAGAAGGTGTTAGCAGGGAAAACAGCCTGGTTGATTAAAGTAAAAGGCCAGGGTATAACGCTTTTATTTTGTTTTGTGGGAATACCCGCTTTTCAGTATGGATATCGATTACTAAAGTCTCTTCCCACGGTCTAAGCTAAGCCCAAAAGAGAAAAATGAGAGTTAGATCCATAAATGAAGAGATATTATCTCACAGATGAAAAAAAAAAAAAGAGGTCACTTGTTTTAGTTAAGCAATCATAGAGACCGAGAAGAGTTTGCAGCGAAAACTCTCCCCCTATAAGCCACTTATACGTAGAGCCAAAGAGAGTAATGGGAGGAAAGGAGTTCAAACCTGTCTCAAGGCCTAATAGGTCTATTCCTGTTACTTTACTTACTTCCTTGGTGGAGGTTGAGTTGAAGAAGCTGTGACAGAACAAGCTCTTACAGAATCAGCAGCTATTGAACCCCCAACTATTGGAAGAAGGACTACTGGTAGTGGTTCGTCTTACCTTATTAGTAGTGGTCAGTAGGAAGAAGACTAGCTTTGGCATTCAACAGTGAACCATGTCTTAGATTCAGCATTGGTTGGGCATGGCATTAGATTATGAAGGCGCTTAAGCTAAGCCCTAAAATTTTCGCGCTTTACTCTTACTATTTTGGTTTAGGAAGAGAAAAGCATTGTTTAGCTTGCGTTAGCTTAGATGGTCTTTAAGATGAAATGCAAAAAAGTCTTAATCAAAGATGAAAGTCTTCATCCAGGCAAAGTGGGAATACCTAAGACGATCCGATGAATAATTGAGTCCATACCTAGCTCTAGGCTTTCAAGAAGAAAACCCAAGCTCAAGGGCCTATCTCTGTCATATCGTTAAGCCAAAGAAGAGAGAAAGCCTAGCCCTTAAAGCAAGCCTACTTCACCTTCACTTCCTTCTATACTTGATTCTTAATATGCTCTAAAGGCAGCTAGTGACTCAAGCTCTTCTATAGTGAAATCACCCTCACGTAATTCAATGGTTCAGCTCAAGTTCAAATGGTATCTGGGGTGTACTTCTTATCTGTTGTTCATGAATCCATTTCAAGTTTTAAAGCATACCCAGTCTTTTCTCTTTCAGTTGCTGCTTCAGAGAAAGAAGTTTCATTGGGGAAGGTGGTATCTTCTAGTTGATCATTGAAGCTTTTAACTTAAAGGACTAATCTTTGCTTGAACTTAGCCCGAGTAAGGCTAACTTAAATAAAGATAGCTAGAGGAGAAGCCTTTATATGAAACCATTTCTTTCTCTCTAGGAAGCATAGCCTACTTTCATACTAAAGGTTTGAGACTTTCCTTCTGATCCTAGTTCTTAGCACTGGGAAGAGTCCCTATAACCTACGGAGTAAGGAGTAAGAGAGGAAATTCACCCTAGAATTGTTAGGCTTATTAAACGTAGACAGCATTAGTCTAGTAAGGCTGAAGAATGGTTTTTGAAAAGTACTAGAAATAAAAATTATTCCAATGCTTCAGTGGGCTTTTTCTTAATATGCTGAGACTCATCTTATACAGTGAAGTAGAAAAGCAATGAAGTAGAATTACTGGTATGGTATATGAAGAGAAATTTGACCTATTCGAAGAGAGGTTCGACTTCCATTACCCTGATGTGAAGAAGTACAGCCCCTTAGTGCAAAAGAGATAAAGGAAGGACAATGAGGATGTTGTGTGTGGTGAAGAGCCTTTTCATTTCTAAACGAGCGTGGAAGGCACCTATGCTCCTTTTTAACTGCGAAATACACAAAAGTTAGGGACCAAAAAAATATATTATCTACGATACCTTGTCTGGAGGCAAAAGATGAGCTATGAAAAGAATCTGTTGGAAGGCATAGAGAGAAGGCAGGAAAGCAAAGAAATGGACATGACTAAAAACAGAAAGGACCAAACTCTAATGATAAAGAGTGAAAAACAAGAAATGGATCTACTAGAGGAACAGATGGTGGAAGCTACCTACAGAGATAAAGTAGTGGGAAGCTCCTCAAAAAAGCAAGAGTTTTTACTAAAAAACAAAACAGATTTTGTTTGCTTTGTTCCCTCAAGACATCTACTCAATGAAGAAGTCATAGGATGTGTAGTAGTAGAATGGGACAGCATGCCCAATCCAAGTAGTTCTTGTGCCTCATGGAAAAAAGGAAAATAATCGAGTAAACAGTGGTCCTTCCCTAAATAGGAATAGGTTACATCTCTAGATGGTCATATTCACTATGAGAAAGTTTGCTAGCCAATTAAATAATTATCCTCAAAGGGAAAGTGTTTCCTTCTTTTAAGTTAGTTCTTTCCATAGAACAAAGTAGTGTTGGTAATTGCATCCTTGCCAACCCGCTGTAAGAGTTACTAGCCAACGTACTGTACTCACCTCCATATAAAGAGATTAAATAGCCTATTTTACTTTCACAGGCCTTAAGAGACTGGCCAATAAGTTAAGAGATCTAAGAGATACCTTTTAAAGAACCTAAAGGCCTAGTAAGAATATTCTCTTTTCATTCTTAACACTGACATGTAATAAGCATAAAGAAATTGATTTAGTTTGTCCGTAGGTAAATCTTAACTGGTTTCTTTCTTTTTGAACTCTTAAACGAATTAAAGAAATTAATAAGGCTATGACTTAAAGATACTCTTTATGGACTTCTTTTCACTCTTAACCTTGACATGAATACTTTAATATCATAAAGAACACCCTTAAGTTTCTCTGTAGGTCAAGATTAAACTATTTCTTTTACACTTACCCCTCATTGGCCTAGTAATAAAGGTAATAAGACCAGGCTTGTAGGTTTTCTTTGCCTGACCTATAAGTTGCACATTTGAATCTTGTTCATAAATCTAAATCCATCTTGAAGAAAAAGAACAGCATTTAAGAAAAAACAACTCTAACAGTTAAGTATTCTGGAATCTATGTAAAGTTAACTGCTATAATCGATTCCTTGGGCTGGGAATATGAAGACCTAATAGGAATAGGAAGACATAAACTTTACTAGCATAAAGGCATATTGAAAATGATTTGAATCTCTAGTACCAATGTACGACAGAGAAGAAAGGCCATACCTTATTTCAATATAGGAAAACCTTCTTTCATAGTCGATTGATTGGGTCCTTATGAGATAGATAAGTGTTCGGGATTTCATTGACTTTGTCTGATAGCATGACAAACGAGTCAATCAGTGGAATTTAAGCACTCTTTTAATAGATTTTCTTTGATTAGCCTTAAGATAAGAACAAAAAAAAAAAAAAATTGGTCAATGTCAATTGACAGGAAAGTGAGCCAAATTCACATTTCTAAACAATTCAATAAATAAAATGGAAAAGATCCCACAAAGCTCAACTTTAACTGAGAAGGTTTCAGAATTGGTTGCTCGAATTCGAAACTCCTAGGTCATAAGGAAGAGTGAAATGCTAATCGAATAAAAGTTTCTTCGTCCAAACATAAAGCTAAATTCCAAGTAGGCTACCTAAAAGAAAGTTACCATTTAGTTACTATTTTCTTACCCTTAAGTTGCCCAAAAATTTTAGAGTTAATCCAATATAAAAAAGGAAGAACTACTATTGAACTAAGTTATCTACCCAAACTAACCTAAATGTTTTGCCTTTGCATAATTCCCTAGCATCATGCCCACAAGAATGACAACTACTATCATGATATATGGATCAGCCTTGCTTTTTTCGTTAATAACCTGTCTCGCTAAGCTAACCATGAAAAAATTGGAACTTCTTAAGGAGCAAAAAACTCCCTATTTCATTATAGATTACAGTAATTTTTGTAACCTACCTGCTTTTTTGTCGTAACCTAACTCCTATTTATTGAGTCTAGGATCGATTTCAACCTGAAGACTGCCTAGTCTTTCTCGGCTTTCTCTACCATGCCTTTCATCATGAACTACTAAATCGATTCCTCTTATTGGCAAAGATAAATCTAGCATTTTGGCTTTCTTGAGTCCTAGCGACTTCTTTGTCAAGCAAGAATTCTTCCTTTAGTTAATCAATTCCTTTAAGGAATCCACTATGGAAAGCAATTGAACAGGATCGATACCGACTAAGCATGTTGACTATCATCAAGCATACCACCCTACTCGAAAGCATTCTCTCTATTTGAAAGCTTACCATCAACACTAACTAATGCAAGGAAAAGAGAGTCATTATTCAAGCCATGCTACCATTCATTCCTAGTCGATAAGAGATAAGACAAAGTCTATCTTTTCCTTGATTCCCTTTTACCCCTATCCACAGTTTACTTCGCCTTTTCTTCTTCTTTTTTTTTAACCATAGTTCAGCAAGAGAAAAGCTAATCTTTTTAACAGTTTTTCAAGTGAATGGAATGATTCTTCCCTTAAAGGTGACGTCACTACCTAGATCCTTATCTCATGAGCCTGTTCTGGGAGTTAATTTAATGGCATCAACATCTCATCTCGAAAGCATTCTCTCTATTCGAAAGCTTACCATCGACACTAACTAATGCAAGGAAAAGAGAGTCATTATTCAAGCCATGCTACCATTCATTCCTAGTCGACAAGAGATAAGACAAAGTCTACCTTTCCCTTGATTCCTTTTTACCCCTCTGCACAGTTTACTTCGTCTTTTCTTCTTCTTTTTTTTTTTTTTGCCACAGTTCAGCAAGAGAAAAGCTAATCTTTTTAACAGTTTTTCAAGTGAATGGAATAATTTTTCCCCTGAAGGTGACGTCACTACCTAGATCCTTATCACTTGAACCTGTTGTGGGAGCTAACTTAATGGCATTGACATCTCATCTAGTCTAGATTGATTCCTTAAGAGCTTCTTTTTTAGCAGGCGATTTGGCCCATTTTATCTTTTTTATTCTCCTTCCTAGTAATAAAGTTAGGTTTTTCCCTATCACGACCACCTTCCTTTATTCGAAATGAATTCATCATAAAAGAAAATGCCAGTGAACCCAACCGGTTCCATCCCAATTCTCTCAGATAGAACAGGATAGCTGCCATTAAGCTGCCTTTTTAGAGCTAAGGCAAGATCAATGCCATCAAGAAGAAGGAATAATAGCCTTTATGCCTTGAGCCTTGAGCTAAAAACATTGACCTTATGCCTGGTTAGATTAAGACATTGTCGCATTTCATCTCAAAGAGGATCTAAATCTTTCTTTCCAACTTAGCCAAACCACTGAGCTCACATCAATTCACTCTTTCTTTATCGTAAGCAAATAGCCAAAAGAGCTAATAAAAGAGCACTTTCTTTATTTATTCTGAAACCATTTACAGAGTAGTTACTACAAAAAGACTAGCATCTTCAACATGAAAAACAAGCAAAGACCTCCCTTTTAGTTTGGTGGCCTCCTTCCTTTAGAAAAGTGAAAGTAGGATCAGAATCTGACTTCGGACATGGGATCTTGCTTAAAGAAATTTCCATTGAGCTGGATAAGTCTTAAAAAACATTCCACCGGCACTCATCCCTTATTTAATCGGCACTCAGCCCTTCTCTCCTTATTTTAAGAGCTAAACCAACCTTTATTCTTTCAATAACAATTAGGCCTTTTTTTAATCCTACTGCCCTTTTCCCAAGACATGAAGAAAAAGCTATCGATTTAGCCTACTTTGACTAAGCTATTCTTCTTGTTTTGAAAGAAGAAGTAGCCCCATTGATGATAAAAGATTCAATAGCTGGGGATCTTGCTAACAATGAAATTCCTAACCTTAAATCATATAACTGAAGATGAGCTCCTCTCGTCCTTTTTGGCCATTAAAAGCGTGGAAATTGTGGCTTCTTCTTTAGATTCGTTCAAAAGAGTATTTGTCTAATCTAATGCCATGCCTTAGGTCTTAATCTCCTAATGCTCATACTCCAATAGCTAAATCGATGGTATCATTTTTTTCCCCCTCAAGCTTTCAATATCAGATTCTTCCTTTCGAGTTCCTTCACTTATAGTATTGAATTTAGTGAAAGCTGAAGACTAAGAAGAAGGTACAGAAGCCAAGCCAATACCCAGTTGGATAAAGCTAGCCACCTCACTTTGTATACCTTCCCTAG
Organism: Moringa oleifera; assembly: GCA_021397835.1. Taxonomy (NCBI): domain Eukaryota; kingdom Viridiplantae; phylum Streptophyta; class Magnoliopsida; order Brassicales; family Moringaceae; genus Moringa; species Moringa oleifera. The sequence goes on from JAJFZO010000734.1 coordinate 476,749, forward strand.
ATCAGTCTTTCTTTCCTTCCCCCTTTACTATAAGGCTCACTCCTTCAGATATGGTTGAACTCTCATTCTAAGGTCTCATCCTTTAAGCATTCACCAGGCCACCTAAGATTCATAACTACACCGATCGAAATGGCTCACTCCTGTAAGGTTTATTTCATGATTTGCAGAGGCCTTGACAACTACTACATGATCATATCAAGACAGGAACCTGGTTGTGATCTTTCTCCAAGTATGAAAGCAGTAGGTCCATATGTAAAAAGTGTCCCCCTTAATACACCTTTGATACTACTGTCTTTTGTCATTAGACTTATCCATGACTCTAACATTTGACTCATCATGCACTTTCAGGTTTACCCTTGACCATCTTACTTTCATTGTCTAGTTTGGACTTGGAGCATCTGTTGGCCCTTTAATTCACTAGTAGCAGAAATTGAAAGACGAAGTCAGTTTACACATTCTTAAAAGTCTTTTTTTGACTCACATGAAGATCAAAGGCTTAGCTGGCTTGGGTTGCTGTCTCAACACATGTCAATCCTTATGTCCCCAGTGAGTAGGTTAAGGCACTTTATGTTACTGCTTGCTTATATCTTTTAGTATGCCAATCAAACTTGTTTACTCTATATTATTGATAAATCGATATTTCCCTTAAATCACTAGCTTTCATATGCCTCAGGACTTTTAACATTATTCTATCTTCAAATGAAGACCTTGTAGGCCTTATTATAAAGATAAAAGTAACAATGAGCCAACTACTATAACTACATGCACATCTAGTCAGTGCCTTGGAAGCAAGCTATCTTAACTATCTTCCAAAGTTCTAAATAATTTACTGATCAAAGGCTGTGATTGTGGATTGCTTTACAGGTCCCATCTCAAACATTGTCGAACAAGAAAGTCAGCCACGTCCACTATATCAATGCTTTTTCTTATTCTCTCAGCCTGGTGATCAACATTTCTTTTATCTCCCTATTCTGTGCATGGCCTAATGAATCAAGCTCATAAGTTGATAAGCCCCTGACTATACAAAATTAGACTGAATCCAACCGAATCACCTTCTAAGCCAAGCTAGGGCATGAGAAATTGATCCCATCGTTTCTTATCCTTATTCACGATGAGAGTGAGAGAGGTGAAGCGAAGGTTGAGGAAGTCGCTTTTACAATGTATGAAAGTATCGACCAAAGCAAATATGCTATTTTGTTTGGCCAATCTCATACTCTACGTATTCAAGATTAATGAGAACGTGAGAGGAATAGTCTTGAACGATGGAAGGAAGGATCCCCCCTCACTCGACAAACTACCTGTACCAATCTATCCCGAAAACATCCAATCAATCCAGTGTGTGCTAATGACTTGCCATAGCAGGCAAGTAGAAGGTCTTGTGCACTAATTGAATGGCTAACCTTAACGTATGGCTCAACTCACGAAGAAGAAAAGAAGAATTAATTTCCTTGTGGGATTGGAATTGACTTTTTATTTGTGCTTTAAAGGTCAATCACAGTTTTATAATCTGTAATGGGATGTTCCTTTGATGTAATTTCTTAATTGTCTTGCCATTCTTGACTTTAAGAAGGAATGGAGTAAAGGACTACCTTACTTTCCTCCAAAGAAAAAAAATACCAAAATCTTGATTGAGAAACCATTATAAATAGGTACTCCCTTGTTGGAGATCCTTTACTAAACCTCTAAAAAGCCACCTCTTCTATGTTTTGCTTTTCTGTCCAAGGTTCTTTCGGAGTGAAATCAATTTTGCTAATGTGAACAAAGTTTAGATGAAATCAGGATGTTTAGGGCTGTCATCACTTTTGCCACTATAGAATTGGGGGTTCATAACAACTTTGACAAATTTCTGCGAGAGCTAGCAGATCATCACTCCTCCCTGAAGCAAAGCAGGTTAACATTGAAAAGTTGTGTCAACTACCTAGGTTTGAAGAAAAAAATGAATTAAAAGATGAGTGCCACAGCAGTAGCTTTTAAGATGGTAGTCGAGGCTAGGATTTGCGAAGGATATATATGAGAGTAAGTGTAAGGAGAAAGAGCCTTCCCATTTGTTGTTTTTGACCTAGGTTTGAAAACCTATTCAGCTATCACATCCTAGATGGAGCTTTAAAAGAAGACCTATGAATTCCTTGGCTCTAAGCCATATGTACCACTGTATAATGGAGTATCCAGCTGCGTAATAACTTTCTCTTGTGCTATGGCCTATTTTTGAGTGCATTCATTGCTTTGAGAAATTGGTTGTGAGGAAGGAAGCATTTGAGTTGGCATGTCAAGTTAAGGATGGTTCAGGTTTTCGATAGCTTTTCTATTCTCTATCATATGTTTAATAGATCTGAATCTTGTGTTTATGGGCATGGATGGATCCTCCTGGCCCAACCCAACCCCCTCCCCAAAAAAAGCATTGATTACTTTTCACCTATCTATACAATGAATATCTATTCATATCATTCACATTAATAGTTGTATACAGATGGATAGCAATGACAGTTAAAAGCATTCCTTTCTTAGGCTAAGATGGTATCTTTCTTCCTTCTCGTATTTCTGTCCTTCCCACTATAGTTGATGGAGAAGCATTGAGTAAGGTAAGGACTTGAGACAGTCTTAGCTATAATCTCTGTTCTTAGTGTCTTCCTTTGCACTGCATAGTTGTGCATTGAGGGAGCACCTATGGTGTTAGTCAAGGTATACGTTGGGCAGTTACAAGGCAATACCACTAAGGAAGCTGATTAAGGCATATGTTTTTGATGATCGATAACGAGGGGATTGCTAATGATAAAATGTACGAAAAAGGGCAAAATACCTTATTTTCCTTAACCCTTTGGAACCCATACGTCTCTTTTAGGCATGATAAGGCTTGCTCCGTTCTTAAGGCTTGGGGCGAAGTCTTCGACTCCAACCGATGCTAAAAGAATTGATTTAAAAAGCCGATGTTAATGTAAAGCACTCCCCAGCAAGAAAATAAGACAAACACAAAGGCTAACAAATTAAGCAATCTACCATTCTTTTGTGTTGAAGAAACACAGGAAGCAGAGGCATCATTCAAGTGCATTGGATAGCAAGAATTCCAAATGAGGGATAAAAAGTGTAGCTTTATCTTTCGTTTGAGATCGGGTGACCTCCCTTATTCATACTCCGTACAAGCAGTAGGATTGGACTAAAAAGGTATTGAAGGCTAAGTATACTGTTTAGTTTCATAGCTCCGTTTCTATATTATCCGTATCATTGAAAACTTGTGATTTAGGTCAAGTCAACTGGTTTTTTTTAGCAGTTAGTCGAGTGAGAAGTAGGATAAAAATCCCAGTCAGAATCAAAGAATTTCTCACTTGGCACTGATACTTTATTTTTTGGATCACATTCAACCCGGAACATGGTACGCAGAGGTTAAGCTTTTCTCAGGTTTTTTTTTACAGGCAGAGTTAGTTAAAGTGGTGCAACTCCTAAGTACCATTTGTCTCCAAGCCTGTCTCCCACCTTCCATTATGCTTTTGATTCCATGTCTTAATTGACCTGCTATTTCTAAATGCTTTGGCCCAGGAGGCGCTATGGACAAACTTTCTTACAAGTAAAGTTAGTTATAAAAGGTACAGATAGTCTCCTTTATCTAGTGAGCAGAAGCATTAATCATAAAAAGAGCTCATTAGTTAAGCTATTCAGTGATGTGTGCTTGTCGCCTTTTCACCATGGTTGGTTGACTTTAACATTCTAGTTTACTCTTCTGCCTTTACTTGAAGTGGTAGTTTAGTGTCCTTTAAAGAAATAAGGTCACGCAAATTAACCATTAAATAGCCATCAGTCAATCGGGCAGTTTAAGTAGTCTCTAAGAAGAAGAGTAGGTCATCATCATTATCTTGGCATCCCTATGGAACGGAATCGGATTAGAGAGGCTACTGCTAGTTTTGGTGATGGAGCCAATAAAGTTGAGATTGAATTTCTCACAATGCAGTTGGGTTTTTACCATCTTTCAACTCATTTAACATCCTTTTCATTTGATATGTTCCCACAAGCCTACCTTGGTAATCACTTTCAATTAAATTCAATTGACTTCAAAGGACGAAGGATTCCTAGCAGAGAATAGTAACGTAAGAACTGACTGAAAGACGCAGACTCGTCTCAGTGGTCACAATGCTCGTCGTGTCCCAGCTACTTTTAGTAATACAGTAAAAGTCAGACTTACGGACAGAGTGGGCTTTTCCCCAATTCCTTGATATTTTAACCATAAAAATGGTCAAAAATAAGGTAAAGGCATAATACAAAACTTCAAGGGCTGAAGGCTAAATGTTCGCCTTTGACTGGACTATTGAAGAAAAAAGAGGGATCCAGGTCATCAATTACTTTCCAAATGGGATCAGGTTACGCTTCACTAAGGGGCCACCTTAGAAGCCTAGCTACAAAACTGCAAAGAAGGATGAAGGGTTGGAAATCATTGGATAGCAAGACTTAAAAGCACATTTGGTCACTTTCAGCTTCCGATCGCGGAGTCAAGCACTGGCAACTGGATCCTCGTACTAGCGAAATCAGACACATGTCCAGAGTAGCTTTGCCTATGGCTCGCATTCCCATAAGGATGAAAAAGTACACACACTGACCAGTATGTACTTTCAAGTGGAGGAAAAGGCTGTTTAAGTTACTATTTATGTGCTTAACTCACTAGGAGAAGAAGTAAGGATCACACTCCCTACTAGACTTGTCTAAAAGATGAAAAGATGGATGAGCCACTCTCTTTATCTGACTAAGCTTAGCCTTTACTTGGGCACCTTATTTGCTGTGCCCCTTGCTTCAGTGCCAGCGTGTATAAAGTAGTATACCTTGTCTCTTTTTAGCTTTCTATGGTGTGGCTTATATAACTCTTAATAGTTGTTATCTCATTCTCTTTCTTTATTCATTATCCTTAAGGAATTGGATATAGAACTGCTAGGAGTAGGAGCATTCGTTAACAGAGATGGATTGGCTTCAATTGACCTTCTTACTATAGGAATGCTTGAAAAAGCTTTGATTCCAATAAGCTCGTGACTACTCTTAGAGGTAGCTAGGAATAAAAGGAATAAGTGCTCAAAGCTAGGATTAGTTGTTATTGGACTTCTTTCCTTGGCGAGAAGGGGTTAGCAGGGAAAGCAACCTTATTGATTAAAGTAAAGGACCAGGGTATACCGCTTTTATTTTGTTTTATAGGAATACCTGCTTTTCAATATGGTTATCAATGACTAAAGTCTCTTCCCATGGTCTAGGCTAAGCCTAAAAGAAGAAAATGAGAGTTAGATCCGTGAGTGAAGAGATATTATCTCACAGTTGAAAGAAAAGAGGTCACTTATTTAAGTTAAGTAATCATAGAGACCAAGAAGAGTTTGCAGCAAAAATTCTCTCTCTATAGGCCTCTTATAGGTAAAGCCAAAAAGAGTAATGAAAGAAGAGGAGTTCAAACTTGTCTCAAGGCCTAATAGGTTTATTCCTACTACCTTACTTACTTATCTGGGTGAGGTTGAGCTGAAGAAGCTACGACAGAACAAGCTCTTATACAATCAGTAGCTATCGAACCCCCATCTATTAGAAAAAGGACTACAGGTAGTGGTTCGTCTAATGTTATTTGTAGTGGTCAATAGGAAGAAGACTAGCACTGGCTTTCAAGAATGAACCAGGTCTTGGATTTGGCATTAGTTAGGCATGGCATTAGATTAGGAAGGCACCAAAGCTAAGCCCTAAAATTTTCGTGCTTCACTATTGCTATTTGGGTTTAGGAAGAGAAAAGCACTGCTTAGCTTACATTAGCTTAGATCCTTTTTGAGATGAAATGCAAAAAAGTCCTAATCAAAGGTGAAAGTCTTCATCCAAGCAAAGTGGGAATACCTAGGAAGATCTGACCAACAATCGAGTCCATACCTGGCTCTAGGCTTTCAAGAAGAAAGCCCAAGCTTAAGGGCCCATCTCTGTCATATCGTCAAGCCAAAGAAGAAAGAAAGCCTAGCCCTTAAAGCAATCCCGCTTCACCTTCACATCCTTTTGTACTTAATTCTTAATCTGCTCTAAAGGTAGCCAGCGATTCAAGCTCTTCTGCAGTGAAATCACTCTCAAGTAATTCAATGGTTCAACTTATGTTCAAATGGTGTCTGAGGTATGTTTCTTATCTGTTATTCATGAATTTGTTTCAGGTTTTCAAGCATACTCGATCTTTTCTCTTTTAGTTACTACTTTGGGGAAAGCAGTTTCATTAGAGAAGGTGGTATCTTTTAGTTGATCACTTAAGCTTTTAGCTTAAAGGATTGATCTTTGCTTGAACTTAGCCAGAGTAAGGCCAACTTAAATAAAGATAACTGAGGGCAAAGCCTTTATATGAAACCATTTCTTTCTCTTTGGGAAGCATAGCCCACGTTCATAATAAAGGATTGAGACTTTCCTTCTGATCCTAGTTCTTGGCAATGGGAAGAGTCTCTATAACCTATAGGGCAATGAGCAATAGAGGAAATTCACTTAGAACCGTTAGGCTCATTAAACGTAGATAGAATTAATGTAGTATGGCTGAAGAATGGCTTTTGAGAAATGCTAGAAGTAAAAATTATTCTAGCGCTTCAGCAGGCTTTTTCTTAATATATTAAAACTCATCTTGTATAACCAAGTGGAAAAGCAACGAAGTAGAATTTCTGATATGGTATATAAAGAGAAATTTGACTTATTCAAAGAGGGGGTTTGACTCCCATAACCCCGATGTGGAGAAGCGAAGCCCTTTGGGGTGAAAGAGATAAAGAAAGGATAATAAGCATGCTATGTGTGGTGAAGAGCCTTTCCCTTTTTAAGCAAATGTGAAAGGCATTTATCCTCCTTTCTAATTGATAAATACACGAAGTTAAGGACCAGAAAAAGATAATTATGTACCATACCTTATCTGGAGACGAGAGATGAGCTCTAAAGAGAATCTATTGGAAGGCATAAAGAGAAAGCAGGAAAGCAAAGAAATGGACATGACTGAAAACAGCAAGGGCCATACTCTAATGATAAGGAGTGAAAAACAAGAAATAGATCTACTAGAGAAACAAATGGTGGAAGCTACGTACAGAGATAAAGTGGTGGGGAGCTCCTCAAAGAAGCAAGGGTTTTACTAAAAAAACAAAACAGATTTTGTTTGCTTTGTTCCCTCGAGACATCTACTCAACGAAGAAGCCCATTTGATAGGTAAAGCCAATACAAAAATAGATATTGCTAGCCTTATTGTAAAGAGTGGATTCTTTGATCCTCCACCGAGTTTTGAGCTTACTAAAAGGAGGGTAAAAGTCATAGGATGTGTAGTAGTAGCATGAAAAAGCATGCCCAATCCAAGTAGTTCTTGCGTCTCATGGAAGAAGGGAAAACAATCGAGTAAACAGTGGTCTTTCCCTAGATGGGAATAGGTTACATCTCTAGATGGTCACATTTTCTATGAGAAAGTTTACTAGCCAGTTAAACAATCATCCTCATGGGGCATGTTTCCTTCTTTTAAATTGGTTCTTTCCATAAAGTAGCGCTGGTAACTGCATCCTTGTCGACTCGCTATAAGATTTACTAGCCAATGTACTGTACTCGCCTCTGCATAAAGAGATTAAATAACCTATTTTACTTTCACATGCCTTAAGAGACTAGCCAATAGGTTGAGAGATCTAAAAGATGCCTCTTAAAGAACCTAAGGGCCTGGCAAGAACATTTTCTTTTCACTCTTAACCCTGACATATAATAAGCATAAAGAAATTGATTTAGTTTGTCCGTAGGTAAATCTTAACTGGTTTCTTTCCTTTTGAACTCTTAAATGAATTAAAGTAATTAATAAGACTATGACTGAAAGCTACTCTTTATGGACTTCTTTTCACTCTTATCCCTAACACCAATATTTTAATATCACAAAGGACACCATTACGTTTCTCTGTAGGTCAAGATTAAATTATTTTTTGTACACTTACACCTCCTTAGCCTGGTAATAAAGGTAATAAGACCAGGCTTGTAGGGTTTCTTTGCCTGACTTGTAAGTTGCACCTTTGAATTCTATCCGTAGGTCTAAATCCACCTCAAAGAAAAAGAACGGCATTTACAGAAGAACAACTCTGATACTTATGTATTCTGGAATCTGGGTAAAGTTAGCCATTATAATCGATTCCTTAAGCCGAGAATAAGAAGACCTAAACTTTATTGGCATAAAATCAGAATGAAAATGATTTGAATCTCTAGTACCAATGTACGACAGAAAAAAAGGGCATGCCTTATTTCAATATAAGAAAACCTTCTTTTGTAATCGATTGATTGGGTCCCTAAAAGATAGATAAGTGTTCGGGATTTCATTGACTTCCTCTGATAGCGTGACAAACGAGTCAATCAATGAAATTTAAGTGCCTTTTAAATATATTTTCCTTGATCAACCTTAAGATAAGAACAAAGAAAAACAACTGGTCAATATATATCGATTGGACAATGAGCGAAATTCGCATTTCTAAACAATTCAATTAATGAAATGGAAAAGATTCCATGAAGCTCAACTTTAACTGAGAAGGTTTCAAAACTAGTTGTTTAAACCTGAAATTCTTAGGTCATGATGAAGAGTTGATTCAATAATAGTTTCTTCCTCCAAACATAAAGCCAAAATCCAAGTAGGCCGCCTAAAAGGATGTTGCCAGTTTATTACTATTTTCTTACCTTTAAGTTGCCCAAAATTTTTAGAGTTAATCCAATATAAAAAGGGAATAAGCGCTATTAAACTAAGTTATCTACCCAAACTAACCTAAATGTTTTTCCCTTGCACAATCCCCCAACATCATGCCTATAGGAATGATAGCTATTGTCATGATATATGGATCAGCCTTGCTTTTTTCGATAACCTTTCTTGCTGAGCTAACCACAAAAAAATTAGAACTTCTTAAGGAGCCAAAAACTCCCCTATTTCATTATAGATTATGGTGGTTGTCGTAACCTACCTCCTTGTTTGTCATAACCTAACTCCTATTTATCAAGTCTGGGATCGATTTCAACTCGGAGATTGCCTAGTCTTTCTCGCCTTTCTTTACTATGCCTTTCATCGTGAACCACTAAATTGATTCCTCTTGTTGGCAAAGATAAATCTAGCATTTTGGTTTTCTCAAGTCCTAGCAACTTCTTTGTCAAGCAAGAATTCTTCCTTTAGTTGATCAATTTCTTTAAGGAATCTACTATGGAAAGCTTTTATATAAGATCGATACCGACTAAGCATGTTGACTATCATCAAGCATACCACCTTACCAAAAGGCATTCTCTTTATTTGAAAGCTTACCATCGGCACTAACTATGCAAGGAAAGGAAAGTCATTATTTAAGCCATGCTACCATTCATTCCCAGTTGACAAGAGATAAGACAAAGTCTATCTTTTCCTTGATTCCCTTTTACCCCTCTACGCAGTTTACTTTGCCTTTTTTTCTTTTTTGGCCACAGTTAAGCAAGAGAAAAGCTATTCTTATTTTTCAAGTGAATGGAGTGATTCTTCCCCTGAGGGTGACATCACCAACTAGATCCTCATCTCTTGAGCCTGCTCTAGGAGCTAGTTTAATGGCACCAACATCTCATCTAGTCTAGATCGATTCCTTGAGAGCTTCTTCTCTAGCAGATGATTTGGCCCATTTTATATTTTCTGATTCTCTTTCCTAGTAATAAGGTAAGGCCTTTCCTTATCACGACCACCTTCCTTTATTCAAAATGAATTCATCACAAAAGAAAGTGCTAGTGAACCCCACCAGTTCCATTTCAATTCTCTGAGACAGAGCAGAATATTGCCATCAAGCTGCCCTTTTAGAGCTAGGGCGAGACCAATGCTATCAAGGAGAAGGAATAATAGCCTTTATGCCTTGAGCCTTGAGCCTTAAGCCTTGAGCCTTGAGCTAAATCATTGACCTTGCGCCTGGTTTGATTGGGACATTGCCGCATTTTATCTCAAAAAGGATGTAACTCTTTCTTTTTGGCTTAGCCAAACTACTTGGCACAATTCACTCTTTCTTTATCACAAGCAAATAGCCAAAAGAGCTGATGAAAGAGCACCTTTTTCTTTTATTCTTGAAAACATCTATGGAGCAGTTATTATAGAAAGACTAGCATCTTTAACACAAAAAAAAAAAAAAAGCAAAGATCTCTCTTTTGGTTTGGTGGCCTCTTTCCTTTAGAAAAGAGAAAGTAAAATCAGAATCTGACTCTTGGATATGAGATCTTGCTTAAAAAAATTTTCATTGAGCTGGGTAAGTCTCAAAAAGCACTCCACCGGCATGCATCCCTTGTTTAATTGACACTCAGCCCTTCCCTCTTTACTCCAAGAGCTAAAACAACCTCTATTTCTTTAATAGTATTAGGCCTTTTTCTAATCCTACTACCCTTTTCCCAAGAGATGAAGAAAAAGCTACCAACTTCGCTTACTTTGACTATACTATTCTTCCCATTTTCAAAGAAGAAGCAGCCCCATTGACAACAATAGATTTAATAGTTGGGGATCTTGCTAACAATAAAACTCCTAACCTTAAATCATATAACCAATGATGAGATCTTCTCATCCCTTCTAGCCATTAAAGGCATGGAAATTACGGCTTCTTCTTTGGATTCATTTAAAAGAGCATTTCCCTCATCTAATGCCATGCCCTAAGTGTCAATCTCCTAATGCCTATACTCCAATAGCTAAATCGATGGCATCACTTTTTTTTTCCCCCTCAAGCCTTCAATATTAGAATTCTACCTTTCAAATTCTTCATTTAAAATAGTGAATCCAGTGAAAGTCGATGACTAAGAAGAAGGTACAAAAGCCAGGCCAATACCCAGTCAGATAAAGCTAGCCACTTCGCTTAATGTACCTTCCGTAGATCAGTCTTTCTTTCCTTCCTTTTTTACTATAAGGTTGACTCCTTCAGATATGGTCAAATTCTCATTCTAAGGTTTCATCCTTTAAGCATTCACCAGACCACCTACAACCGTTTCATGATCGTATTAAGACGGGAACCTGGTCATGATCTTTCTCCAAGTATGAAAGCAGTAGGTCCATGTGTAAAAGGTGTCCCCTTTAATACACCTTTGGTACTACTCCTTGTGGAAAATATTTCACCAGCTGATCATGCTAATATCTTTCTTCATCAAACTCATCTATGACTTTGACATTTGACTCATCATGCACTAAAGGTTTCTTTAACCATCTTACTTTCACTGTCCCATCCGAACTTGGAGCATCTGCTGCTCCTTTAATTTACTACTAGTAGAAATTAAAAGACAGAGCTAGTTTACATTTTCTTAAAAGTCTTTTTTGACTCAAATGAAGATCAAAGGCTTAGTTGGCTTAAGTTGTTGTCTCAGCACATGTCAATCCTTGTGTCCCCAACGAGTAGGTTCAGGCACTTTATGTTGCTACTTGCCTTTATCTTATAGTCTTGCAATCAAACTTGTTTACTCTATATTATTGATAAATCAATATTTTCCCTAAACCATTGGCTTTCGTACGCCTCAAAACTTTTAACATTGTTCTGTCTCCAAACAGAGACCTCGTAGGCCTTATTCTAAAGATAAAATTAACGATGAGCCAACTATTACGACTACATGTGCATCTAGTGCAGTGCCTTGCAAGCAAGCTACCTTGACCATCTTCCAAAGTTCTAAATAATTTACTGATCAAAGGTTATAGGGGTGGATTACTTTACATTCAGCCACGCCACAGTGACCTTCAAAGCGATCTTATTTGACTTACGGGACGAAATCTAGTAGTTGCTGACTTTGAATAACCAGCCTAGCAATAAGTTTAATTTTTTCATAACATAACAGGGTGGGATTTCATGCAAGCAACGTGACGTAGGTGTACAAGAGTACTTCGTGTCACAACCATCACCTTTTTATAGGTTTTAGGGACCGATGCCTGCTGCTTCATCTGGGAGAAAAGAATCATAGATATGTTGGTCATTAGAAGAAAGAATGTCATAAAAAGATTCCTTGTGTATCATCTGTTGCAAAACTTTCGAACGAGAGCTAGCAATCCGGACCATATCGAGAAGGTTCCTAAGACACATGGAAAAGTCACAATATCAGGAAACTGAAGTGCAAGAATGAAATGGGGTAGAATTACTGAATGAATACAAGCTGTAGCTACTACCCAACGCATAAAAAAACATTTTTCATGGGATTCAAAAACCACCAGCCACCCCGACATAATTCATGATGAGCCTACCAAATTCCTAGTAAGATGCCTATGGTTAAAAACCACCACTATATTCGTGCTCGTTGTCCAACAAAAAGGCAAAGCAGTAGCATTTTTCTTTCCATTATGAATGACATGCTTCACCTACTCCCTCCATGTGTCTAGTAGAGCTCCTTTCCAAGGCAAAAGAAGGCGAAAAAGCAACGCTGAAGCAGTATGAGCGGGCTTTTATTGTTATATAACAATAGAGTAAGGTAAGGGTTAAAAGCTTGCTTGTTACATGGGATCAGATGTATCTAGCAAAGCAGAGCAGTGTTCCTTTCCTTTTAACAGCATCGTTCCATAATGGCGACAAATGCCATACTCCCATTCATCATTTTTGATTTATATAAGCCAAAACCCATACCAGTGGTGACATCCCTGGCATAAATGTAATGAAGGTGTATGGTTGATATAGGATCCTGTAAAACAGGAGTTGATTCTGTAACTAGTTTGGTACAAGCGAAGAAATATAAAACAAAAAGATTGGAACTCGCTAATAGGAAATGAGAGAGAAAAAAAAAAGCAATGCCAAGAGCTTCATCAATTCACTATTCATCGATAGAGAAGCTCTCTCTTTATCATCTCATGGCAGATGCAACAATGGATAAGTCTTCTTTTTTTTTTTTTTTCGCGAACCACAAAAGCATCTAGTGTCTAGATAAACAAAGCTCATTTTCCTTTAAGGGTAAAGTGACACATAAAAAAAGGGCTAGTCCATCAAAAGTTCAGTTCTTTCATGAATAAAGTTCAAAATCAATAATGGTTTATAGAACGAAGGGAGTGTATAACTGCGGTGCAACCCCACTTTTTTACTCACAACTTATGAGAGCGAGAGAATGGAATTCTTCACAAAGTTTGAGAAAAAAAATAGAAAAAAAAATTCTCTATAGCCTCCTTGTTTTAAGACATTATGCCTTTAGGGTCGACCCCAATAGCAAAGAAAAAATTCATAAAAATTTAGGATCTGACCCCAGAATAAAATACTACCCTTATGATTGGACCATGTCCCTGAGATTTAATAAAAGAAAGATGCATTAGCGATTAATAAGTTGTAATTGGATAAGTTATTAGGAATATTTTCGAAAAAAAAAAAGCCAAGGAAAAACAAAAAGAATGCACCACTTAGCGTGTAACCTTATCACCCTTACCCCTCTGCTAGTTATGCCATTACCAATTGCGACCTCAGACTGATTGCCCCTCATCTAATAAGAATGATTATCCTTATGACTAAAGAAAGACCAACTTACTTTTCAAGCGCTAGTTTCATGATCTTGACCAGTAACTTGTTAGGAGTGGGGGCATCCAAGCTTGCCCAATATATGAAAGGGGCTTTGAGGTAGAACATTTTCTAGGGGATATATAGTTTCTAGGTTGGATTTTTTAGATTAAATAGGACTAGTTGGGTGATAAAGGTGGTGAAATCTAACCTTTGAATCGATGTTTGGCAGGATGGCTCGCTTGAGTGTTAAAACCAAGTGGTGGTTCTTTCTTTTTCCTTAGCTTATTGAACCAATGTATGCCTATTCTCCTTTGATTACTCCTAATAGAGAAAGCTTAAATTTGTCGATGAGGATTGGGAGAAAGTTGGGGATGGACATAGATCCTTTCGCTTACCCGAAGTATTGAAAATAAAGTAATGGTTTTTTATTTGTTTGTTATTTTTCGATTAATAGAAGCAATCTTCACCGGCATAAGGATCATCTTATAGTAACCTTTAGTATGATAGAACTCGACAATGAGTTTACAAAGGATTCAAGTAATATGAGAAGGGCTAATCACCATATTGCCACTACTACAAATAAGAGATTTAATGATAGTTAAAAAAGGACTTTAATGATAATAAAGAGGGGTGGGTTTTAACAATCTCCTCTTTACCCTTATGCCTAACTACAAATACATTCCAATCAATGTTAGAAGCCATTATTTGTAATGAAACTTTTTGTTTTTCATTCATCAAAGAGTTGACCCATTTAGTTAATTGTGCTTTCCAAATGTTAGCTTTCTCTTGCCTATCATAGAACCAACATTGCATCATATCTCTAATGAATTCTAATAGAGCTATGATGGGTAACTTGCGGCCAAACAAGCTTTCAGCAATATTAGTGGTCATGAATTGATATCATCTTTGAGGGTAATACTCACATGACCATTTCCTTAGATCTTCCTTCATGATATATTCAAATGCTTAAGGGTTATTAACTTGCAATTCAATCATCAATTGACTAAATTCAAACTCTCGAGATGCCCTTACTATACTATAGAATATCTTGGACACTTTTTCTTTCTTGAATTTATTCTTTATATTTTAGGTCATATGTTAAGAACATAACCTATGACAAGAATCGGGGAAGACCTTTATAATGGCCTTTGCAATACTAGCATGATGATCCAATATAATAACCAAGTCATTAACATGACCAATAACCTCCTTTAGTTGCCCCAAAAACCACTCCTAAGCCTTATAGTTTTCCAAGCCATCGTAACCAAAAGCTAATGGGCATATTGTTCATTTTTATCCTTGCACACCATTATAAACATAACACCGTGGAATCTTCCTTTTAAATGAGTGGCATCGATAGTAATAACTGGTCTAATCACTGAATAAAATGCCCTTAATGATTGTCCATGAGCTATAAAAAAAAAATACTTAAATCAATTAATCTCATCTTCAATGCATATGTGAGCCTTTGTTCTTAAACTAGCTATTTGCAACATGTGACAATATGATGGTTATTGTTGGTATGATTCAACTAGGTCACCATAAGTAAGAGACAATGCGTATTCTTTTGCATTCTAAGTTTTGCTATATAAAATTTATATGCCATATAATTCTTTCATCTTACCTATGATATCTTTTGGCTTAATAATTCTAGCATTAGTGAATAACTACGGAGCAATAATTTTTCCAATAATTTTAGAACTTGCTTGTCGATGTCATCGATATAACTCCTCGATTACGCAAGTGTGTGTGAAATCATAATGTCTAATATGAAAGAATTGTCCTTGTCCAACTTTCACAGCACGGACCTTCCATACATAATTTTCTTCTTTGCAAGCAATCTTAAATATTGATTTGTTAGATCTAGTGACTTTGAATTTAAAGTTCTCAATCAATACATACATACCTAAAAATTACTTCAACTCTTTCTTATTTAGGAAAAATTGACCTCTAGTAAAGGTGTCAATCAAAGTTACTGATTTTATAGTAAGAGTTGAAACAATACTGTATAATTCAGCACCCAACACACTATACCTCTTATTAACACCATCACTTATGTTGTTGTGTGCTTCAACGCATGCAGGTGGCACATAAGGTAGGATTGAATGCAGTACAGAAGGCAAGTTCTCATCATCAAGCTCAACTTTCATAATAAGTTCAAATTGCTCTCCTCTGATAGGTTGATTGGGCTTAATTTTTGGGATTGGATACTCATACCCAACATCATAGTGCATCGACTCATTTAAGTTGATCTCATTAGTATTCTAAGTGTTATGAGGAGTCTCATTATGGAATAATGATTTCGTGCCTAAATTTTTAACTTTAAACAATTGGATGGGTCTCCACATTAGGAATTGCATCAGTAACCTCATTCCTCCCAATACAAGAATTTAACTGATTGATTCGTTTTGAATTTAAACCTTCACATATACCATGTGTGCTCTCAACATCATGTCGCTTCACCAAATCCATAATTACATTAGGTACTATGTTATCATCAAACAACATGAACTCAATATCGTTATCATTCATTAACACAATTTTCAAGGTAGTTTCCTTTGGTCTCACTATAGTGTGTAGTATAATATCATAGTTAGAGAAATCAGTATCAATGCAAGATTTAACTAAACCTAATAACTGTGCTTGTGTCAAACGCTTTCAAACAACATAACCTCGAGTTTTGATAGTCCTAACAATATACTCAAAAATTCTTCTTGACTTGGACCACTTACCATTCTAAGTTACAATAACATACATTTTGCCATGACCATGAAAACATTTCAAAAAAGAAGCGACAGTCTTAGAAAAAAGAACAGAATTGAAGTTTAGTAAATAAATAATGATTTAGATAAATAAGCAATAATATTATCTTATGTATCGATTTCATTAAAGAAATATCAATTTGTGAATAAAGTCATGATGGTTCATAAAATGATACAAATTTAGTGGCTAAGTCACAATTTAATCAAACATAGCACGATTTCTTGTTCATGTTACAATATGTATGATACATCACGATTATTCTTTTAAAATACATAAAATCTTCGCATTGTTAAGATACATTATCTTTTAATACATACCTATTAGTCTCTTGACCTACCTGAACACTTTTTGCTCTTGAAGAACAATGTGTTACTAAAAACACGAGCTTGGTTGTGTGGATCTTAGACATAACGTGAAGAGAATTAGCCAAAATCAATTGATCACTACTATATGCATTAATTTTCTCATTTTTTAAATTTATTTACTTTCTAAGGGAATTATTGTCATTAGTATGGGTATTTTGATCTTCACAATACATTTAAGTGTGAAAAACATAAAAGTTAGTAAAGATGATTTGTTTCATAAAAAAAGAGACACGAGATGTCAATTTTGGTAATTTTCTCTATTTCTTAGTTTATAATTTATGAGTTGGACTAGGCCTGTATGTCTTTGTCTATGTGTGGTTTTTGAGCTCGTAGTTAGCAACTACCAATGGGGACTATTGTATGATCATTTTCATGATTTCATAGGACCCACTTTTCTTTCAGGCTTTGAATCTGGACAGATCTAGCAAGCCTTTTTAACATGTGTCATTTGATGACTCAGTGCATGGATGTCACAAGTCCATTGGCCCAGGCTTAGGCCTATTTCATAAGTGAGCAATCTTTAGCAGGCTTGGAGATTTAGTTAAGGGGAGTAGAGGCACTGTAAGCCCATGTTACACTGGTCATGCATACTTCAGTGGTATCAAGCCCTTTTCAGGAGGGCCATGCCCATATGCATAAGGCCTTTTTTTCTTATTCTTCTTTTATTTATAACAACATGAAGAGAACACATCAAGCTTGGTCTTGGAATGCCATGCTAATGCCATGCTTAGCAAACCATGCAAGGACCAATCTTAAAACATCATGCCATGGGTGTAATCACGGCATACTAAAAAATAAAAAAGACATCAAGTGATAAGAATCGAACCTATGGCCCTTTATATCCAAAACAAATGCACTGACCAAATTGCACTATACCTTGTCTCACCCCCTGAAGCATATAAATCCATTCAATCGATGAATACTCGAACCGAACATGCCCATCCTATTGGGCATAGGGGGTGAGAACCAATCTACCTCTTGCTCACACTCGGTTATGTGTCCTTTAGACTCTTTGCCTCTTAAAAGTGGATTCAAACCACTCATACAAGGATTTTTAATCCTTCGCTTTAATCAGCTGAGCTATATGAACCACTTTCCTAAAGTTCGTTTTCTTCATCGAATAGCGCCCTACCTTAACACTTAACTAGTAAGGGAAAAGCCCTTTACTAATCAATTTATTAGGCTTACTTGTTCATTAAGCTTTCAAGTTACTCTTTCAATTGCCACCTTATCTCCCAACATGCTCAAGAACTAAGATTCGTCCAATCTTGAATGGCTATAGGGAGCTTGCTTATAGAAAGAAGATAGGTCGGTCAAATAAAAATAATGCACAATAAGCTCACCACTCTTAGTCACTAAGTAGTGTTTCTTTTGAAGGACTCTACCAAGAGGTTCTTTCTCTCACGTAATTTTGCCCACCCGTTCCACTTTCGCGCTAGAGGAAAAGGAATTCGAACCCATGATACGATCTTCTTGTATATCGATTTAGCAAACCAATACCTTAAGTTACTTAGCCATCCCTTCAAGTTATTGATCATAATTTATTGTGTAGTTGGTTGCTCAAAGGCTATCTAATTCAATCAACTACATCAGTTGTAGTGCGCTAACACGCATACTTTTCCTTTATTTATAAGATGGACTCTATCCAAATCTGCCCAGCCTCAAAGCCATCAAAAACTGCCACTTCCTTCCTTGGGTGATGCCTCGTTTCTATGATGAACTTTATCAGTCTTTGCCTCTAACTTGACCATGTTTGAAATATCTTGTTTGAAAGGACTAGAAGAGAAGACAAGGTCAAGCTAAGCCCTTATCTACCTGAAATGAATTCATATCTCCTTCGTCTAGTCGAGATTTCCTAGATTGTGACTCTTTTATTACATTACAAAAAAGTCCATTCTCGTCATGATCAATCCATGTCCTACCGTAGTACCTGAAGAACCTTAACAACTAAGGCTATCTTACTAAGGCAAAGGAATTTCTTGTTGGTTACATGAGCTAGTCAGCCTTTTTTTTTGCTTTTATCTACCTATTTAATCTTTTCAATAGGCCTCGTTACTATAGAAAAATTGCTTTATGTAGGAATTGCGACATGGCTTAGCTTTTCTTAACTCTAAGAAAGGAATAGCTATCTTGTCTGGCTTAGCTCATGGACTCTTAAATAGGAAGATTCCTAGCTGCTTAGACTTGTAAGACAAGAGCTACTGATTGAAAGAAAAAGAGCTAGTATTCGTCCAGTGGGCAGGAAAGAAAAGATAGAAGATAACATCAAAGTCTATAATAGAAATAGAGTAAAGAGTTAAGTTAATCCGTAAACATCAATTAGATTTTAATAGTTAATAACTACTTACTTCTTCGAAACATTAGATCTGGCTTAGTATGAGTTCTATGTTAGTAAACGAAGAATTGGGTGATATCAAATCCTATGTTCAAAAGTAAAGCACCATTATTTGATCAGCCTAAAGAAAGACTTCAAGAAAAAAAGCCTATATGTGAGAAAGGTTGAAATGACAAGAAGAGCACTTAGTAAGGAGACAACACCAAAGGGAGGAAATTTTCACAAGTCTTTTGGTTGCTTTGCCTTTCGATGTGAAAAAGGAAAATGCTTTGCCTTCCGATGTAGTTTCAAGTCTTTGATGTCCTTTAGAGACTAATAAGAGTCAGAATAGATATTTTAGAATAGGATTGATGATGAGCGAGCCAAAGCCCCCAAATCTTTTGGTTTGGAAGCCAAGTTCAACCCTTCTTTATTCATTACATGAGATTCCGTTACACCATGCACAATAAGCAAAATACCAAGCACAAATCTCGATGATTTTTAATTTTAGTATTTAGACATGTGATTCACTGTTGCAAGCTCCTTCTTGTACAGTAATACTTGAGGGAGGTGGTTCAATTACCTTTTTCATCTTGTTTACAAATGGAACATCAAATTAAAAATTTCTTTATCTTTTATTACCATGCCGTTGATGAAGATTCATAGCTTGGGAAAAGTTCTGAAATCCTACCTTCTAGCATTGCGATAATGTGTTAATAGAGCAGAGAGATAGGACCCACTTTAAGAGAGAGTGCAAGGGAAAGACTCAAACATCGAGAAACGTGCAACGAGGTTATATCACTTTAAAAGAGGTATTTATAGTGAACTACAAACCTTAGCTTTGAGTCGAAGAAACAAGCAATCATACCCCCAGAATAGAAAGATATTTCACTTCAAAATCATTACTAAAAGCATTACAAGCACACTTCCTATCTAGGCAAACCAAAACTAAAAAGCACCTTTTTCTTGGCTAGCCTTGCAAGAGCGAATGTACGAGACAATAGAATTGATTATCAAGGCTACAAGGTAAAAGGAAGGTTCCTGCGTGTAGGAAAGCTTTTTCACCAACTATTGGGTATTTATCGCTATCTGGCTCTCTCAACTCATACTTATGATAGGCAGGCTCAATGCTAGATATTTATCTCTAGAAATCCTTCTTTTTTAATTTTTGGTATTCAGTTGTCTTCCTTGGTTCCACCCTTCCATTCATGAAGCAGATCATCAGGAAGGGTGTTTCTCAAGTGCAAAGCAAGAGTTTTCGACCCTTTCACATTGATCGACAAACAAAACTCCTAGTAGAAAGCCACTTTTTTGTTTTTGAAAATTAACACATTGAAAGATCTTTGATTTTACCCTAGAATAAGTCCAACAAAGCACTTTTCCCTACTAAATTCTATCTAATTTTCCCCATTTCTTCCATTTGCTGAGCTCTAAGCTCCATTGATGGACTTTCGTGTGAAGGCTATTTTCTTTGTGTTTAATGGCATGTTTATGATCCAGTTGTAAAACTACTATCATATGAATGTCCTCTTCATTGCTTTAGGACCAAGCTGGCAAATAAACAACTTTATGTTAACAACACCTTTCACTTATAACATTCATCAAAATTAATGAGGTGCCCACAGCAAATAAGAATAACAAGACTCTATGGCTTAACAAGTTCCTTCCCTACTAAAACCCTTACTTGAGCCTTGACAAGGTGAGAGCAATTAGGTCAAAATGAGTCTCTCCTTTGCGAGAAGGTTGCATTGCTTTTGCATGAAGATTGAGGACCTGTAGACGACAAAATTAGTTTATGTTAAGAAGGATTTATATGAGGTGGCGAGATGCTTAATTGTTAATAGCCTTCTTTTTATAGGCGATGCATGGGACTTCGATCTAAGTTGAGCTAGCCCTAATATAGACAGTCTTAAGTGCCGTGACCTTAACCATATGATTTTGATCTATTATAGGACTATTCCTAGTCACATATTGATTTCATTTTTTGAAATGCTTCACCCAAGCCTTCAAATGTAGCTTCTTCCAAAGATAAGGCCTTCAAATGTAGATTCATCCAAAGATAGACTGACTAATAGGTTTGTTCGAATTAGAGGTCTTGGGCTTGGGCCTCCTTATTTCCCTCTAACTTTTGCTTATTGGTGGTAGGCATGCGTGAGCATCCCTCTCCTTCTACTGTTGTCAGTGCTAACTATCTTCCAAATCTTGTTGCCTTTCTACTATCGCGTATGGTGTCGGTAGGCCATCATATGTGTATGGTTATGGTAAGGCTCTAGTCTGGGATCTTATGCCAAATTAGTAAGTCTAAAGTTCCCCGTAGCTCTAATTAAAGTGTAACGAGTTATATGGACATTTAATCTAATCTTATGGACAAGCAATTGTTTGCTTTTAAATGGTCTTGATGCGGCTCGTGGCCTAAGCAACATGGATTTGAATACAACTGCCATAGGTGTATGCCTAATACCCAAGCTCTCTTTTTCTAGTTTCTAATAGGTGTTAAAACAGAAATAAAAACACCGATCATCCCCTAAGAGATGCCTAAAGGGCACAAAATCAAAACAAGAGTTACAACTAGGCTTAAAGATGACACGGTTTTTACTTTCTCACTTTGATCAGGTGGCAGCTGTCGGGGTACTGGCAACTAGCATGTGGTGCCTCCTTTATATTCTTTAACTGTTGTTGGTCCTTGTGATCTTAAATAGCAATTCCTTGGTTGCCCTCAAGTCTCAATGCCACATTTTGTGTTGTTGCTTCTTTTCGGATGTGTAAGTGAATCTTATCTCTTTCTTTTTTTCTTTGATTCCCATGCATGCAGGAGGTTTAGCATTAGCTTTGTTGTCAAGGAAAAAGCCTATGTGGTTGGTTCGACTACTACAAGAGTGCACATTAATTATCAATCAGTTAATTTTCATTCAAGGGATAATGAGATTTAATCTACTATGATATTTTTTCACGATCTTGGTTGAATGAATTATCTATTTTGTTTTATGAAATGTAATTGACTATAGATATCTCTTTTTTATGTGCGAGAGATAGTAAGGGTCACATTTCGTCTTCTTTGAAAGATAGGAACGGAAAATCAACTCAATAATCATTGATAATAGCATTTCTGTAGCTTGTAACACATGCTTATTAAGTTGTAAAGGCCCTTTGCTATAAATTTACTAATCTACAGACCTACCTTAAGTCTTATATGGAAGTTAAATAGCAAAAGGAAATTTTTTAACTTCCAAGATCAAAGAGCCTAGAACCGAAGGACAAAGCGCTAACAAGCTATTTAGTTGATCTTAAAGAGCTAACCTTAATGGAAAAAGACAAGGTAAGCATCCAAAGCAGCATCAGCTGAACTAATGTATCAAGTTTGTAATACAACACATCTAGTTTATCCTAAAGCAACATTTTTCAAACTAGCATTCCCATCAGCAGAGGATGAAACCTTTGCTTGTTTATCCTAACAAGGGTTTATGAATCACTCAAACAAGCCTTTTTAGCCACATATAAATCGACATCCTTATCCATATCTTTATGCATAAGGGGCATCAAATTTGAATCTGTAAAAAGAATTTAGGAATCCCTATTCATACCCGTATTGGTTAAATCTAGCATAGTGGGTCTTGTTTTGATATATGAATAAATATCTTTAAAAGGCATCTCGATGAAAGAGGACTGAGAACCATAAGGGGAGTATCAAAATGCTAGCACAAACAACTCGTATAGACATGCAAGATAAGGTGTGTAGGGCCAACAAGCCATCACTTTTACTAGATATAGGTCCAGATGACATAAGAGCCTACCACTAAAACCCAACCCCTTATGGGGCTAAGGTCCAAGGGGCGCATTGCTAACGTCCTTTCTTTTTGAAAAACCTATTAAATTTACATGGGATAAAATAAGTAAGGTAAATATTAAGTTAAGCATAAAATTTTTAAGAATCAAAGGATAGAACTTCTTAATACTTGCCAAGAACCGATGTAATTAGGATAAAAGCTTACCATGACTTCCAAGCAAGCTATGTCAGGTCATAGTTCTTGAAGTGCTAATCTAGTAACACAACACTACTCTAAATTGAATCTATTTGAATAGCTTGAAGTGCTCTTATCTGAGCTAGCCATTACATTTGGAGGTTGATCGACAAGAGATGCTACTTCCTTTTAATCAATAATGAGAAGGCCACGCCACCTATGAGAACTTTATTTCACTATAATATATATTTTTTTGGAATTTTATTTTCTTTGCTTGCACAACTACTAGGCTTAAGCTTAGCTAGTTGATTCTTTAGTCATAACTCCAAGCGAAGAAGTTTATGCATTCCTTGAAGAAATATATCGAATTAGAGTTTTCAACCTCAACTTATGTTAGCAAAGTGTTTGATAAACATGGGCTTGCGGATTGTCCTTAGTACCCAAAATTTTCTATCAATTTCATCCTTAATGGGTGGGAGAGAGAAGATAGCATATGAACATCAAGTGGAGCAAGGTGGAGCACTCTTCGAACCAAATAAACATATAAAATGATTTGAGCCAGTAACAATAACCAACCGAGATTGAGGGCTCGCCAAGCAAAAGGCATAAAAGATTGTTAACTCTTATTGTTAGCATAAGCCTAAAGGCAAAGGGTGGGACATTAATCGAAAGAATAAGTACAATACGAAGCCCTTCCTCCATGAAAGAAAGGATCGAAAAAAAGGTAGAAAAGCTAAGATAAAGTCACTTCCTCAATCACTCAGGTACGGATTTATTAAGTAAATTAACTCTATCTTTACTAGTAGCCATGGTAGGCATAATTTGCTTGAGCTCTTTAAAGCCTTTCATGCCTTAATTCACTAGTGCTCTTCACTAGATCTTTTTTAAAGCAACAAGAATTCTTTCCTTATGAAAGGGTCTCATTTTCCTGTATGGCCTTTCCCCAAGGTGTATGTAATAAGTGTTATCTAGCCAGATCTTAAGATCTCGTGGCTTAGTAATCTGCAGATGCTTCATATAAAGCCAAATCTGCTAAACAAGATAATTCATTGATCTAGATAGGTGAGTTGGTACATAACCAAGGAAGAACAAAGGAAAAACTCGACCAAAAGATAAGCTAACATAAATGCCCATGAAGAGAGATTTTGAATACTAAAAAAAGTAAGTAAAAGGCCTACAACTAACCTACTTTTGCTTTTTTTCTTGTGCATTCAATCATCTTATGGTCACGTTTTGGACGAAGCTCACACTCGGCCCCTTAGTAACCTTTTCTCTTTCATTAAGCAGATTTTTTAACGATGGTGGTTAGCAAAGCGAATCTTTCCCCTTTATCTTAAATGACTAGTGTCATTAGCCTCCTACTCCACATTGGATTTGGCGGAGCCATGTCGTGACTTTTAAAAAATTACTAATTTTCCTGAGACATGACTCAAAGAAATAGATAAATCCAACTTTTAGGGCACTACAAAAAAATTTAAAAGTAGTGACACAATATAGCAACTGATTTTGTCAGTCACTAAATAATAATAAAATAGCGGCAGATTCACTACAAAATAAAAATTTTACCATAGTGATGAAATAATGATAGATTAATAACACAAATTAGTGACAGACGCTATCTTCATTGCCAAATTTATTTTCAATTCATTTATTTTAATTTTCAATCAACTTAAAAATATATTAGCGATTGAATTTTAATCAGTAGCTAATCAAAGATCTAGCAATTATAACGCTTCGGTCACTATGTAAGAAATGCAACATAGCGACCACCTCATGGGTAGTGGCAAAGGCAGCAAGCTTGCTGCCTTCAGAGGAAGCCATGGCCATAAACTTAATTGTTGCCTTCGAAGCCAGCAAGCTCGTCGCCTTCGAAGGTGCTGCCTTCGAAGATAGCCATGCAGGGCCATCATAAAAGCAAGCTGGCGACCAGCTTACTACCTTTGGAGGCAGCCATGCATGGAGGCCAACTTACTGCCTTCGAAGCAAGCTAGCCGTCAGGCCTTCTAAGGCAGCCATGCATGGTCGCAAGCTTGTTGCCTTAATTCAAAGGTTACCATGCATGGGCACTACTAAGGAAGCCATGACCTTCAAAGGTGACTGCGATGGCCATGAAGAAGGTAGCCATGGCCTTCGAAGGTGGCAGCCATGGCAGTGAAGGTAGCCATGGCCTTCAAAGGCGGCTGCCATGGCTACGAAATAGGCAGCCACAGCCCGCCATGAAGGCAGCTATGACACCCATAAAAGTAGCCACAACACCACAACACTTAAGAAGGCAATCACAGGCACCTCGGAGGCAGCCATAGGCGTCCACGAAGGCAGCCATGGTTGCCCACGAAGGTAGCCATGGCCTCAACGGCGGCAGCCATGGCATTCGAAGGCGACAGCCATGGCTGCCATGATAGCGAAGGTAGCCATGACTGCTACGAAAGCCTCCATGCATGGCTGTGAAGGTAGCCATGGCCATCACTGAAGCATGCATGCGTGGTTGCAAAGGCAGCCATCTCTACTGCCAAAGCGTCCACACATGGCTGGAAGGGTAGCCATGGCCTTTGAAGGTGGCAGCTATGGATGTCGCGAAAGCGTCCATGAGTGGCCGCGAAGGCAGCCGTGGCTTTCGAATCTGGTAGCCATGGCCTTTTAAGGTAGCAGACATGGCTGCCGTAAAAGTGGTCATGCATGGCCTCAAAGGTGGTAGCCATGGTCGCGAAGGCATTACTACCTTCGCTTGATCTTACTTTCACTGTAGAGGTAACGACGGACTGCATTTCCATCACTAGATTTCAATTCTAGCGACCGCCACTTATTTTCATCACTAAATGCTTATAAATTGAAATCCTAATTTTTTTTTCCTTTCATGTGAGTGCCATTTCTTCTCCACCCACTTCTACTGTTGTCTCTACTTCTGTTTTCTCAAACTATTTCCTTTTCCCTCGCTCCATTTCTCCTCTAACTTTGTTATTGTCTCTGCATCTATCTATACACATGATTCTCAAATTTTTCATTTCATCTCCCTGCTCAGTGAGCGGCACCATCTTTCTCTATTTATCTTGTTGTCTCAGAGCCAAGTCTTTACCACTTTCTCCCTGCTCAACATTTTGATGTGTGCCATTTTCTCCTCTATTTTCTCTACTGTGAATAACCATATTCTCTTTCCTCTTTACTTGATAATTTGTGTAGTTATTTGTTGAAATTATTGATGATGATATTAATGATTGAAAAATTTTATATAGGAATATTATGATTACATTTAGTAATTATAAAAATATTTTTTGATTTTAAATAAAATTTTTAATTATTTATTATATGTTTTAATAAATTTAATTTATGATATATTATTAGGTAATTATTGAATTTGGTTGTAATTTAAGATAAATATTTTTATTAAATTTTTATGAAATTTAAATTAGTTAGATATTTATTAAATTTTATAATTGTTAATTTTATTTATTAATAAATTTAATTTATGTTAGATTATTTAAAAAATAATCTAATTAGTTTGTGATGTAAGATAAATAAATTAGTTAGAGTTTTAAGGAATTTAAATTAGTTAGGTATTAATTAAATTATATAATTATTAATTTTATAGGTTAATTAAAAATTTTATTTATATTAAATTAGATAGATAACTGTTTAATTAGAATATAATTTGAGATAAATAATTTAATTAGATTTTTATGAAATTTAATTAGTTAGATGTTAATTAGATTTTGTAATTGTTAATTTTATTTATTAATAAAATTAGTTAATTTGTTATTGATTACATAGATAATAGTTTAATTACATTGTAATTTCATGACATAAATAATTTAATTAATTAAATTTTTATGAAAATTAATTTATTTAGATGTTGATTAAATTTTGAAGTTGTTAATTTTATTTTTTCAAATAAATTTAGTTTATGTTAATTACATATTTACACATGGATGATCATTACTAATGTTGAGGAAATTTATTTATATGTTAATCAATTAAATTAATCTATTATATGATAATCATAAAGTATTACTGTTAGCAAAGTTAGATTTCACACATATTTTTTAGCTACACAGTTTGAGAATTATTAGTGAATATTTATTGTCTGTCATGTGTTTTGTACGTGCATCAAAATAAATTGTTCAATAATAATTCTTGAATTGTCCAGATCGGACAGTTTAAAAATGTAACATTTATGTACAGCACATGTGTAATTTGTTGTTCATTCTATGGAGGAACGTATGGAAGAAGAACATAAGACTTTAGAAGAGAGATTGGAGGAGGAGTGTAAGGTGAGGAAACATGATCGCATATGCTTCGAGACCGAATTGCAAGAGCACTTACAGAGAGAGCTTGATACGAATAAGCGCATCGGTAGGATGGAGGCTCTCCTTTTAGGAAGCGGGCCTCAGCACTGCCTAAGAATTATATGTAATTTTTATATGAATATTGTATTTCACGAGAACATAACATATAATCTTGTATTTATTATGTTTTATGAATATTAGTTTATTTTATTTTTATTTAATTATATTTAAAATTATGTTTTATAAAAAATTAATTATATTAATGACAGATCTACTAGTCACTAATCAATTTGTAATAGATATTAGTCCATCGCTAAAATAGCAACATAATAGAATTTGTTGCTAAACTAGCAACAGACAAGAATCTGTCATTAAAGTAGCGACGAATATTATTCTATCGCTATCTTTAGTGACAGACATAAATCGATCACTAATTTAGTGACGCATTCACTAGTAGCTAAATTTGGTTTCTTTAGTAGGGAAGTAAGGGAAAGGAATGGATAGAAAGAGCTTATTCAATGAGGGTGGGTAGTGGGGAAGCAAAATAATTATGTTGGTTTAATCAGGAAATGGCCAATCGTGCTTGTTAAGGATTTTAGATTCAAGTAACTCATGGCTAGACAATTAGTTAAGCTAAAGAAAAAAAAAGCAATAGTTCTTCCAATCAAGCAAGTGATCAACCAATTCCAACTATTACAGTGATAGCCATCAAAGCAAGAAGTATTGACTTGCAGGATTAAGTAGGAAGAGCGAAACTTGATAGGTCTCTCAACTACTAAGCTAATTAGTAGCTTTAAAAAATAGCTACTTTGTCTGTGGTTTGCTATGATTTGGTGGGAAACTAAAAGTGAAGAAAGCTTCGTGCAAGCAATAGAGGTAATCAAGCAGTAATTGAAAGTCGAAGGTTTGATTCCACTTATTGGCGAATTCAACCAATATAAAAAGTAACCTTAGCCTTTTTTAAAGCCAATCTACTTGCCTTTTTTCTCTTATTTCTTTGTACTACTTTAACTTTCTATCAACCACTTTAGTTTAATAAAGGTAATCCCTTCTCCAACGTCCTAAACCAACCATTCTATCCATGCGTTTTTGAATAAATTCTTGCTCTTTCTTCTTATGTAAGTAAGTTGCTTGCTCTTTTTTCGTGTGTGCTTATACCTGTAAGCTTAGCAATCTTTCTAGGAAGATACACTTAATGACTACTTACTTAACTTAGTTCATTCCCTCCCGAGAGAATATACAAAAACTCAAAACTGTTTTAGAAAAGAAAAACTCATTTTACAAGCCTAAGCACCCTAACAGAGAGTATGGATATCATTGTTTGAAAAATGCATCTTGCTGAGGTTGAAGTAAATGCTAGTATAATTGCTATTTTTATACCATTATTACTAGATTGAATGCTCTTCTTTCTCTTATTACTGATGTTTTCTTAGTGAGTCAGGTCCACACCACGGGTTAATCTTTCATTTTTTTGGAGCTTTACTTTACTAGTAAGTGTTTGCTGCCCCTATATGCTTTAAGCTTACACTTCAAACTTGTACCTTCACATTTTGCCTTTAGTTTTTATCAACTTACATGTTGATGAGCTCTTTCCCTCAAGTTCTATGACTCGAGTGATAAAAGCTCTATGATAAAGCGCAAAAGAATGCCATCTCTCTATTAAATTGCCTTACCTTTTTGGTATCCCATTGGATTAAGCTGATAATATTTGTATCGTTATCTCATTCTACTAGAATTGCTTGTGTATCTTGTCTTTGGGTTGATAATTTTTTGCAGTCCATAAGCAAGATAAATGTTTTTTATTGGCTTTTCTATCCCTGGCTACTTTTTTTCGTCTCTATCTTTTTTATATAAAAACTTTTTCCTCTTTCTTACGCCTTTTATTAAGAATTAGTTTTTATCTTACTTCTTGAGATCTAAAGTTTATTCATTACAACTGCTATCCATATTAGATCCAAAGGTCCTTAATTTCTCTTCATTAGCCTCCACTCTCAAAATTGTACTATTTCTATTACTTTCCAAAATGCATTCTTGGTTTCTGATCTTCTCATTATATTTGCAAATTATGGTATCCCATCCTTTTCCTTGATGTCTAAAAGCAAATTTATTCACTTTATTCAAGAGATCCTCTGCATGGGCTAAATCTTTACACGCTCTGACCATTTTGTCATTCACGGGAATTTTCTTTGCTTGCCTTTGGCTTCCTCTCTTCGGTGCTATAAGTATTCGTTTGGGGTTAGGTTGTTTCATCATTACTTGGGTTTATCTCTCTCATTCCAGTCCAATGCTGTGGTACCTCATTGGCAAATTTGTGAAATAAAGCAATCATAGTAACTTTTCACAGTTTTTTTGTTCTTAAAGAGACTTCTACCTCTTCTTATTTTAATTGACTGTTCTTTAATGCTTTTCTTCATTTGATTTGGTATAAAAACTTTCTCAATTTTTTCATTGGGATTTCTCCTTCTTTTTTTGTTCTTTTTATTTTCCTTACCTTTCTTTTTTTTTTAGGAAAATAAATTAAAAGAACTAAAAATCTCTTTCATTGTATTAGAGCTTTATCTTAGGCGTCAGCGTGATTTCAGCATAGTGGATTTGTTTCTTCATCTTCAAAAGCACTTAAATAAAGTAGCTATGACTTTCTTTTCCACTAGATTTGGCCTATTGAGAAGACTCTCTCCTTACTAGTCAAGCCTCTTTGAGAACCTCAACCTTATAAACCTCCTTCTAAAGGTTCTGTATTTCTTAAGGATTTGAACAATTGATTAGCTACTACGATCATGGGCATATTTCTCTTTTTGGTCCAAACTCTCACATATTTTAAGTCTAATTGGCATTCATGTCCATCAAAGACCTTTAGCATTGTATTGGTGAATATGGTTCCTGCCTCTGTTGCCCTGAAAATGGAGCCTTTTGCATCTGGCTCATGAAATTCATTGAAGATCCATAGGTTATAACAGTCATGTGCTTCTCTAAAATCATATCTTTTAGGGCTGGACCAACATATCTTTAGTATTTTTGATAGGATGATCAAGATTAGGCTCTTCTAGGTGCTTGACTCTCTATAAAGTATGACTTCTTTATCTTTCAGTGGATACAAAAAAAAAAAAAAAAAAAAAGAAAGGAAAGGCATCAAATTCCTTCATAATAGAGTTTTCACACTTTTTTATGACATTAATGCTATTGCTTAAAGCCTTCAAAGTCTTTCCATAATGTTTGCAGCCATATGTTCCAATTGTATTTAGAGCAAGATAAGTGGCACGACTATTTTCTTGGAGGATGTTGTGTCATTTTCTTCATAATCACCCTTAGTTACAGTCATTCTTTACTTTGATTAGCTAGACAATGTCACAATTTCCCATGGATTGGGATAACTGCATATTTTATCCTGCAAGAGATTAGTCTATCTTAATCATGTGTCAACTGTCTACTTAATAGCGTTTCATAGGTCATTGGCATAGTTGCTCATAGTATTAACATCTTTTTTTTCTTTAAAGTGTTTTTCTTTGCCTTTGATTTTTTCAATGATCTTAGTTATACCAAAATCTAATTGATAACAAGATTTAGTAGTCTAATTAATAGCATAATTTATGCCTAATTTTGCTCCTTCTAATGGCATTTTATTGTCAGTAAGCCCTTCATCTGAAATATTGTTATTGATTCATTTTTCATTACATTAACATGTCTTGATAAATATGAATTGAAGCTTTAACCTTATGTTTAATCATCCTATTCAAGAAGGATCTTTAAATCACTGCTAGGGCAATTTCATAGATTTCAATCTAGCCCTTTATTATTAGTGGTTTGCTTTCAAAAGGGGATTGATTCCCAACAACCCTACTAATAAAGAGACTTGAAAGTAGTAAATGATGCAAACACTAGAGCATCGTATCTTATGAAGAATTATAAAAGAGCTCGAAGGTCATAACATAATTTAAGAGATTTAGAACTCATGTTTTTATTAAATAAAAATGGCTTATAGTTCGTTTTACTCATAATTAAAAGCATTAATTGAAAGTCGAAACTTCAAACTTTAAAACAAGGCTGTTTGGTCCTCCCATTTAAGAATACTTCACTCTCCTTAAAGCGCTTACATACAAGGAAGGAAGATGTTTAAGGCTTACACATATGCGAACTACAATAAGATCACAAATTGTAAACTGGACACTTCCTCCCATTGAACTCCCAATAGTAAACAAGAGTTGGAAAATAACCCTTATCCCAATAGGGTGTTTGAGCTGATATAATCTAATGTTTCACATGTGGTGCTTTCTTCGAACTGTCCATCTCTATTTGTTGTAGATCCCCCACGCAATGGTCTCATTGCAAGTAGCCATCCTTTTTGTTGTAGCTTTTCATCCGTTCAACATAGCTTTGTTGCTTTTCCTTGCTTTTTGCATCAACAGACCCCCTTACTTATTGGCTTAGTGGCCACTTTATTGATTCTAACAAATAGGAAAAGAAGATTTACAGTCTTAATAATAAACAAACAGGCATTTTTAGGACTAGCCCGCTTCTCGTTCCTCAAAAGAGCAATTCTTCGCACATAATTAAGGGAACCATTGTAAGATTACTAGAACACTAGATACAGGGATTACCCAAGCTAATGATAAAGGCAAGAACACTTTCTGGCCAAATTCAATTAATCGATCATAATGATATCGTAGAAATGCTACATGATATATATATATATGTGTGTGTGTGTGTGTGTGTGTGTGTGTGTGTGTGTGTGTGTGTATAAGAGAGAAAAAAGAATCACCTTAATACTAAACTAAATCAAGCCTAGGATCTTCTTGAAAATGGGAAGATCTAGGCTAGGCGGCCAACCTCTTAGGGAGGGCGAGACGCATGTTCTAACTAAGTAAGGATACAGCTCTGTGGATTACTCATCGGGCCTAATAGGTGGTGTTATCACACCATTCTCAAAGGAATCGTACGTGACACCCTCAAACCAACATGTCCTTCCTTTTTATTCCTAGGCAGGCATTTTCATTCGTTTATTGATTAATTCAAAGTACTTGTAGCTTGCTTCCAAGTCTAAGTGCTAGCATTAAAAGCATGTCACCGAAAGCAAACTTTCGAGCTAAGAAGGAGCCATGAGCGCCCCTGCAATCTTTTTAAAGCAAGAAGTAACATTGACAAAGGATGATTATAAAAATCATAATATTAGTAAAGACATGTTAGCCTAACCATAATAAGGAGCCTTTTCTTGACCGCTAATGCTTTACTAATAAGAAGGGTTTTTCTTGCTTATTCAATATTACTTTGGCTTTGTTGTCCATATTTTATTGTAATGAAAGCTACTGTAATGAAGGAAGAAGGCATTAGCATTAGAAAGACTATAGGGGCATTCTGAGTTGACTATAATACATGTCATCAGGAATAACAAAGCTAAGCCAAATAGTCTTTTTGATATCAAAAGCCCCAAAACTAGCTACTTTATAGAAGATAACTAATGTAAGCCTACT
Organism: Moringa oleifera; assembly: GCA_021397835.1. NCBI lineage: Eukaryota > Viridiplantae > Streptophyta > Magnoliopsida > Brassicales > Moringaceae > Moringa > Moringa oleifera. The sequence continues at coordinate 509,289 of JAJFZO010000734.1, forward strand.
CAACTAATCTCATAAGTAAATGCCTATTTGCATTGCAACTAATAGAAAAAAAATAACAACTACAAGATTAGACTAGTAGTTAAGTGCTCTTTATTGTTCAAATCGACCAGGTCTGAGCTTCCCAAGCTTTGTGCTGTTGTGGAACTCTATAAGGGGCTCACCACTTTGATTTACTATATTTGAGTCATTGGAGTAATTTGGGATTGTATTCCACACCAAGCATTTGTACTTATGAGCTATTATAGACTAGTAGATTTAGTGGTCAATAATCATTTAGACTTGGTAAAGGTTATCATGGCACCTGTAGTAGGATATAAGACTTATCAAAATTCCCATGGACTAATTTATGATGTCTCTATCGCTAATATTCATCAAGCAGGCCACATGGATTGGCCAAAGTCTTCTTTGGCTAATAAGACCTCAATCCCAAAGCCTTTAGAGTATTTTTTGGATAGGCACCTTTATGTGCATGGGGAATTCACTGCTAATAAATCCTTACCAATGTCGTCCTTCTTCCCTTGCTACCTTCTGACCCGTAGGACTATACAATCACAACTTTCAAACACTCACGCTCGAATATGAGACTGCTTGTTGAACATCTGATAACGCATTGCTCCGAACTAAGCTATGCAATAATTAAATCTCCTTGATCCTTGCAGGATGTGCTTGATGATCCCTATAATACACTCTCTTAGGGACTTCTTACTCAATCTTTTTCACTAGTTAATCATTGTCCAATAAACTCCTTATTTTGCTCATCCCTTTCTTCAGTTATTTTATTAGAACACTATCATCTAGGTTCCTACACTTTTCATGGATGGCAAAATGTAGATGGCAAGTTGTTATATAGATACAGTGCTTGACACATAGATAATTCTCTAGCCATCACAAAAGTTACATAGGAGTCATCCTCAGAGAGTCTTCCTGGATGATCGTACTGATGAATCCTATTGTACCTTATGCAGCTACTGTTATTGATCCTAGAAAGCCTACCCAAAGGTTCAGGTAATTAGATTATAAGAAATGGGCAATACGTTTTCGTATTTCTATGAGAAGATTTAAGAAACCCACAACTCTCAATAACAAGTCCTCGGCATATTTTGCCTAACAAATACTTATTAAGTAATCGGTTTTTAAGGGGCCAACTTATAGGCCAGGCATCTCTTTGATCTAATAACTAGTATCGCCTTTTTGTCCCGCCTTATGAGTAGCCATTTCTTTTACAATACTTAATAAGGTCTTTCATGGCCTAATTATTATTACAATATTCTCTACCATAGAATTCGCCTTGAAGGTCAATTAGATGACTTTTATGAGGAAAAACAACGCAAAATAGGCTTAAGCACTTGTTAAGGAAGGGGACAAGGGTCGATAAAAGGTAAAACAGAAGGCATTTTCTAATTGCCCCTGAGGTGAAAGGTGCTTGGAGAGAGGGGTGTTTCACGATGAAACAAGGGAATGAAAGGCCGCTTTGCATTGGATGATTTTTACCCCTCCTAAGAATGATGGCTCTATTGTCTTAGGGAGTGTTAAAGCTTGCTTTTCCTCTAGAGTTTTCTTAGTCATCAATAGGACTTGTCCTCAATAAAACTAATCTAATTCTCTGAACAATCGAAATTTCATAGTTTTATTGAATTCTCCCTATTTCCTAATCGAGCTTATGTAGGTAGATATTGTCTGGTAGGGCCGATAGTAGTACATTGTGTAGGATGAAGTAAGGAAATTTCTTATTGCTTATAAGTTGTCTGGTAGAAAAGACTTTCTAAATGAAGTAAAAGAAGTTAGGATCTTCAATCTTTTCCTTAAAGATTGGGATGAGTTGATGTAAGTCGATGGTATGGAAACACTTTATGATGTCGAATTCTAAAAACTAATGAGAGATTTTCCACTATTTTTTGATCCGTTTTAAGACTAAGTGGCAGCCTTCATGTGAGCAAAAATGCGATATGTGCAGAAACTCGAGATCATAAATGGATTGGAGTACCATTCTGATTGCCTCTTCCATGATCTTTTCTATAGGTAGAACTACTATGAACGATCTAAAGTTTGACCTTTATTTCTTTCTTCGTACTTTAAAGAGCGGCAAACCTCATTGTTTGCTCCATTTATTAATAATCAAGGACCCCTTGTCATCCTTTTAGTGACTCATAGGGCTTCTTTCTGCTCAATATTTTTGGTTCTTAAGAATTTTTGACACCTCTCCCAGGATTGAAATGATTGTCCCTGCCAAATGGGTTTATAACCATCCTTGAATGATCTTAAGTACTGTTCACTTCCTCACCATTCTTATCCATCACTTGCAATCCACACAGATGTCTTTGCACCCCCCACCAAAGTGGATGAGAAAGAAAGGATTTCTCAAAATAACCCCTTGCTTCCAAACTCAAGCTATGAGGCTTTACCATATAAGCATCTGGTACATGCATCAATTCGTGGGAAAGTGAAAGATCACAATCACTGAAGATCTCCCCTTTAATCTTAGATTGGTCATTTAAGGGTTCACTACGATTCATTTTGTGCTTGCACACTAGGCTACCCTTATCCGAAAGCTCCATGGGACCATCTATCATTGGTTTTCATGCAAAAGGGTTTATTGCACAAACCAAGACACAGACTCCCAAAGAGGAAAGCCCTATGAATGTTAGATGTAAAGCTCTATACCTCATTAAGATCATATTGGCATACTCTTCTGAAAAGGAAAAAAAAAAAAAAAGAAGAGTAGACCCCTATTAAAGATGAGAGTAAGGTACAACAATGCCATTTTTGTCCACTGCCCTTCTCACAAAAGTGTACATGGACGTTAATGCTCATACAGCTCCCAGTTAGTAAGTAGTTAGCCTTTTTTTGCATGGAATGGATGGAAGTGTCGAAAAATTGAATTACATGGAGGAATTCCATTTTTCTTTTTAGTAATAACATGATAAAAGTATCCCTTTCACAAAAACCTATGGATCCCTTGCCTATCATGCCACTTCATCACCTTAAGGTCCTCGAGAAGATCATGATGAGCTTTTTCCATTAATGTTTTTATAGATTTTGAAAATTTCATAATGGATCAAGATGAGAATAAATCTCATAATTTAAGAAATACTCATTCTAGAGCTTTCACTCTCCTTTAGGGCTTTTTATAGATAAAGAGGTGAGTCGAGGGTAGGCCCCCATTCGATTTATTTCTTAAATTCAAAAGAAGATCTCACATTCGATGACCCTGAACAAGAAAGAACAGCTCTTGATGTGAAATTAATAGCAAAAAAAGAAGAGGAATTAGATGCCCTAGAGTAAAAGCCTTAGATAAGCCTTAAAAAAACATGCCTACAATGGACTGGACATAAATAATGGAAAGAAGAAAAGGGCCTTGATGATGATCCTATGTTAATTTTTGCCTTGCCTTGATCATGCACTCTTAACACCCAAAGCAACATACCAAAAAAAGAGAAAAAAATCTCTCTATTATTTAATTAAGAGAATCGTTATTTTGACTTATGGACTACGTGGGAAATACGAGAGTTAGGCAAACTGTTATATGTTCTCCCTTTGCCCTTGAACAATAAAGAACCATTTATCTTCTCTTCGATAGTAGTCAATCGATTAGCATTTATGGTCAATCAATAAGCTCGCAGATCTCTTCTTCTATATGATAAATTGCCATATTGCAACACCACTTTGACGTCGATTCTCCTTGTTTTTTTGAGCATCCCATGCTATGACTTCGACTTTGAGTATGATGAATGAATGGAAAGATCTTTATAAAAGTCCCTATTAAATCTACCCAAAAAGTTAATATATATATATATATAGGTAAGAGGGAGAATTAGGAGTTTTTTTAAAAAAGATGAACAGTTGACATGAAACGAGTCTCATAATAAATGTCTTAATTAGGTGTAAGTTCAAAATCAAGCTAAAAGATAATGAAAAGATTAGGGTTTTTGCCATTGTAAACAGACCTTAGTTTGACCTTTAAATGATTGGGTGATAGATGTGCTTTGCCATCTTCTAGTTAATATGATATGTAACCAAACTGCACCCTTTGCCATTCTATCAATAAGAAAGTCAATATCAATAGTTGAGGAAGAATAGTAGTCCCTTGGTCATCAATAAGTAGTTGAATAATCCTAGTAATGGTCCTCTTACCTAGCAGAGTTAATCCTTAATTGGAAATGATAAGGAGAAAAAAGATTTCACATTACAGTTTAAACATGTTGCTTTATGCATAAGCATAGTAGAATTTGAATCTGTTGGCTCAAATGAATGGCTCTCGACTTACTTTCATAAGAAACGCTTTCATTAACTAAGAAGTGACAATTTTTGACCCATATGATCTTAGGCTCAAAAAGATGAGGAAACTAACAATTTCACACTTAAAGATTAAGTTCATCAGTGATATTTTCCATGGTGTCTTAAGAAAGCAGCTTCGAATATGACATTCGTACCCATAAAAAGTTTTGGCAGGCATTACTATGATCTTGAAGCCCTCGCTAAAAAGTATGGCTCACTACTAAAGAAGGTTCAGACATCCTTCGACTTAGCCTTATGATCCACTAATTCATCTCTTGATATGGTATCCCTTAAAGAAGGTGGATAAGGTAAAAAAAAAATGGTGAAAGTAGAAGAAAAGATGTTCAATTTAAGGTTCTCACCCTTGGAAATAGGTATTGAACAAAGAATATAATAGGTCAGGTAAAACCTCATTTAAGAGGAAAGATCTATCAAAGAAAAAAGTTGGGAGCCAAAGGTTTTTTTTTTTTTTTCAATGTTATGCTTTAAAAGTTAGATTTGGAACAAAAATAACCCTTATCTATATTTTATATAGGAATTCGTAATGGGACGTTTTTTTCATAGATCATTCGAGCAAGAAAGGTACAATGCCTTACCAAGGCCTTTGACCACCTTTGAGGTCATCCGAAGCCACTTTAGGGCAGTTTATTGACCGAAGTAATACAATGTTCAATGGTGAGGCAAAGTACTAGTGAGAAGCCTCTGTTAGGATTTTTTTCCCATGTGGTTTTCTTACCCATAAATAATAAGACCGTCTTTCTACGCCCCCTGAAAAGTTATTCTGGTTGATTTTTTACTAATGCATTGGTGCTTGATCCTTGCAATCTACTTTCATAGGTATACTTTGACGCATCTTTGAACAAGCATATCTTAATGTTTTTACTATTCTTGCTCACCACCTGATCATTCTTATGGCATCTCGATTCGCTTTCGAAGTGGATTTAGTCTTCATTTTCCCTTTTCATTGAGTGTAAAGTTCCTGGTAATCACCTCTGCAAGATTGATTTGGCTCAAAAGCACCTTTTCTTTCACAACTGAGGAGTTTGTCGATGCAAGAAGTCTTTCTATTCCATGAGTAGACACTTTTCAAGAGAGTCTTTCTTTCATCGACTTGCTCTTTTGACCTACTTGAGAAGGAAAATTCTCACAAGATTATTAATAAATGTAGGTCACATATAAGTGTGGATGCTTCCTAAGGCAAATGTATTTTCTTCTTTAAAAGTGGCTGCTTATGGGACTTTTGCTTTGCGATCTCCAAGATTAAGATCTTTTTCTATATCTATTGATATCTCTCTGGAATGAGAATTTTTTCTTCAAATAAAGCCAGCAAATTAGTTTTAAAAAGATCTTTTATTAATCGATAAGCCCAAACATTCCCTCAACTTAAAACATTTCCTACGAGTAGTTTCATAATTCTAACCTGGGGTTCGGTTCTAACCATTCTTGCGAAGGACAACCTTGCTCTTAGCAAAAGATTAAACACCAAGCATGAAGCAAGTTCATGATCCAATGGATTCCCTAAAATTGGATGACACAAGTCAAACTAGAATTGAAAGATTAATATAGGTCTTGACAGGTTCTAATTGAAAGAAACAGTATGTATGCTAAAAGGACGTATAGGCAAGCCTTTATTGATTTTTCACATGGATTGCTTTCCATTATTTTTTGTTCCATAGGCATACATTACAGTCTAATATGCTTTATGACTTTAAGGGACCAAAAAGAAGTCTTTTAATCCTTCTTGAGCCTACTCCCATCTTTCAAATTAAGCTTCTGATTTAGTTGGTGTAGACATTGAAGGATCAACTCACACTACATAGGAAAGGCTTTCGATTAAAGTGCTCGGATTTGTTTCGAAGTTAGTTTAGGAATCTATTTTTGGTTTGGTTGGTGTTCCAACATCTTGAATCTAAGTGGCTCTGAACTTAGGTTTGCCTACCTTTCTAGTTATAAAAAGAAGAGTGGGACTTCAAAGCCTTAATTCAAGCTAGAAATACCACTAAAACTAGCCATTTTGATAATAATAAGTGGTGACAATGAAAAGGCACTTTTTTAAGCCTAAGGGGCAATGAACGAGGTAGGATAAAGTGAAAAAGAATAGTATTTGATTAGGGCAGGCTGAGGAGGCCCTAAGTATTCTTTCTTTTCATGAGTGGTGGACAAGGAAGAAAACTATTCCTTATATCTTTAAGAATTAAAGACAAATAGCCATTTAAAGACCTTTCAAAGACCACTTTATAAAGGGCATGTATCACGCTTAATAGAACCATACTTTACTATGTCAACAGGAGAGAGAAAGAGGGAGGACAACAAAGGAAGGCTTCTTATATATTTGAAAATTGAATCATCATGCACTTTAGGTCCTTCTGAAAGCCATGATGTAAGGTTACATGAGTAGTGAAAGACTAAGCTCACTTGTGCTTTCATACTTCACAATACCCAAGCTGCGAAGCTTTAAAGCCATATCATATGGATTGGTAAACTCAAATCAAAACACCAAACCCGGGAGGTTTCCAAAGTCAAGTCTCGATCCTGTATAATTGACCTGTTTCATACCAATTGGTATCTGACTTACTTAATGCACTAATAAGTATTCGCATTGCTGCCTTGGCTTCGTGTTAAGGGCACAAGGGAAAGAACAATTACTCTATTAACGTAATATTCATTCATAGTGTCGTCATTCCATTATCAGGTTTAAACGAATGTGTTTGAGGAAATAACTCCTCCCTATGAAACTAATGATCTGCCTCTTAACAACATTCTCATGAAGAGAAAACAAAAGTCTCTTGAAATGGGAAGAAAAACCAATGGATTGTAGTAGTTTCATAAGGCAACTACCCTTATTTGAAGGGGTGCACCTAAGAAAGGAAGTAGCTTATATTTTTTTCTTTTTAAACTACAACTAGCAAAAAAAGACTTTGCCTCTTTTGAGAAAAAGAGTGAGAAAAGGGATCGAAAAGATTAATTACCAAGCAAAGGAAAGCAAGCGCTACCAGTGTTGTAAGGAAAACCCCTAGGATGCCATGGAAATTAAAAACTGTTAGATAAGAATGTTCATTGAATTGTTTTTAGTAAATTTAACCAACTAAGCTACCTAAATAACCTTTGTAACTGAGAAAAGGCAGTTTTATTGATTTCCAATTTCGAAACTGAGTGTGCGAAGTCACAAGCTGATAAGTTACATATGAAGTTAAAGAAACCCAGTTAAGAAATGAAAGTTATAGCGATCAAGCTAAAACTGAAACTCGAGCCAAAAATGTAAGGAAAGGTCCCAACTACCAACCACACTTTGCTATATTGCAAAATCAAGAAATGAAGTGAGGGAAGGGCTTTGACATATGGAGTGCTGATAGGCCGCTAGTCTTTTGGTTTTTCTAGGATTGTATATGGATAGGTTCAAAGAGCTAACTACCCATTTGATAGCCACTCAAAACATCTAATGACACAGTGAGGGTAAGCTGAGTGGAATGAAATGTGGTTATTTTCATATATTTCTCCTAGAGTTACTACTTCCTTTGTTTTGTAGTTTTGAGTTCCCTTTCCATTTAAAGGTTAGGAGTGATAGGGAGCTTCTACTACTTTAGTAAGGGCTCGCTCATGCAAGTAAATGCACATGCAGTGAGATCCTCATATGGGCTCTAGATTGCATTCAAAGGCCTATCCTAATCACTCATATGAGGCACCCCTTACCAAGATACTATAGTTTGGTCTCTAATACCATTCTTATAATTGACCTACCTCTTAGCAATGTATGCTCAGTTATTATTCTATACTTATATGATAAGTCAAGTGTGCTAAAAGAGACCTTATAGCTCACAAAGTAAAGTCAATCGAGCATTCCTATTATTAATAAGCTCTAATTCCTTCTCTTTTCCTTGCATATAATTTAAGAGATTTGAGATAAACAGGTGTTATAGCCTTGATTCGTTAGCATTATGCCCTTTAAATTTGGCAAGACTATAAGTCATCATTTTAACGAGAAAGTATAAAAAACCTTCACAACACGTTACTATGCGCTTGGTGGGTTGTAATTATCAATGTGCTCCCAAAGATTGTAGGCCCTTTCATACACAAATTTTAGGGCATTTAGTTAGCTTATGTCTTCACTCTCACTTCTGTACTCTTTTTCTTAACTCTTTCGATGTCCTTCTTTCATCTTTGCCATCTCCCTAACCAAATTGATTTATACACCGTCCATCCTATGCTTAGTTCATAGGAATTGTAAGTTTGATAATCAAAGGTTGGAATATCTCTATTGTTCTTAGCAAGCCACTTCATGCTCAAAGCAAATGCCAAATCTTGAAGCTAGAATGTGTGAGAACTAGAGCTTCAAAAGAAGCCATATCGAGGGTTGGTAATATGGTTAGAAGTCCACTTTGTTATAACATTCTACATCTTCTAACATAAATAAAAGATGTTAAATTATCTTAACATCTTTTCTTTAGTTATTCCTATGAATATATTGCCTTATTTTGATTAATTTCCTGCATATGTTCCTTTTCCTACTAAGAAAGCTCCTTAACATGCTGTTGATTAGCTACAGCTTTCTTTTAGATATGCGGATAATACCTTCGTAAAGAAACTTTGGTTCCATCCTATACTTCTTATTGAACAAATTTCAATATAAATGGTTATCCTTCTAGTTGTGATGATTTATTTTATTCAAAGCGAAGTGAGCAATGTTATTGTCCCCTTCCTTCTCCTAGCACTTATTAAAATTGCATGCAGGTCATCGAGATTGGGAACATCATATTAAAATGACTCGATCTGTGAATGCAACCCTTGGCTTACCCAATATTGGCCAAGGAATGGGCCAATTCCTTCATTCAATGCATATTGATTGAGAATCCCTTTAGGATATTAGATCATGAACCTTCTTTCAGGTCCAAAAGGGAACTCTTGGTTAGGTCCGTCAGTGACTTGGATTGATGCTTATCAATAATAAAAAGCTTGGGATTCATGCCATGTATGTGGCACATAATTAGTTTTATCGATGCGATTCAACAGATCACAGGGAAGTTTGGTCTTTGGAGTCAAACAACAAATTATGATACAAGAGGGGCGCTCTAACATGCCATTTTGGTAACACTCATGGGATCTAGTCAACAAAGGTGTAACTATGAAGTCAGTCAGGCAACTCTTTGGAGAATGATTGAAGAAATGTGAGGAAAAAAGTGTTGTTTGCAAGTAAACCCAATAAAGCCACAAGGTAGAGAGCCTTTCAATGAAGCCTGCACCTCTTGGGAAAAAGAAATAATAGACATTGCCAGAGTTTCCCAATAAGGGGTCAACAACAGCTAGGGAAAAAGCTTCACCAGTTACTTTATCCATAAGAATGTCATGAAGGTTCTCTCTGGGCTTTCTCAAAAAGATAGCTTTAGAGCGTAAATCAAACTGATGATAGGTGAGCAATCACACGCATATGGTTTAGCGGTTTGCTATGCTCTGTGACCTTATTCTTCTTCAGAACCTGATGCTTCATTTGCTTCTCTATCTTATTATGACTTCTTTGACACTATTGCATGAAACATTTATTTGGTCTCCCATTGCTATCTATGCTAGCTTGAAAGGTATTGCTACTCTTTTATTTTTCATTAAACCTTATTGACTTCGTAGCCATCCCTATTTGGATTCTTTTTTTTCAGTGTGGTCCATCCAATCTACTTCTTTAAGTTATAAGGTTGGATAAAATAACTATGCACTACTGTGCTTAGTGCTTAGTGCTAAAGTGAGCTTAACCACACCAAGTGGCTGATTCTTCCTTACTTTTGTTAGTCGACAATCTGAATTGCACTCGATCTGAACCCTTCCTGTGAGAAGTTCATAGAAGAGAACATCTCTACTCTATAATATAATCTATAGGTGTCTGATCCTTTTATTGATTCAGCATTTCCCTTCACCCTTTCTACTAAAATAACTTATAGCTATTTTTCTTTGAGCTCCTATAAGGGATTAATCATCTTGCTTTCTTTCTCTATTTCTTATCAAGTGGTAGTTACGATCATGGGTGTTTTATGCCCTCCTTTAGTGTTTGAAATCTCTTTGTCGCTAGTTAGTTAAGTAGTTCTTGAGTGGACTCAACGTGTAACAAGCCCTATTGAAAGATCTAACTATCAACCAGTTTCATCAGTTTTCTTCAATAATTATGTTAACTTTAGCATAGATTGGAATAGCTACATCATAATAAATTCTACTACTATACTTCTGAATAATGGAACCTAACAAATGCCACTTATCGAGCTAAATCAAAAAAGTACCTTTCGCCATTGCCCACTTTGGACGAGATAAAAGGTCTCATAGTATACCTCAAGTTCATAAATTTCTTCCAACTCTAAGAGAAAGAGTCGTTAGGAATGAGAATGCCCCACGCACTCTTACCTTTCAAGGGAAAACTTTCAATTCAGAAGCTTAGATGGTATGTGAGTTAAAGGTAATGTTCCATAAATGTTTGGTAATAGCTGTCTTATTCCAGTCATGAACTCTCTTGAGGCTAGACCCCTTTCCTCTTTCATTTTGAGATATAGACTAAATCCCAAGCCACCTTGGAAGCCTTAGAGATCCAAACTACATCCACTTATCTTATATGCTACAACAAGACAAGGGTAAATTGATACCATAGAGAGTCTAGGTAAAATACCCGCCCATAAACAAATTGAAAGTAATTTTTAGGGATTGATGACTTCCCAATTCTATGACTTTGGCACTTGATCTTCTAGAAAAGGGTATGTACTAGGTCAGATGAATGAATTAGATAAAGATGGTTGTTAGTATTCTATCCTTCTTTCAAATAACATCACATCCTTAATGGAAAATGTAATTTGACTAACAAAAATGGAGTGATAAACGAGGAAGATAAAATTATGAAGGATAAAAATCAAGTAGTGATGGATGTCATAGGTTTTGTATGAATGGGAAAAGGATGAAAGCGTTAAATGACCAGAATCAAAAATTCGAGAAAAGGACTTATTATTGAAGAAAAAGAGACCTATCTCATATGAGAAGTAGACATGGCAGTAACACTTTCTTTGTGTTTTGTTTATAAGCGGAGGCTATAACTTTTTTGTAATCATGGACAAAATCTAGTAAGACTTCTTTAGAAGTAGTAGGCTGATTAATGTTTGATGTGATAGATAAGATGAACAAACGTGACTCTCGCTCGGTTTGGTATGCATATGTTTGCTAAAAAGCACCTCGTAATTGATAAATTGTGGTTGTGTTTAGAGGATCCAAGACTCATACCATTCAACTTGTTTTTTCTCATTTTTAGGACAATTTGCCTTTCAATGTCTCCAAACAGACTCATCTTTGGCAATCTAGATGGATCTGATAGTCAAAGGTATAGAAAGAGACTAAAAGTGTAGACTAATAACAAATATAAGATAAGAGTAGGAAGTAGTGAGCGATGGTGGTCCTCTTAGTTAGTAGCTCAAATTCATCTCTCCTAACACTTTTTATGCTCATTTTATCTAATAACATAATCATAATCTCTCATCTCAAACATGTCCTTCAGGGCATGCCAGACTTCCCAATCTTAATTACAACTTGCTTACTCAGTTTCCTGTCCTTTATGTCATGTTTTTCCACTTTAGTCGGTTATAGCTAGTTTGACTATAGTTTTCATAAATAGGATGAAATTTAGATTATAATATATATATATATATATATATATATTTGAAGCCTCCGTCCATGATGCCTATGCTTACTGTACTGTGCTGCTCTACTACTTAAGGTTTTGTGCTTGTATTTGCCTTTTTAGGTGCAGCTTGCTCAGGCCATGGGTCATCATAAAAAAAAACTACAAGTGAATCAAATATTAATATTTCTATCTCATCTATACTAGGTGGTAACGAATAAAGCAACTAAATCAATTGGATCAAGCCACCTATAGCCAACCTACCCAAGGGCTTGGTTTGTCCTATTTAACGACCTTAGTCCATAGAGTGATAGCAGGTATATGAAATGGTCAAAGCCATTTCAAACCAGTGCCTCGACTTGAACTAATGGAGATGCTATAGCATGCATGCTTCTTTAGCTAGGAGGTAGGGATGTGAACACAACTAATCAATGTCAACCAGAATGTGAATTAATGAGTAAAGCGAATCTCACAAGCCTATCCTAGTATGCACAGATGATGGATTTCCCTCACTTTTGATTTTGTGAGAGAAGCTAGGTTCATAACTCATATCTTTTTTCAATAGAAGAGAGAACCACGAAGGAAAGCTACAAACTATAGGTATGACATCATTACTTTCCTAACTTCTATATCTTGAAGCCTTTGGCACGCTAATACGAGATGCTCGCTACTAGGATAGGAACTAATTGGGGACAATCTTAAGATACAAAAATTTATTTCACAAAATAAGATGCTATATTGAAAGCTCTCAGGGAAGAAGATAAAAAGCAGCACTCAAATACTCATGCCAGTGCCCAGTTCCAATCCTTACTAGATCGAGGTGGGCATAGATCAGAGAAGAAAAAAAGGAACTATACTAACTTTGTCCTGTCATCTAGAGAGGTCTAGTCGTACCCCTCCCCTCTTTGTGAGTTCAGGGAAGTTCCTTCTATAGATAGGAGCATGACATCTATAGTTGCTTTCCCTCCTCTATTCTCTTCTCTTATCAAACTCTTTTTTCTTACTTGAGTCTTGTCTCTAGGTGAATCTAACTATTTATAAAAAAAACCCTAGATAATATGTGTCACTTGTGAGGTAGATATAAAGTCGAGTAGATGTACTGAAAATGAGAGGTCATATAAACTAGTTAGTTATTGATTGAATTGACACTTTTTTTCTTTTATATAATTTGATTTAATTTATCCTTTAAGCTTCTAGTTAGTCATTCTCCTAAAATTGTAATTCAATTGGTCAAAGCATTGCATATGAGAATATATCAAAAATAAGACGAATTTACCATCCTCTTGATAGACTAAGTCAGCAAGCAAGAACAAGTATAGAAAAGGATTTCGTTACTTGAACATTATTTCTTTTTTTTTTTTTTGTTTATAGTAGAAAGAAAGAAAAAATCTATTAAATAAATGTGGGAAAGGATTTCACATTATTGTGAGGGGCGAGACATGCCTCTTCTTTTGGATATTTTCAAAAGTGAAAGGTCCCCAAAGACTACCTTAGTCATACAAAGAAGCCTTTTTTAGCCACAAAAAAAAAAGTCAAAGGCTTTCGAGAAAGAAAAGACTAGGCTCCTAATGGTGAAAAGTCTTTAAATAGGATCTCGATGATTTTATGTCAAAATCATTCGCAATGTGATTTAAGTTATTAATGCTCTCATCCCATCATGTAAAGCTAGTTATATTTTGGGGCGTTAAGTTCATGATAGCGAGGGGAAGCGGAACTCAATCATATTTAGATATTTTATCTTATATCTTATCATAGTTCTTCTATCATATTCTTAAGAGGCTAAAGCTTATGGCCTAAGTTACAATCATGCTACAAAAGGTATATGCTTAATACACGTAAGTCAAACTATCTTTTTGATCAATCTAAATACCTAGGTGTGGACCAATCTAATCATACAAAAACTAATAGTGGCTTTCTAGCTTAGAACAAAACCTAAAAAAGCGCTCTAATTATGTATATAAAGTGTCTTCTTCTTGCTCTTATAGCTAATTAAAGAAAGATAGACACAACTCTTATTTACATATAGCACAATCGAAGCTCTTTAATTAGGTCTTTTTCATGTTATAAATATATATATATATATATATAGCCCAAAGCATCCGTTGTCAACAATCATAGATAGGGCTAGTGCAAGAGGACATCCTTGCTGAACGGACCGAGAAATTGAAAGGGACAGTAGTACAGCTCCTAAAAATGTCTTAGAATGGTAGTATAAGCATTCAGTTGAGACCACTCTCTTTCGAAGGGCTAGAAGTAAGCTAATGAAGTTAGCAAGCTAGTAAGTCCATGTTATAAACCCTACTAACTTCCCCTTCACTGGGATAAATACAGTAACCCTCGTGCCCTATAAGCCTACTTTGTATCCATCTTGTACCCTGCCTGCAAGTAAGGTAAGTGATGATCAACTCTTCTACCCCTCGTTTTAGTGCTATAGTCTTTTTTCCATTTAAAGCTAGAGATTGCAAGCTGAAAGTGCAAGATGTTGAAAAGGCTATCAGTCTACCCCTTCTAGCAACTTAAGAGGAGTCCATCAGTACCGTCAATAATGCTCAGCTCCAGCTCATGTTGGCATGCCCACAGCACTTGTTAGAAAAGCCGTCTCACTTTCTTTTCCCGGTCGGTGCTTGCTCAATTGAGATCAAAACTAAAGGATTGATATTAAGAGGGATTGGATTCATATAAAAGGTAAAGGTGAGCCCCACTTTGAAGCACTCAACTGCATTCCAACCTTCATACAAAATCTTGCTTATGACCCAGAGCATTGACTTTGACTTCAACGCATGGATTACTTTAGATATTCCTCAGACGTACTAAAGTGATTTAGCTTGCACTCAAGAATGAATCTAACCGAACCTGAAACCATTCATTCACATTCGTTCACCTTCTTTAGAAGTTATAAGGTTCTTAAAAACAAACTAAGACATTGAAAGATCCCATTCTCTTATTGATCCAATCTAGGGAAACACCAAGCTTTTCTCTGCCCTCATCTATCAAACAAAGCGAATATAGGTTTTAATTCCTCCATATCCTAGTATTTGTGATGCTTTCACCAAAGATCCTCAACTTATGCATTTGGCCTTCACCTCACAAATGTTGGCTAACCCAATCCCATTAGGTACTTTTCTCTTATTGCTCTTCTGTAGGCTAGCTTTCACCCTTACCTGATATCTAAACAAGCTAATATTCTTTGATTCAACTGGTAAGGCATCTCTAACCTTTACAGGAAAGAACAAGCAGGCAATCTAGTGCCATCAATCTAGAGAAGGGAATTACCTGCTGACTAGGACCTCACCTTTTTTTGACAATAACTTATTTGGTATATAGGCAACACCAACTAGAATTCCATACATTGGATTTGATCGATAGGCAACGAGGGACCCACTAAAAGAAGCTTCACTTCTCCCCAAATCCCAACCTTAATGAGCCGAGACTCTAGTTTCATTGCATTTAACTGATAACCTGTTAATGCATCGCTTTTTATTTGCATTTCTAAGACCAGTACCTTATTTTGCTAACCAATTAGGTTGGTTCATCAAGTGCTAAGGCATCTCTTTCTCCTAGATCCCATCTCAAACATTCTCGAAGAGGCAAGTTAGCCACCTCCACCATATCAAAGCTCTTTCTTATTCTCCCAGCCTAGTGATCAACAATTCTTTTATCTCTTCATTCTGTGCATAGCCTAATGAATGCAAGCTCGTAAGCTAAGAAGCCCCTAATGGTATAGAATTAAACTAAATCCAACCAAATCACCTCATAAGCCAAGCTAGGGCATGAGAAATTGATCCTATCGTTTCTCGACCTTATTCACGATGAGAGTGGGAGGGGTGAAGCGAAGGTTGAAGAAGTCGCTTCTATAATGCGTGAAAGTATGGACCCAAGCAAATATGCTATTTTGTTTAACCAATATGCTATTTTGTTTAACCAATCCCAAACTCTACGTATTCATGATTAATGAGAATGTGAGAGGAATAGTCTTGAATGATGGATGGAAGGATCCCCCCTCACTCAATGAACTACCTGTGCCAATCTATCCCAAAAACATCTAATCGATCCAGTGTGTGCTAATGACTTGCCATAGCAGGCAAGCAGAAGGTCTTATGCATGAAACTGACTGAATGGCTATCCATAATGTACAACTCAACTCACAAAGAAGAAAAGAATAATTGATTTCCTTGTGGGATTGGAATTGAATTTTTACCCATGCTTTAGAGGTCAGTCACGGTTCTATAATTATAATGGTATGTTCCTTAGATGTAATTTCCTAATCATCCAGCCATTCCTGACTTTAGGAAGATCCTTTATTAAACCCCTAGAAAGCCATCTCTTCTAGGTTTTGCTTTTCTGTCTAAGGCTCTCTCAAGTGGAATCAATTCTACTAATGTGCACGAAGTTTAGATGAAATGAGGGCGAACCTTAGGGCTCCTGTCGCTTATGCCACTGTAGAACTGGGGGTTCATAACAACTTTGACAAATTTCTACAGGAGCTAGCAGATCATCCATTCTTCCCTGAAGCAAAACAGATTAACATTGAAAAGTTGCATTAATTACCTAGGTTTGTAAAAAAAAATGAATTAAGAGGTGAGTGCCACAGCAGTAGCTTTTAAGATGGTAACCGAGGCTAGGATTTAGGAAGGATATATATGAGAGTAAGTTGAGGAGAAAGAGCATTCCCATTTTCTGTTATGGACCTAGGTTTAAAAACCTATTCAACTATCACTTCCTAGATGGAGCTCTAAAAGGACACTTATGAATACCTTGGCTCTAAGCCGTACGTACCACTATATAATGGAGTATTCAACCATGCAATAACTTTCTCTCATACTATGGCCTATTTTTGAGCACATTCATTTCTTTAAGAAATTAGTTGTGAGCAAGGAAGCGTTTGAGTTGGTGCATAAGGTTAAGGGTGGCGTAGGTTTTCGATAGCTTTTCTAATCTTTATCATATGTTTGATAGATGTGAATCTTCTGTTTATGGGCATGGATGGATCCTATTGCCCCCACCCAACCCAAAAAAAAAAAAAAAAGCTTTGATTGCTTGTCACCTATTTATACAATGAATATTTATTTATATCATTAACATTGATAGTTGTATACAGATGGATAGCAATGGCAATTAAGAGCATTCCTTTCTTCTGCCAAGATGGTCACTTTTTTCCTTCCCTATTCCTGTCCTTCCCAATACAATTGATAGAGAAGCATTAAGCAAGGCAAGGAATTGAGATAGTTTTAGCTACAATCTTTGTTCTTAGTATCTTCCTCTATTCTGCATAGTTGTGCATTGAGGGAGCACCTGTGGTGTTAGTAAAGTTATACGATGGGCAGTTACAAGGGAATACCACTAAGGAAGCTGATTAAGCCATATGTTTTTTATGATTGATAACGAGGGGATTGCTAATGATGAAATATACTAAAAAGGGCAAAATGTCTTATTCTCTTTAACCCCTTGGAACCCATAGTTTCTTTTAGGTGCGATAAGGCTTACTCCATTCTTAAGGCTTAGGTCGCTGTCTTTGACTCCAGTGGATGCCAAAAAATTCGATCTAGAAAGCCGATGTTAGCGTAAAGCATTTCCCAAAAAGAAAATAAGGCAAACACAAAGGCCAACAACTCAAGCAATCTACCATTCTCTGTGTTGAAGAAACATGGGAAGTAAAGGCGCAGTTCAAGTGCACTGGGCAGCAAGAATTCCAAATGAGGGATTAGAGGTGTAGCTTTATCTTTCTTTTGAGATTGGGCAGCCTTCTTTATTCGTACTCCATACAAGCAGTAAGATTGGACTAAAAAGGTATGGAAGGCCAAGTACACTGCTTAGTTTCGTAGCTCTATTTCCAAATTGTCCATATGATTGAAAACTTGTGATTACGATCAAGTCAACTACCTTTTCTCCACAGTTGGTCGAGTGAGAAGTAGGAAAAAGATCTTAGTTAGAATCAGAGAATTTCTCACTTGGCACTGACACTTGATCTTTTGGATGAGATTAAACCTTGGAACTTAGTATGCAAAGGTTAAGCTTTTCTTAGGTTTCTTATTACAAAAGTTAGTTAAAGTGACGCAGCTCCCAGGTACTATTTGTCTATAAGCCTATCTCCCACCTCCCATTGTGCTTT
Organism: Moringa oleifera; assembly: GCA_021397835.1. Lineage (NCBI taxonomy): Eukaryota > Viridiplantae > Streptophyta > Magnoliopsida > Brassicales > Moringaceae > Moringa > Moringa oleifera. Next base: position 527,306 of record JAJFZO010000734.1, read on the forward strand.
TGATTCCATCTCTCAATCCATGGGTGATTTCTAAATGCTTTGGCCTAAGAAGCGTTATGGACTAAGTTCCTTACAGGCATAGTTAGTTATAAAAGGCATAGATAGTCCGATCTAGTCAGTGAGCAGAAGCATTAATCATAAAAAGAGCTCATTAGTTAACCTCTTTGGTGACTCACCTATGCTTGTCACCTTTTCACCATGGTTGGCCGACTTCAACATTCCAGTCCACTCTTTCACCTTTTACTTGATGTGATGGTTTAGTTTCCTTTAAAGAAATAAGGTTAGGCAAATTAACCATTAAAAAGCCATTAGTCAATCAAGCAATTCAAGTAGTATTTAAGAAGAAAAATGGGTCATCATCATTTCTTGGCATCCCTATGGAATTGAATCAGATTAGAAAGGCTACTGCTGGTTTTGGTGATGGAGCTAACAAAGTTGAGATTGAATTTCTCACAAGACAGTCAGGTTTTTACCATCTTTTAACTTATTCGACATCTTTTTCATTTCATATCTTCCCATCCATTAAAAAAGAGGAAGAGACCTTTCTTAGCCTACCATTTTTGTTGTCTTTTAGACACTAAAAAAATAATTAGAAAAAATAATAGAAAATTCAAGTATGAACCTATCAAGCTTAATCAAGTTCAATTGATTGAGATTGGTGACAGAGGACTTTTTACTCCTAAAAACTGAAGGATTCTTAAGTTTCAATAAGTGATGGGTCAGGCTTACCATGTTTAATAGGAGACCAGCCTAGCCAAGCCAAGCCAATAGTTAGAGCTTACCATGAGAGAACCACCTCACTAAGAAGACCCATGGTGGGGCTCATTGAAGAAACTCGATGGTCGCATTCTTTTCTTTCTATATCATGGGTTGTAGGCTCGTCTTATAGAAATTATGCCCCAGCGCGATAGGTTGCTTTTAGTAATACAGTAATGGCTTCCTGGTCAAGTCAACCTTCTTTAGTTTGTCTTACGGACGGAGTGGGCTTTTCCCCAATGGGGTCTAGTTTGAAGGGAAGTAAGCTATTAAGACATACATAACCACCTTTTTTAGTATAAATGGAATGGTCATGGTTCTAGAATGTCTTTTTCTCAAATAAGGTAAAGGCATAGCCCGCACTAACATACAAAACTGGTCACAAAAAAAGGCAAAGGAGACAAAGGCTAAAGCATTGACTGAAGAGGGGGGGTTAAACATATATTCGCCTTTGACTCTTTTTTCGCCTACTGACTACTACTCAGCCAAATGCTTCCTATATCATTTAAAAGAGGGATCCAGGTCATCAATGTACTTTCAAAGAAGCCTGGGATCAGGCTAAGATGGAATTGATTTTTGTTCCTTTCTTACTACTCAACACTTCTATTTGAATATTCTCACCCCTTGGAAGCCTAGCTATTTTTTTATAACTACCATAGCTGCAATGGACAAGATGGGAATGGGTTGGAAAGAAGGAAAAAGCGCAGTCTTCGCTCATTAACTTTAGGGCAATAGCTTTGTAACTTACTTTGACTTAAAAGCACATTTGGTCACTTTCAGCTTCCGATCACGGAGTCGAAGCTGACTGGTGACTATTGGGAATTTCTCATACTAGTAAAATCAGATGCACAATCCATTTTTCAAATAAAGAGTTCTAACTTTGTTCTTATGGCTTTGAAAGATGCATCAAAGACCCCTTCAACATTAATCCATAAAGGGGGATGAAAAAGCAAGAAATAAGGAAGTAGGATAGTTAGCACATGCTGGTGAATCTAATACGTAGGTCGCTTTCATTTCTAGTGAATCGGCACAGAAAGGCCGTTTAAGTGATTATTTACGCACTTAACTCACTAGGAGAAGAACTAAGGATCACACTCCTTACTAGATTTGTATAAAAGATGAAAAGATGGATGAGCCACTCTATCCATCCGACTAAGCTAGGCCTTTACATGGGCACCTTGTCGGTTGTGCCCTTTGCTTTGGTGCCAGCATATATAAAGTAGTAAACCTCGACTCTTTTTAGCTTTTTATGGTGTGGCTTTTATAACTCTTACTAGCTGTTATCTCCTTCTCTTTCCTTCTTGCTTATCCGTAAGGAATTAGATATAGAACCGTTAGGAATAGGAGCATTCATTAACAGAGATGGATTGGCTTCGGTTGACCTTCTTACTATAGGAATGCTTGAAAAAACTATAATTCAATAAGCTTGTGATCACTCTTAGAGGTAGCAGGGAACAAAAGGAATAAGTGGTCAAAGTTAAGATGAGCTGCTATTGGACTTCTTTCCTTAGAGAAAAGGGGTTAGCAACGATAGCAACCTTGTTGATTAAAGAGAAGGACTAAGGTATAACGCTTTTATTTTGTTTTATGGGTATACCAGCTTTTTAATATAGATATCAATGACTAAAGTATCTTCCCATGGTCTGGGCTAAGCCCAAAAAAAAAAAAAAAGGAGTGCTAGATCCACGAGTGAAGAGATATTGTCTCACAAATGAAAGAAAAGAGGTCACTTGTTTAAGTTAAGCAATCGTAGAGACCAAGAAGAGTTTGTAGTGAAAATTCTCCCTCTACAGGCCTCTTATATGTAGAGCCAAAGAGAGTAATGAGAGGAGAGGAGTTCAAACCTATCTCAAGGCCTAGTAGGTCTATTTTTGATACCTTACTTACTTCCCTAGGGGAGGTTGGGTTGAAGAAGCTGTGAAAAAACAAGCTCTTACAAAATCAGTAGTTATTGAACCTCCATCTGTTGAAAGAAAGACTACTGGTAGTGGTTCATCTTATCTTATTAGTAGTGGTCAGTGGGAAGAAAACTAGCTCTGGCCTTCAATAGTGAACTAGGTCTTAGATTTGGCATTGGTTGGGCATGCATTAGATTAGGAAGGCACCTAAGCTAAGCCCTAAAATTTCCACGCTTTACTCTTACTATTTGGATCTAGGAAGAGAAGAGCATTTTTTAGCTTATGTTAGCTTAGATCCTCTTTGAGATGAAAAGTAAAAAAGTCCATATCAAAGGTGAAAGCCTCCATCAAAGCAATGTGGGAATACCCAGGAAGATTCGACCAACAATTGAGTCCATACTCGGCTCTAGGCTTTCAAGAAGAAAGCCCAGGCTCAAGGGCCCATCTCTGTCATATCGTCAAGCCAAAAAAGAGAGAAAGCCTAGCCCTTAAAGCAAGCCTGCTTCACCTTCACTTCCTTCCATACTTGATTCTTAATCTGCTCTAAAGTCAGCTAGTGACTCAAGCTCTTCTGCAGTGAAATCCTTCTCAAGTAATTCAATGGTTCAACTCAGGTTTAAATGGTATCTAGGGTATATTTCTTATCCGTTGTTCATGAATCCATTTCAAGTTCTCAAGAATACCTGATCTTTTCTCTTTCAATTGTTGCTTTGAGGAAAGAAGTTTCATTGGGGAAGGTGGTATCTTTTAGTTAATCACTTAAGCTTTTAGCTTAAATGACTGATCTTTGCTTGAACTTAGCCCAAGTAAGGCAAATTTAAATAAAGATAATTGGGGGTGAAGCCTTTATATGAAACCATTTCTTTTTCTCTAGGAAACATAGCCTACTTTCGTACTAAAGGTTTGAGACTTTCCTTCTGATCCTAGTTCTTGGCACCGAGAAAAGTCTCTATAACCTATAGGGTAAGGAGCAATAAAGGAAATTCACCTTAGAACCGTTAGGCTCTAGTATGGCTGAAGAATGGTTTTTGGAAAGTGCTAGAAGTAAAAATTATTCCAATGCTTTAGCGGTCTTTTTCAAAATAATTAAACTCATATTGTACAATGAAGTAAAAAAGCAACGAAGCAGAATTTCTGGTATGGTATATAAAAAGAAATTTGACTTCTTTGAAGAAAGGTTCAACTCCCATAACTCGATGTGGAGAAGCGAAGCCCCTTGGGGCAAAAGAGATAAAGAAAGGATAATGAGAATGCTATGTATGGTGAAGAGCCTTTTCTTCTCTAAACGAGCGTGGAAGGCATCTATCCTCCTTTTTAACTAAGAAACACAAAAAGTTAAGGACTAAAAAAAGATAATTGTGTACCATACCTTGTCTGGAGGTGAGAGATAAGCTCTGAAGAGAATCTGTTGGAAGGCATAAAGAGAAAGTAGGAAAGTAAAGAAATTGACATGACTGAAAACAGCAAGGACCAAACTCTAATGATAAGGAGTGAAAAACAAGAAATAGATCTACTAGAGGAGTAGATGATGGAAGCTACCTATAAAGATACATTGGTGGGGAACTCCTCAAAGAAGCAAGAGTTTTTACCAAAAAACAAAATAGATTTTGTCTACTTTGTTCCTTTGAGACATCTACTCAACGAAGAAGCCCATTCGATAAGTAAAGCTGATGCAGAAATAGATACTACTAGCCCTATTGTAAAGAATGGATTCTGTGATCCTCCATCGAGTTTTGACTTACCGAAAGGAAAGTAAGAGTCATAGGATGTGTAGTAGTAGCATGAGAAAGCATGCCCAATCCAAGCACTTTTTGTGCCTCATGGAAGAAGGGAAAATAATAGAGTAAACAATGGTCTTTCCTTAGATGGGAATAGGTTACATCTCTAGGTGGTCCTATTCTCTATGAGAAAGTTTCCTAGCTAGTTAAACAATCATTCTTAAAGGACAAGTGTTTCCTTCTTTTAAGTTGGTTCTTTCCATAGAATAAAGTAGTGCTGGTAATTGCATCCTTGCCGACCCGTTGTAAGAGTTACTAGCCAATGTACTGTACTCGCTTTCGCATAAAAAGATTAAATAGCCTATTTTACTTTCACATGCCTTAAGAGTCTGGCTAATAAGTTAAGAGATCTAAAAGATGCCTTTTAAAGAACCTAAGGGCCTGGTAAGAATGTTCTCTTTTCACTCTTAACCCTAACGTATAATAAGCCTAAAGAAATTAATTTAGTTTGTCTGCATGTATATCTTAATTGGTTTTTTTCTCTTTGAACTTTCAAATGAATTAAAGAAATTAATAAGACTATCACTGAAAGCTACTCTTTATGGACTTCTTTTCACTCTTAATCCTAACACCAACACTTTAATATCACAATGAAAACCCTTAAGTTTCTTCGTAAGTCGAGATTAAACTATTTCTTTTACACTTACCCTTCCTTGACCTAGTAATAAAGGTAATAAAACCAAGCTTATAGGTTTTCTTTGCCTAACCTGTAAGCTGCACATTTGAATCCTGTTCGTACATTTAAATCCACCTCAAAGAAAGACAACACCATTTGTGGAGGAACAATTTTGACAGTCATGTATTCCAAAGTGTAGGTAAAGTTCGCTATAATCGATTCTTTCGACCGAGAATAGGAAGATTAAACTTTATTGGCGTAAAAGCAGAATGAAAATTATTTGAATCTCTAGTACCAATGTACGACAGAGAAGAAAGGGCATGCCTTATTTCAATATAGGAAAACCTTCTTTCATAGTCGATTAATTGGGTTCCTAAAAGATAGATAAGGGTTCAGGATTTCATTGAATTCGTTTGATAACATGACGAAAGAGTCAATCAGTGGAATTTAAGAGCTCTTTTAATAGATTTGCCTTAATCAACCTTAAGATAAGAATAAAGAAAAACAACTGGTTAATGTCTATGGACAAGACAGTGAGCCAAATTCACATGTCTAAACAATTCAATTAATGGAATGGAAAAGATTCCACGAAGCTTAACTTTAACTGAGAAGGTTTCAAAACTAGTTGCTCGAATCCGAAACTCCTAGGTGATGACGAAAAGTGAAATGTTGATCAATAAAAGTTTCTTCCTTTAAACATAAAGCTAAAATCCAAGTAGGTCGCTTAAAAGAAATTATAGTTAGTTACTATTTTCTTACCTTTAAGTTGCCCAAAAATTTTAGAGTTAATCCAATATAAATATGGAAGAAGCGTTATTGAACTGAGTTATCTACCCAAACTAACCTATGTGTTTTACCCTTGCATAATCCCCCAGCATCATGCCCACAAGAATGATAGCTACTATCATGATATATGGATCAGCCTTGCTTTTTTTGTCAATACCCTGTCATGTTAAGCTAACCATGAAAAAATTGAAACTTCTTATGAAGCGAAAAACTCCTCTATTTCATTATAAATTACAGTGATTGTCATGACCTACCTCTTTCTTTGTCATAACCTAGCTTCTACTTATCAAGTCTGGGATTCGATTTCAACTCCGAGATTGCCTAGTCTTTCTCACCTTTCTCTACTATACCTTTCATCATAAACTACTAAATCAATTCCCCTTGTTGGCAAAGATAAATCTAGCATTTTGGCTTTCTAGAGTCCCTAGTGACTTCTTTTTCAAGCAAGAATTCTTCCTTTAGTTGATCAATTCCTTTAAGGAATCAACTATGAAAAGCATTTGAACAAGACTGGTGTTGACTAAGCATGTTGACTATCATCAAGCATACCACCTTACCCGAAAGCATTCTCTATATTCGAAAGCTTACCATCGACACTAACTAATGCAAGCAAAGGAGAGTCATTATTCAAGCCATTCTACTATTCATTCCTAGTCGATAGGAGATAAGACAAAGTTTATCTTTTCCTTAATTCCCTTTTACACCTCTGCGCAGTTTACTTTATCTTTTCTTCTTTTTTTGCCATAGTTAAGCAAGAGAAAAGCTATTCTTCTTAACAGTTTTTCAAGTGAATGGAATGATTCTTCCCTCGAGGGTAACATCAGTACCTAGATCCTCATCTCTTGAACATGTTCTGGGAGCTAATTTAATGGCACTGACTTCTCATCTAATCTAGATTGATTCCTTGAGAGCTTCTTCTCTAGTAGACGATTTGGCCCATTTTATTTTTTCTCATTCTCCTTCCTAGTAATAAGGTAAGGCGTTTCCCTATCATGACCACCTTCTTTTATTCAAAATGAATTCATCATAAAAGAAAGAGCTAGTGAACCTAACCAATTCCATTCCAATTCTCTCAGATAAAGCAGGATAACTGCCATCAAGCTACCCTTTTAGAGCTAAAGCGAGACCAATACTATTAAGAAAAAGGAATAATAGCCTTTATGCCTTGAGCCTTGAACCTTGAGCTAAATCATTAACCTCGCGCCTGGTTTGATTAGGAAACTGCCACATTTCATCTTAAAAAGGATCTAACTCTTTCTTTCGAGCTTAGCCAAACTACTTGGCTTAGGTCAATTCACTCTTTCTTTATCGCAAGCAAATAGCCAAAAGAGATAATGAAAGAGCACCTTTTTCTTTTGTTCCTGAAAACATCTGCAGAGTAGTTATTATAAAAAGACTAGCATCTCTAACACGAAAAGCAAGCAAAGACCTTCTTTTTGGTTTGATGGCCTCTTTCCTTTAGAAAAGCAAAAGTAGAATCAGAATCTAACTCTTGGACATGGGATCTTGCTTAAAGAAATTTCCATTTAGCTGGGGAAGTCTCAAAAAGCATTCCACTAGCACTCATCCTTTGTTTAATCGGCACTTAGCCCTTCTCTTTTTACTCCAAGAGCTGAAATAACCTCTATTCCTTCAACAGCAATTAGGCCTTTTTCTAATCCTACTGCTCTTTTCCTAAGAGATGAAGAAAAAGCAACCGACTTGGCTTACTTTGATTACGTTGTTCTTCCCATTTTGAAAGAAGAAGTAGCCCCATCGATGACAACAAATTCAATAGCTAAGGATCTTACTAACAATGAAACTCCTAACCTTAAATCGTATAACTGGGGATGAGCTCCTCCCTTTCCTTCTGGCCATTGAAAGCATGAAAATTATAGCTTCATCTTTGGATCCATTCAAAAAAGCATTTCCTTAATCTAATGCCATGCCCTAAGTCTTAATCTCCTAATGCCCATACTCCAATAGCTAAATAGATGGCATCATTTTTTCCCCCTCAAGCCTTCAATATTAGATTCTTCCTCTCGAGTTCCTTCACTTAGAGTAATGAATCCAATGAAAGTTGAAGAATAAGAAGAAGGTATGAAAGCTAGGCTAATACCCAGTTGGATTAAGCAAACCACCTCGCTTAGTGTACCTTCCCTGGATTAGTCTTTCTTGCCTTCCTTTTTCACTGTAAGGCTCACTTTCTTAGATATGGTCGAATTCTCATTCTAAGGTCTCATCCTTTAAGCATTCACTAAGCCACCTAAGACTCATAATTACACCGATCGAAGTGGCTTGTTCTAGTAAGGATTATTTCATGATTTGCAAATGACCAGACAACTGCTGCATGATCATATTAAGAACTTAGTCGTGATCTTTCTCTAAGTATGAAAGCAGTGGGTCCATGTGTAAAAGGTGTCCCCCTTAATACAGCTTTGACATTGCTCCCTATGGGAAAGATTTCACTAGTTAATCATGCTAATGTCTTTCTTCATCAAACTCATCTGTGACTCTGACATTTGACTCAACATGCACCAAAGGTTTACCCTTGATCATCTTACTTTCATTGTCCAGTCCGAACTTGGAGCATCTGTTGCCCCTTTAATTCACTAATAGCAGAAATTAAAAGACAGAGTCAGTCTACATATTCTTGAAAGTCTTTTTTGACTCAAATGAAGATCAAAGGCTTAGCTGGCTTGGGTTGTTGTCTCAGCACATGTCAACCCTTATGTGCCCAGTGAGTAGGTTAAGGGACTTTATGTTGCTACTTGCCTTTATCTTCTAGTCTGCCAATTAAACTTGCGCATGCACATCTAGTGCAATGCCTTGGAAGCAAGCTACCTTGACCATCTTTCGATGTTTAAAATATTTTACTAATTAAAGGCTGTAGGGGTGGATTGCTTTACATTTAGCCACGCCACAATAACCTCAAAGCAATCTTCTTTTGCTTACGGGACAAGATCTAACAGACAATTGCTAACTTTGAATAACCAACCCAACAATAAGTTTGATTTTTTCATAACATAATAGGGTGGGGTTTCTTGCGAGCTGAGTGACATAGGCATACAAGAATACTTCATGTCACAACCATCACCTTTTTATAGGTTCTACAAACCAATGCCTGTTGCTTCATCTAGGACAAAAGAATTATAGATATGCTGGTCATTAGAAGGAAAAATTGCCATAAAAAGATTTCTTATGTATCGTCTGCTACAAAACTTTTGAATGGGAGCTAGCAATCCGAACCATATCGAAAAGGTTCCTAAGACATAGAATAGAAAATTCATAACATTAGGAAACTAAAGTCCAAGAATGAAGAGGGGGTAGAATTACTGAATGAATACCAGCTATGGCTACTATCCAAGGCATAAAACAAGCATTTTTTACGAGATCCAGAAACCACCAACCACTCCGACCTAATTCATGATGAGCCCATCAAATTCCTAGCAAGATGCCTATGGTTAAAAACCACCAACATGTCAAGATCAAAATTCAAATTGGATCTTGGTCCTGGTCAGAGACCACTATATTCGCGCTAGCCATCCAACAAAGAAGCAAAGTAGTAGTATTTTTCTTTCCATTACAAATGACGTACTTCGCCTGCTCCCTCCGCATGTCCATTAACGCTCTTTTCCAAACCGAAAAGAAGGCAAAAAAGCCATGCTGAAGTAGTATGAGTGGGCTTTTATTATTATGTAATAATAGAGTAGGGTAAGGGTTAAAAGCTCGCTATTTATATGGGATCCGAGTATCCAGCTGATTGGAGCAGTGTTCCTTTTCTTTTGACAACATCCTTCCATAATGGCGACAAGTGGCATAATCCCATTCATCATTTTTGATTTATATAAGCCAAAACCCATACTAGTGGCGATATCCCCAGCATAAATGTAATAAAGATGTATGGTTGATATAGGATCTTATGAAATAGGATGTGATTCTACAACTAGTTTAGTACAGGTGAAGAAATTTAGAACAAAAGGATCGAAACTCACCGATAGGAGAAGAGAGAAAAATAAAGCAATGCCAAGAGCTTCATCAATTCGCTGTTCATCGATAGACGAAGCTCTATCTTTATCATATCAAGGCAGATGCAACAATAGATAAGTCTTTTTTCCTTTTCACGAACACAAGAATATCTAGTGTCCAAAGGAACAAAGCTCATTTTCCTTTTAGGATAAAGCAACACACAATAAAGGCTGGTCCATCAAAAGTTTGGTTCCTTCACGAACAAAGTTCAAAATCAATAATGGTTTGTAAAACAAAGGGAGTGTATAACTGGGGTGCAACCCTACTTTTTTACTCATAAGGAATGAGAGCGAGAGAATGGAATTCTTCATAAAGTTTGAGAAAAAAATAAAAAAGTTTCTCTATGACCTCTTTATTTTAAGACATTATGCCTTTGGGGTCGACCACGATAACAAAGAAAAAATTCATAAAAATTTAGGATCTAACACCATAATAAAATATTACCCTCATGATTGGACCATGTCCTTGAGATTTGGAAAAAGAAATGTGCATTAACGATTAATACATTGTAATTGGATAAGTTATTAGGAATATGACGGAACAGAAGACCAAGGAAAAAAAAATAATGCACTAAATTACAGGTGCTATACCAAACACTAGTGGTTCTTTCTTGGTACAAGTGAATGCAACGAAAAGACCCAAAAATAATGAGTAACAAAATAATTCATATATTGACGTTTCGTGCTCATTTTCAAAATTTTGCTTCGTTATTCCTATCATCTGATAATGACAAGATGAACCATAAGAAAGACGGCAAGATTCAAACCTATTACTAGCCTGACCCTAACTTGTTGTGTTGGTTGGCTGACTTAGCCCCCCGCGTCACCATTTTACTCGAAAGAGATGTCCGCACTACCTAGCGCGTAACCTTGTCACCCTTACCCCTCTTCTAGTTATGCCATTATTAATCGCGGCCTCGAACTGGTCGCCCCTCATCCAATAAGAATGATTATCTATATGATTAAAGAAAGACCAACTTACTTACTTTTCGAGCGCTAGTTTCACGATCTTGACCAATAACTTGTTAGGAGTGGAGGCATCCAAGCTTGCCTAACATTTGAAAAGGGCTTTGACGTAGAACATTTTCTGAGGGAGATGTAGTTTCCAGGTTGGATTTTTTTATATTAAATAGGACTAGTTAGGTAATAACGGTGGTGAAATCTAACCTTTGCATCGATGTTTAACAGGATGGCTTGCTTGAGTGTCAAAACCAAGTGGTGGTTCTTTCTTTTTCCTTAGCTTATCAAATCAACATATGCCTATTCTCCTTTGATGACTCCCAATAGAGAAAGCTTAAATTTGTTGATGAAGATTGGAAGAAAGTTGGGGATGGACATAGATCTTTTCACCTAGCCGAAGTGTTAAAAATAAAGTTATGGTTTTTTATTTTTTTATTGCCCTATCACTAGAAGCAATCTTCACCGGCATAAGGATCTTCTCACAGTAACCTTCAGTAAGATAGAACTAGACAATGAGTTTACGAAGGCTTCAAGTAATATGAGAAGGGCTAATCACCATATTGCCACTATTACAAATAAAAGATTTAATGATAGTTAAAAAGGGCTTTAATGATAATAAGGAGGGGAGAGTTTTAATTAATGATATTTCTTGAAAACTATCATTAAAACATCCTTTTAATGCCTTCTTTTAAAACTGGCATTAAAAGGGAGTCTTTAAGGACTATTTTAAGAGAACTATCATTAAAAAGGGAAGGCCTTTAATGATAGTTCTTTTAAAAATTGCCATTAAAGGCCTTCCTTTTAACGATAATTTTAAAATAACTGTCATTAAAAGATAGTGCCTTTAATGTTAGATTTCAATGAACAGTCCATTAAAAGAATTTTTTTTAAATAATTTTGATATATAAGAAATTCCTACATATAAATTATCCAAAACCTGCATATATAAAATTCTTCATCTCTTCCACATCAACCACATATCTTTATCTTGCATACATTAACATAATTCAATACTGACACTTCAATGAAATAACTTTTTCTTTCAATAGTCTTCAATATCATTCTCACTTAAACCATCATTGCTTCTTTCATGTGTGAAAACATTTCAACATAGTCCAATCTAAAAAGTAATGAAAGATGAAGAAAAAAAAACTTGATGTCATAACTAAACTGTATATGTACAATACATATTATCATACACAATCCTAAAAATTCAGCTATGTAAATTCAATAATGTTCATGTCTACAAAAATCTTTAAGGTTCAACTTTTTAATATGGCACTCCAAAGAAACTATTCAACATCCTTTCTAACTTTATCAGTATCTGATTGAGTGTAAATATCTATATTCACTAACTACATTAATTTAAAAAAAAATAGTTAGTCCACTTAAAACTCCTAGTAAGCACATCAATTACCAAAGTAATTACATAAGAAAATGCTTAAAAACTTACTATTTTCGCATATGGGATATTTTTGTCACGTTTGTCAATAATGTCCCCTTAAAAATTTCATAACATAATATTCACACTTAGTATTTGAAGGTTAATATGGACACTACATTAAAAATTTTTAATTGTTATATTTTGTAAAATAAATAAAACTAACATCATATATTAGTTTAAATATATATAACTTAGCAAAAATACTCATAGGAATGCACCAATAACTTGATTCATTGATAACTTGAAATAATTTAAAAGAGTTGTCAATATAAAATAATCAATATTCTTAAGAGTAAAAAATAATAAATGCTAATATAAATTAAAATATTTTCACTTATGTGGACATCAGTTGATCTACTTCTTGATGAAAATCATGGTTCAAAGGATCAAAATGTTGTACACAAAAGTACGAGGCTCGACAACCATCAACATCCAGTGATGCTTACATTATTAAAAAATAAATGTAAAAAACTTACCTTAAGTTATCCAAAAATATCACTATTCTTTTGTAACATAGATCTATCATTCTATTGGTAAGGTGACAAACTTGGGTGTTTGTACTCATAGTATGATAGATTGATCAGCAAATACAAAATATTTCTCAAAGCCAAGTACAACTAAATCTGTATAAAGTTACTCAAATAATAAAAAGAGTAAAAAAACATAAATATGATACAGTCAAACAATAATAAACCAAATAAAAATTCAAACAACATACGTACACAATTATATTAGACATTTATGTATAAATTACATGTAACTAAAATTCTAATAAATTAATTGACATTTTTAATTAATATATATTTAACTAAATTAGCATACGATTAATTAATTAGCTAAATAACAAATTATCAGTTAGTATATAATTAAATTAATGATATGTAATAAATAAAAAATTAATTAAAATTTAAGTAAATAATTTATAATTAATTAGTTAATTAATACATAGTCAATTAATTAACATTAATTAATTATTTTACAAGCACTAACAAATTAATTAAAATTTAAATAAAATTTAAGTATTTAGTTTAAAGGCATCAAATTAATTAATTAAAATTTGAATGAATGATTAATAGCTTATTAGTTAATTAATACATAATTAATCAGTTAATATCTAATTAATTCTTTTACAAGCACTAGTAAATTAATTAAAATTTAAATAACATTTAATTATTTGCTTTACAAGCATCAAATTAATAATTAAAATTTAAATTGATGATTAATAACTAATTAGTTAATTAATATATAATCAATATTTGATTAACATCTAATTAATTACTTTACAAACATCTAACTAGCTAATAAATTAATTAAAATTTAGATAATATTTAATTATTTACTATATAATCATCTGATTAATTAATTATCTATTTAAAATTTAACTAATATTAAATTAAGTTAATTACAAAATCAATATAAATTTTACAAAATATACCAATTAATCTTACCTAGTAAAATTTATTCAAACATAAATTGATCAAACTATAAATTCATCTAACTAATATCTACTTCATCAAAATATAAATTTATCTAACTAACATTTACTTAATTCATCAATTAATATAAAAATCTTAAAAATTATCAAACAATAAATTCATCAATATATACTCATTCATACCTAATATTCATCCAAATGTACTTACAAAAAAACCTAAATTTTACTAATAAAAATTCATTAAACATACCTGATGAAGCAAATCGCAAAATAATATACATTCTCAATTTATTCTTCAAATCAAAACCAATGAAATAATTATGAAAAAAACTTTCGTAAAAAAATTTCGAATCTACCAAAATACTTTCATGTCTAAATGCCAAAGATGAAGAACAAATAAAGAGGGAGGAGGGGGGGGGGGTTTGGCTTCGCCTTGTGGAGATTAAGACAAATGGGAGAGGTAGGAGCAAGGAGAGAAAAATGGAGAGCAAGAGATGTGTGTACGGGCCGGGTGGCTATTTCTCCAAAAGTGGCTACTATTACTTTTAGAGGAGAAGATGATAGCTAGGTTAAAAGGCTTAGTGAAAGCCTTTAGTGGTAGTTCTAGCAGAATTATCATTAAAGGCTGTGTAGTTTAAGCCTTTAACGACAGTTCTTGTGGAACTTTCATTTAAGGCTTTAATCTTTTAAGCATTTAACATCAGTTCTCATGGCAATTGACATTAAATGTAACCTTTTAATGTCACTTAATGGTAACTGACGTTAAAAGTGTGACAAATCCCACTTTTAATGTCAGTTTTAGAAGAACTAACATTAAAAATTATTAATGATGCTTTTAATGACAGTGAACTGTCATTAAATTACTGTTACTTATTATAATTTTTATAATAGTGTGCTTTAGAATAGGTTAATCGTTAGAGACAAGAACGAGTGAATCTAGTTTAGAGAGCATGCCTTACTAAAAAAAGGAGCATAGAGTTTCTAAGTGAAGATAAGCGCAACTATCTATTTCATATTCTCCTTGCTAGCAAGGCCGGTCCACTATAAAGCCTACCCATTAAAAGTCCTTGAGAACGAGAAAGTTGACCAAATGGCTATTCCATAACTGACTCTTATTGTTGAATCGAGGGGTTTGGCGTATATTAGGCTCTAAAAGAGTTTTCTTCGAGCTAGTAATCTTTTTATCTTTTTGGGTTACATGCCTAAAGCAACGTTATTTTTGCATTGAGATGAATTGATCTTCACTATTATGCTTCTTTCTTGTACTAGTTGATGTTACGACTATGCCTAATATGAGTTTGCTCCTGCCCTAGATAGCTTTAAGGTTCTCGTCGATCGATTATAGAGGGTTTAATCGTTGAACTTGCTTATGCTCCCTTTGATCGAGTGCTATTTCTATAAAAAAGATTAAGTGGGAAAAACTAGAATTGGATCCAATTGAGATTGCCTCGGCTTTTTAGGCACATGAGGAAGCGATCTAACCTCTTTTCAATCGAAATCCCAATCAAAGGCAAGTTCTACCAAGGCCAGGATTTGAAAGAGAAAATTCACCTGTCGAAATTCCAAGTGACATTCTTCCTTCAGAGTCTAAAGTTGAATGACTTCCTTTATCGTGATACTGTGGGTTTGAGCATGTTAACCAGTTGTGTCCATATTGGCTGAACCTAAAAAATTTCTTTTGTCATGTCCTTTCCCCATTAGAGGCTTGCTTCTTTAGATGACCCACATGCTTACCATTATTTAGCGGTAATACAACAAGCTTTCTGACATCTTAAGGCACATTTCAATTAGACTTATCATTAACTAGATAGATTAGCTTAGTGTATGCTGTTACTAAGTGCTCTTGCTTATAATAGTTAGAGCAAAAGGTTATAAAATCAATGTTATATTCCCTGTAAAAAAATGAAAAATGACAAAGTTACCAAAACAAAAATGAAAAATAAGAATATATTATTAAGAACAATAAATGTCACATAGATGCTGCTAGTGCATGTGCACATAACTACAAATACATTCCAATCAATGTTAAAAGCCATCATTTGTAATGAAATTTTTTATCTTTCATTCATCAAAGAGTGGACCCATTCAGTTAATTGTGCTTTCCAAATTTAGCTTTCTCATGCCTATCATAAAATCAACGTTTTATTATATCTCTAATAAATTCCAATAAAGCCAAGATGGGCAACCTGCGGGCAAATCAAAGGCGTGAATTCAAGCTTTCAACAATATGAGTGGTCATGAGTTGGTATCATTTTCGAGGGCAATACACATGTGACCATTTCCTCGGATCTCCCTTCATGATATATTCAAATGCTTGAGGGTGATTAGCTTGCAATTCAATCATTAATTGACTAAATTCAGACTCTTAATATGCCCTTGCTACACTGTAAAATATCTTAGAAACTTCTTCCCTCTTGAATTTATTCCTTATATTTTGGGTCATATGCCAAGAACATAACCTATGACAAAAATCGGGGAAAACCTTTACAATGGCCTTTGCAATACTAGCATGATGATTCGATATAATAACCAAGTCATCAACATGACCAATAGCCTTCTTCAGTTGCTCCAAAAACCACTCCCAAGCCTTATAATTTTTCGAGCTACCGTAACCAAATGCTAGTGGGTATATCTATTCATTTTCATCCTTGCACACTACTACAAAAATAACACCATGGAATCTTTCTTTTAAGTGAGTGGCATCGATAGCAATAACTAATCTAATCACTGAATGGAACCCCCTTAATGATTGTCCGAGAGCTACAAAAAAATACTTAAATCGATTAGTCTCATCTTTAATGCATATGTAAGCCTTAGTTCTTAGACTAACTATTTGTAATATGTGATTATATGATGGTAATTGTTGGTATGACTCAACTAGGTCAGCATAAGTAAGAGACAATGCGTATTCTTTAGCTTTCTAAGCTTTGCTATATAAAATTTGTATACCATATTGTTCTTTCATGTCACCTATGATATCTTTTGGCTTAATAATTCTAGCATTAGTGGATAACTATTGAATAATAATTTCTTCAATAATGTTAAAACTTGCTTGTCGATGTTGTCGATGCAACTCCTTCATTATGCCAGTGTGTGTCAAATCAAAATGTCTAATTTGAAAGAATTGTCCTTGTGCAACTTTCATAGCATCGACCTTCTATGCATAATTTTCTTTTCTACAAGCAATCTTAAATATTGATTTGTTAGATCTAGTGACTCTAAATTCAAAGTTTTCAATCAATGCATACATACGCAAAAATTGCTTCAACTCTTTCTTATTTAGGAAAAATTGACCTTTAGTAAAGGTGTCAATCAGAGTCACTGATTCCATAGTAAGAACCAGAACAATACTATATAATTCAATACCTAACTCACTATACCTCTTATTAATACCATTACTTATATTGTTGTGTGCTTGAGCGCATGCAGGTGGTATATAAGGTGGGATTGAATATGGTACAGAAGGCAAGTTCTCATCATCAAGCTCAACTTCTATAATGGGTTCAAATTGCTTTTCTTCGATAGGTTGAGTGGGCTCAATTTTTGGGATTGGATACTCACACACAACATCATAGTCCATCGACTCATCCAAGTCAATCTCATCAATATTCTAAGTATTAGGAGGAGTCTCATTATGGAATATTGGTTTTGTGCCTAAATTTTTACCTTGAACAATTGGATGGGCTTGAAATTAGGGATTACATCAAGAACCTCATTGCTTCCAATACAAAATTCAACTAATTGATTCATTTTGAATTCTACATTCACATACACCATATGTGTTCTCAATATCACGTTGCTCCACCAAATCCATAATTATATGAGGTACTATGTTATCACCATACAACATGAACTCAATATCGTCATCATTCATTAACTCAATTTTTATGGTAGTTTCCTCAGATCTCGCTATGGTGTGCAGTATAATATCATAGTTAGAGAAATTAATATCAATGCAAGATTTAACTAAACCTAATAACTGTGCATGTGTCAAACTCTTTCAAACAACATAACCTTGAGTTTTGATAGTACTACCAATATACTCAAAACTTCCTCTTAAGTCGGACCACTCACCATTCCAAGTTACAATAACACGCATTTTGCCATGACCATGAAAATATTTTAGAAAAGAAGCGACATTTTCAGAAAAAAAGAACAAAACTAAAGTTTAGTAAATAAATAACGATTTAGATAAATAAGCAATGATATTACCTTATGTATCAATTTTATTAAAGAAACATTAATTTGTGAATAAAATCATGATGGTTCAGAAGATGATATCAAATCGGTAGCTAAGTCACGATTTAATCAAATATAGCACGGTTCTTTGTTCATGTTACGATATGTATGATACAACACGATTATTCTTTTAAAACAAATAAAATCTTCGCATTATTAAGATACATTATCTTTCAAATACATACTTGTTAGTCTCTTGACCCACCCGAACACTTTTTTCTTTTGAAGAACAATGTGATACTAAAAACACGAGCTTAGTTGTGTTGATCTTAGATACAATATGAAGAGAATTAGCCAAAATCAATTGATAATTGCTTTTTATTCCTTTTCTAGCCTTTGTGTAGATAGATCCTAGATACAAACATGAAGAAAAAATTTGCAGAAAGAGCCTGAAGACAAAGAGAGAGAGAGAGAAAGCTCAAAAAGCAAGAATATTAATATTATATGCATCAATTTTCTCATTTTTTAAATTTATTTACTTTTTAAGGGTATTATTGTCTTTAGTATGAGTATTTTGGTCTTTACAATACATTTATGTCTGAAAAACATAAAATTTAGTAAAGATGGTTTGTTTCATAAAAAAAAAAAGACACAAGATGTCAATTTTGGCAATTTGTTTTATTTCTTAGTCTATAATTTATGAGTTGGACTAGGCCTGTACGTCTTTGTATGTGTGTGGTTGTTGAGCTGCTAGCTAGTTACTACCAAGTAGGACTATTATTTGATCATTTTCATGATTTGATGGGACCCATCTTTCTTTTGGGCTTTGAATTTGGACAGATCTAGCAAGCCTTCTTAACATGTGTTGTTTGATGACTCAGTGCGTGGATGTCACCAGTCTATTGGCATAGACTTAGGCCTATTTCATAAGTGAGCAATCTTTGGCAGGCCTGAAGATTTAGTTAAAGGGAGTAAAGGCACCACAAGCCCATGTTACACAGGTCATGCACACTTCTTAAGGCCATTTTTTTAATTCTTCTTTTATTTATAACAATATGAAGAGAACACATTAGGCTTGGTCTTGGAACTCCATGCTAACACCATACTTAGAAAACCATAAAAGGACCAATCTTAAAACATCATGCCATGGGTGCAGTCATGGCATACTAAAAAATAAAAAAGACATCAAGCCACAAGAATCGAACCTATGGCCCTCTATACCCAAAATAAATGTGTTGACGAAATTGCACTGCACCTTGTCTTACCCCTCAAAGCATATAAATCCACTCAATCGATGAATACTCGAACCAAACTTGCCCATCTTATTGGGCATAGGGGTGAGAACGAATCTGCCTCTTGCATTATGTGGCTTTTTGCCTTCTTTTTTTCACTTGAATTTAAAAATCCTACTCGCACCCGGCTACGTGTCATTTAGACCCTTTGCCCCCTTAGAAGTGGATTCAAACCACTCACATAAGGATTTTCAATCCTTCGGTTTAATCAACTGAGCTACATGAACCACTTTCCTAAAGTCTGTTTTCTTTATCGAATAGTGCCCTACCTGAACACTTAACCTAGTAAGGGAAAAGTCCTTTACTAATCAATTTATTAGGCTCGCTTTTTCATCAAGCTTTCGAGTAGCCCTTTTAATTGCTACTTAATCTCCCAACATGCTCAAGAACCAAGATTCATCCAGTCTTTAGACGGCTATAGGGAGCTTGCTTATAGAAAATAATGCACAATAGGCTCTCCACTCTTAGTCACTAAGTAGTGTATTTTTTTCTTTCAGGGAACCCTACGAAGAGGTTCTTTCTCTCACGTAATTTTGCCCATCCGTTCCACTTTCGTGCCAAAGGAAAAGGAATTCGAACCCAACGATATGATCTTCTTATATGTTGATTTAGCAAAACCAATGCCTTAAGTCATTCAGCCATCCTTCAAGTTATTGATTAAAATTTGTTAGGTAGTTGGTTGCTCGAAGGTTATCTAATTGATCAACTACATAAGTCGTAGTGCGCTAACACATATACTTTTCCTTTATTTATGAGACAGACCCCATCTAAATCTACCCAACATCCAAGCCATCAAAATCTGCCACATTTTTCCTTGGGTGATGAACTTTACCAATCTTTGCCTCTAACTTGATCATTTTTGAAATATCTGGTTCAAAAGGGCTAGGAGAGAAGACACAACCAAGCTAAGCCTTTACCCACCTGAATTGAATTCATATGTCCTTCGTCTAGTTAAGATTTCCTAGATTGTGACACTTTTATTACATCATGGAAAAGTCCATTCTTGTCATGATCAATCCACATCTTACTGTAGTGCCTAAAGAACCTTAGCAACTAAGGCTAGCTTACTAAGGCAAAGGAATTTCTTGTTGATTACATGAGCTAGTCAGCCTTTTTCTTGCATTTATCTGCCTATTTAATCTTTTAAATAGGCAATGTTACTAAAAAAAAAAAAATTGTTTTATATAGGAATGAGACATGGCTTAGCTTTTCTTAACTCTAAGAACGGAATAGCTATCTGATCTGGCTTAACTCATGAACTCTTAAACAGGAAGATTCCTAGCTACTTAGACTTGTAAGACAAGAGCTACTACCTAAAAGAAGAAGAGCTAATATTCGTCCAATGCGCAGCAAAGAGAAGATAGAAGATAACATCAAAGTCTATAACAAAAATAGGGTAAGGAGTTAAGTCAGTCCATAAACATTAACTAGACTTTGATGGTTAATAACTGCTTACTTCTTTGAAACGTTATATCTTGCTTAGTACGAGTTTTACATTAATAAATGAATAGTTGGGTGATATCAAATCCTATGTCCAAAAATAAAGCACCATTATTTGATTAGGCTAAAGAAAGACTTCAAGACAAAAAGCTTAGATGTGAGGAAAGGTTGAAATGACAAGAAGAGAGCTTAGTAAATAGATAACACCAGAGGGAGGAAATTTTTGCAAATAAGGAAGCATGTTGACTCTGAAAGGAAGCTCACGAGAGGGAAAGAAAGAAAGAAAAAAACTAATGACATTCATCCCAAGCTAATTGCTTCTTTCGAGATAGCAGTGAAAGAGGAAAATGCTTTGCCTTTTGATGTAGTTTCAAGTCTTCAATGTCCCTCGGAGATTGATAAGAGTCAGAATAGGTATTAATAGAGTTGTAGAATGGGATTGATGATGAACGGGCCGAGGCCCCCAAATCTTTTAGTTTGGGAACCAAGTTTAACCCTTTTTTATTTTTTGCATGAGATTTTATTACACTGTACACAATAAGCAAAAGACTAAGCATAAATCTTAATGATTTTTAATTTTGGTATTTCGACATGTGATTCACTGCTGTAAGCTCCTTCTTTTATAGTAACACTTGAGGGAGGTGGTTCAACTACCTTTTTCATCGTATTTATGAATGGAACATCAAATTAAAAATTTCTTTATCTTTTATTACCATGCCATTGATGAAGATTCATAGCTTGGGAAAAGTCTTGAAATCTCACCTTCTAGCATTGTCATAAAGTGTTGACAGAGCAGAGCGATAGGACCCACTTTAAGAGAGAGTGCAGGGGAAAGACCCAAAGATAGAGAAATGGGCAACGAGGTTATATCACTTTAAAAGAGGTACTGATAGCGAACCATAAGCCCTAGCTTTAAGTCAAAGAAACAAGCAATCGTGCGCCTAGAATAGAAAGATATTTCACTTTAAAATTGTTACTAAAAGCATTATAAGCACACTTCCTATGTAAGCAAACCAAACCTGAAAAAGCACCTCTTTTTTGGCTAGCCTTGCAAGAGCGAATTTGCAGGACAATAGAATTAAGTATCAAGGCTGTAAGGTAAAAGGAAGGTTCCTATGTGTAGGAAAGATTTTTCACCATCTATTGGGCATTCGTCTCTATCTCACTTTCTCAACTTATACTTATGATAGGCAAGCTCAAAGTCAGAAATTTATCTTTAGATATCCTTCTCTTTTAATTTTTGGTATTCAGCTGTCTTCCTTGGTTTCACCCTATCATTCATGAAGCAAATCACTGGGAAGGGCGTTTCTCAAGCTTAAAGCAAGAGTTTTTGACCTTTCACATCAATCGACAAACAAAATTCCTAGTAAAAAGCCACTTTCTTTTTTTGAAAATAAACACATTGAAAGATCTTTGATCTCACCTTTCAATAAGTCCAACAAATCACCTTTTCCTACTAAATTCTATCTATCTTTGCCTATTTCTTCCATTTGCTGAGCTTTAAGCTCCTCTGGCAAATCATGATATATGCATGCTGGTTACTCTACTTTAGTAGTGTGTTAACTAGTAGTCCACTAATGATTTAGGATTTGGTGCTGACACCTATCTTACTAACTATAAGCCTTTTGAAAAAATATATGTATTAGGGTATATTCCTTTTTTGTTTTTCTTTTTTACAACTTTATGAAAGACTTCGTGACTTGGGAAGTCCTAAGACTAGGGTCAAGTACAACATGTAGATTGTCAAAAAGGTCGTTTTCCTGCTTGCAGAAATCCTTTTTTGATAATCTACTTCATGAATGTTAGGGATTAATAAAAGAACTAGATGTATCATTTTAGCATATCATAAACGAGCCTGCTTATTGCTAGCCCTATAATCGTTCATCAACTTCAAGGCGAGTTTGAAAGCTTGACAATTGACTTTTGAGAGCCCTTCTTGGACTTAGCTCTTTCATAAAAGCAGAGTAGACAATATGTCTAGTAGTCTATTAGGAGCAAAGAGGAGCTTGTCAAGCAAAGGAGGTGGGTTCAACTATTCCACCAATCCGGAGCAATGTCCCCATGCTATGTTCTTATCTCAAGGCAACTCTGCTATCTTCGCCTTATTGTCTGCCTTTACTTAGTCTTTTTTTTTTCTTGAAAAAAGAAAAGAAATCCTTCCTTTAAGCTTTCATTGGAAAGATCATAAAGAATTAGTCCACCGATGGACTTTCATGTGAAGGATATTTTCTTAGTGTTTAATGGCATGTTTATGATCCAGTTGTAAAACTATTACCATATGAATGTCCTCCTCATTGCTTTAGGACTAGGCTGATAAATCAAATAACTTTATGTTAACAACACCTTTCACTTACAACATTCATGGGAATTAATGAGCTGCCCTACAACAAATAAGAATAATAAGACTCTATGGCTTAACAAGTTCCTTCCCCACTAAATCCTTACTTGGGCCTTGACAGGGTAAGAGTAGTTATGTTGACATGAGTCTTTCCTTTGCAAGAAGGTTGCATTGCTTTCGTGTGAAGATTAAGGACTTGTAGACGACATAATTAACTCATGTTAGGAAGGATTTATATGAGGTGGCGAGATGTTGAATCGTTAATAGTCTTCTTTTTGTGGGTAATGCATGGGACTTCGATCTAAGTTGAGCTAGCCCTAGTATGGACAGCCCTAAGTGTAGGGACCTTAACCATATGATTTTGATCTTTGATATGGCTATTCCTAGTCATATGTTAATTTTATTTTTTGAAATGCTTCACCAAGCCTTCAAATGTAGATTCTTCCAAAGATAGATTAACTAATAGGTATGTTCGAATTGGAGGTCTTTAGCTTAGGCCTCCCTATTTCCTTCTAATCTAACTTGTTGGTGGTGGGCATGTGTGAGAATCCCTTTCCTTCTACTGTTATGAGTGCTGACTATCTTCCAAATCTTATTACCTTCTACTATCGCATATGGTGCTGGTAGGCCATCATATGTGTATGGTTAATGCTGAATTAGTATGTCTAAAGTTGCCCTCAACTCTAATTTAAGTGTAATGAGCTGTATGGACATTCCATCTAATCTCGTAGTGAATAGACAGTTGTTTGCTTTGAAATAGTCTTGATGCAGTTCATGAACTAAGTAACCTGGATTTGAATATAGCTATTATAGGTATGCCCAATACCCAAGCTCTCTTTTTCTAGTTTCCAAGAGGTGTCAATATAGAAAGAACAATACCGATCATCCCTTTAGAGATGCCTAAAGGGCATAAAACCAAAAGAAGAGATAGAGCTAGGCTTAAAGATGGCACAGTTCTCACTTTCTCGCTTTGATTAGATGGCCATTGTCAGGGTACTGGAACTAGCGTGTGGTGCCTCCTTTTTATTCTTTAACTGCTGTCGATCCTCGTGATCTTAAATAGTAATTCCTTGGTTACCCTTAAGTCTTGATGTCATGTTTTTTATTATTGCTTCCTTTTAGAGTGTAGGTGGATCCTATCTCCTCCTCTTTTTTTCTTTGGTTCTTATGCGTGTACGAGGTTTAGCATTGGCTTTGTTGTCAAGGCGAAAGTAATGTGCTTTTGCACTCCTTCTATGGCTCATTATGCTTGGCCTAACTCGACTTACTTGTTTTAACTCTATTGACATCTATTTTGGTGTCAAGACCAGTAGCAACAATAAGGTCACTTAAGATTTGTTCCAAAAGAGATATATGTGAAAGGGTTTCAATTCCTTTTAAGAGGGACTTACATCGGCTTTGGTTAACAGAGTTGCCTTCCACTCAACCATGTGAAATAAGACTTCATATACCCCTAATTCTTCGATTAGTGTGACTTACGGGGGCTCTACATTGAAAGCTTTGTGGTTAATGATCGAAAAAGTAACCAAATCTCGTCACACTTTTTAGTTCATCTTAGTAATACAAGGAAGAAGCCTATGTGGTAGGTTCGACTGCTATAAAAGTGCACATTAATTATCAATCAACTCATTTTCATTCAAGGGATTTAATCTACTATGATATTTTTTTCACGATCTTGATTGAATGAATTAACTATTTCATTTTATAGAAATGTAATCGACTATATGATATCTCTTTTCTAAGTGTGAGAGATTGTAAGGGTCATATTTTGTCTTCTTTGAAAGATGGGAACGAAAGATCAATTCTAACAATACATTTTTGCAGCCTAGAACCGAAAGAGAGAGCGTCAACAAGCTATTCAGTTAATCTCAAAGAGCTAACGTCCATGGAAAAATACAAGATAAACATCCAAAGCAACATTAGCTGAACTAATGTATCAAGTTTCTGATACAACATATCTAGTTTATCCTAAAGCAACATTTCTCAAAGTAGCATTCCCATAAACAGAGGATGAAACCCTTGCTTATTTGTCCTAATAAGGGTTTATGAATCACTCAGACAAGCCTTTTTAGCCATATCTAAATTGGTATCCTTATCCATATCTTTATGCGTAGGGGCATCGAAATCTAAATCTATAAAAAGAATTTGGGAATCCTCATTTAAACCGATATTAGCTAAATCTAGCATAGTGGGTCTTGTTTCGATATGAGAATAAATCTCTTTAAAAGGCATCTCGATGAAAGAGGATTAAGAACCATAAGGCGAGTATCAAAATGCTAGCACAAACAACTCACACAGACACGCATGATAAGGTGTGTGGGGCCAACCAAGCCACTACTTTTAGTAGATATAGGTCTAGATGACATAAGAGCCTGCCACTGAAACCCAACCCTTAAGGGGTTAAGGTCCAAGGGGCATACTGCTAAAAATGTCTCTTTACCCAAGGGTCCGATTTCACACAAGCATAACTTCTCTAATAATGAGAGAAACTTTGCACAAATGGCTAAAGTCCTTTCTTTTCGAAAAACCTATTAACTTCACAAAGAAAAAATAAGTAAGGTAGAGATTAAGTTAAGCATAAAATTTTTAAGAATTAAAGGATCGAACTTCTTAATACTTGCGAGGAGCCGATGCAATTAGGATAAAAGCTTGCCATGGCTTCCAAGCGAGCTGTGTCAGGTAATAGTTCTTAATATGCTAACCTAGTAACACACCACTACTCTAAATTGAATCTATTTGAATAGCTTGAAATGCTCTTATTTGAGCTAGCCATTACATTTAGAGGTTGAGACAAGAGATTTTACTTCCTTTTAATCGATAGTGAGAAGGCCATGCCACCCATGAGAACTTTATCTCACTATACTATTTTTTTTTTTTTTTGAATTGTATTTTCCTTGCGTGCATAACTACTAAGCTTAAGTGTGGCTAGTTGATCCTGTATTTATAACTTCGAGTGAAGAAGTCTATGTATTCCTTGAGGAAATAGATCGAATTAGAGTTTTTAGCGTTAACTTATGTCAGTGAAGTGTTTGATGAACATAGGCTTACGAATTGTCCTCAACACCCAAATTTCTCTATTACCTTCATCCTTAGTGGGTGAAAGAGAGAAAATAACATAGGAACATCAAGTGGAGCAAGGTGAAGCACTATTCAAACCAAATAAGCATATAAAACGAGTTAAACTAATAACAATAACCAACCGATTATGAGGGTTGGCCAAGCAAAGGGCACAAAAGATCATTAACTCTTATTGTTATTACAAGCCTAAAGGCAAAAGGTGGGACATTAATCCAAAGAACGAGTACTGTACAAAGCCCTTCCTCCATGAAAGAAAGGATCAAACAGAATGTAGAAAAGCTAAGATAAAGTCACTTCCTTAATCACTCAGGTACGACTTTGTTAAGTAAATTAACTCTATCTTTACTAGTAGCCATGGTAGGCATAATTTACTTGAGCTCTTTAAAGCCTTTCATGTCTCATTTCACTAGTGATTTTTAATAGCTCTTTTTTGAAGCAATAAGAATTCTTTCCTTATGAAAAGGCCTTATTTTCTTGTATGGGCTTTCCCTAAAGGTGTATGTAATAAGTCTTACCTAGCCAGATCTTAAGATCTCATGGCTTTGTAATCTATAGATGCTTCAAATGAAGTCAAATCTGCTAAATAGGACAATCCACTGATCTAGATAGGTGAGTTGGTATATAACGGAAGGAAGAACAAAGGGAAACACGACCAAAAGATGAGTTAACCTAAGCACCCATGAAGAGAGATTTTGAATATTGAAAAAAGTATGTAAAAGGCCTACAACTAACCTACTTTTGTTTTTTTCTTGTGCATTCAACCATCCTATGGTCAAGCTTTGAACGAAGCTCACGCTTAGCCCCTTGGTAACCTTTTCTCTTTTGTTAAGGAGACTTGTCAATGATGGTGGTTATTAAAGTGGATCTTTTCCTTTTATCTTGAATAACTAGTATCATTAGCCTCCTGGTCCATATTGGGTTTGGCGGAGCGATGTCATGACTTTTAAAAAATTATTAGTTTTCATGTGGCATGACTCGAAGAAAAAGATAAATCCAACTTTTAGGGTACTATGAAAAAATTTAAAAATAACAACACAATATAGTGATTGATTTTGTCAATCACTAAATAATGATAGAATAACGACAAATTTACTACAAAATAAAAATTTTACCATAGTAACGAAATAATGACAGATTAGCGAGACACATTAGCAACAAACGATATCTTCATCGCTAAATTTATTTTCAATTCATTTATTTTAATTTTTAATCAACATAAAAATATATTAATGATCGAATTTTAATCTGTAGCTAATCAAAGATCTAGTAACTATAACGCTTCGGTCACTATGTAGGTAATGCAACTTAGTGACCACCCCATAGATAGTCGCGAAGGCTACAAGCTTGCTACCTTCGGAGGAAGCCATGGCCACAAACTTAATTGTTGCCTTCATAGGTAGCCATGCATGGCCGTCACAAAAGCAAGCTGGCGACTAGCTTGCTGTCTTCGTAGGTAGCCATGCATGGCAGTTACAGAAGCAAGTTAGTTGTCATCATGTCGCCTTGTAAGGCAGCAATGCATAGCCATCGCTAAAAGAAGCTGGCCACCAACTTGTTGCCTTCAAAGGCACCAAGCATGGCCGTCGGTCATGGAAGCAAGCTGGTGGCACAAGCAAGCTGCTAACCAACTTGCTGCCTTCTAAGGCAGCCGTGCATGGCTGCCTTATAAGCAATCTAGTCGCCAAGCCTTCCTAGATAGCCACGTATGGCTACGAGCTTACTGCCTTAATTCCTGTCATGGCCATGACCTTCGAAGGTGACTATGATGGCCACGAAAAAGATAGCCATGGCCTTCAAAGGTAATAGCCATGACCATGAAGGTAGCAGTGGCCTTCGAAAGCAACTGCTATGGTCGCAAAAAAGGTAGCCAAAGGCAGCCACAATACCCATAAAGGTAGCCACGGCACCTACGAAGGCAACCACGACCGCCCACGAAGGCAGCCATCGTGCTTATGAAGGTAGAAAAAGGCATCCACGAAGGCAGCCATGGTCGCCCATGAAGGCAGCCACGGTTACCCATGAAGGTGGCCATGGCTTGGAAGGTGGCAGCCATGGCCTCGAAGGCAATAGCCATGGCCTTCGGAGGTGGCAACGATGGGCAACATGACAGCAAAGTAGCCATGACTACCACGAAAGCCTTCATGCATGGCCATGAAGGCAGCCATGGCTGCCCCAAAGGCCTCCATGCGTGGCTGTGAAGGCTGCCATGGCCGCCGCCAAAACGTCCATGCATGGCCGTGAAGGCAACCATGCCTACCGCTAAAGCGTTCACGCATGGCTGCAATGGCTGCCATGGCCTTCGAAGGTGGCAGCAATGGCTGTTGCAAAAGTGTCCATGAGTGGCCGCGAAGGTAGTTGTAGCATTCAAATCTGGCAGCCATGGCCTTCTAAAGTAGTAGCCATGGCCACCACAAAAGCGCCCATGCATGGCCTCAAAGGTGATAACCATGGTCGGAAGGCATTGCTACCTTTGATTGATTTTACTTTCACTATGGAGGCAACGACGGATTATAGCTCCATCACTAAATTTCACTTCTAGTGACCACCACTTACTTTTGTTACCAAGTGCTTATAAATTAAAACCCTAATTTTTTTTTCCTTTTGCGCGAGTGCCATTTCCTTTTCCCCCATTTCTATTGTTGTCTCTGCTTCTGTCTTCTTAAACTGTTTCCTTTTCGCCCATTCCATTTCCTCTCTAACTTTATTGTTGTCTCTGTATCTATCTATATACACGATTCTTAAAATTTTCATTTTAGTAGTGAGCGACACTGTGTTTTCTTTATTTATCTTGCTATCTTAAAGCCAAGTCTTTACTGCTCTCTCCCTGCTTGACGTCTTGGTGTGTACCATTTTCTCCTCTATTTTCTTCACTATGAACAAGAATATTCTTTTTCCTCTTTACTTGATAATTTATGAAGTTAATTGTTGAAATTATTGATAATGATATTAATGATTAGAAAATATTGTATTGGAAATATGATTAGATTTGGTAATTATAGAACTATTTTAGATTTGAAATAAATTGTTTAGTTATTTATTTTACGTTTTAATAAATTTAATTTATGGTTTGTTATTAGGTAATTATTGAATTTGGTTGTAATTTAAGATAAATATTTTAATTAGATTTTTATGAAAGTTAAATTAGTTAGATATTTATTAAATTTTATAATTATTAATTTTATTTGTTAATAAATTTAGTTTATGTTAAATTATTTAGAAAATAATCTAATTAGTTTGTGATGTAAGATAAATAAGTTAATTAGAGTTTTACGGAATTTAAATTAGTTGGGTGTCAATTAAATTCTATAATTGTTAATTTCATAGGTTAATTAAAAATTTTGTTTATATTGAATTAGATAGATAGCTGTTTAATATAATATAATTTGAGATAAATAATTTAATTAGATTTTTATGAAATTTAAATTAGTTAAATGTTAATTAAATTTTGCAATTGTTAATTTTATTTGTTAATAAAATTAGTCAATTTGTTATTGATTACATAGATAATAGTTTAATTACATTGTAATTTCATGACATAAATAAGTTAATTAATTAGATTTTTATGAAAATTAATTTACTTAGATGTTGATTAAATTTTAAAGCTGTTAATTTTATTTTCTTCAATTAAATTTAGTTTATGTTAATTACATATTTACATATAAATGATTATTACTAATATTGAAGAAATTTATTTATATGTTAATCAATTAAATTAATCTATTATATGATAATCATAAAGTGTTATTGTTAGCAAAGTTAGACTTCACACATATTCTTTAGATACACCATTTGAGAATTATTAGTGAATATTTATTATCGGTCATGTGTTTGTACGTGCATCAAAATAAATTGTTTAATAATAATTCTTGAATTATCCAAATCGAATAGTTTAGAGGAGCGTAGGACTTTAGATAAGAGATTGTAGGAGAAACGTAAGGCGAGGGAGCATGATCGCATACGCTTGGAAACTGAATTGCAAGAGCACTTACAGAGAAAGATTGATATGAATTAAAAATAATTATATTAATGACAGATTTATTAGTCCCTAATCAATTTGTAGTGAAGCTTCTGAGTGCAGCAACAGATTCTTATTAGTCGTTAAAATAATAACAGATAGTAGTCTGTCGCTAAAACAACAATAGAATAGAATGTATCTTTAAATTAACGATAGACAAGAATCCATCGTTAAAGTAGTGATGAATATTATTCTGTCGCTATCTTTATTGACAGATGTAAATCGATTACTAATTTAGCGATGGATTCACAGTCACTAAATCTGATGTTTTTAGTGGGGAAGTAAGGAAAAGGAATGGATAGAAAGAGCTTGTTCAAGAAGGGTAGGTAATGGGGAAGCGAAGTAATTGTATTGGTTCGATTAGAAAATGGCCAATAATGCTTGTTAAAGATTTTAGATTCAAGCAGCTCATTGCTAGGCAATCAATCAAGCTAAGAGAAAAAAGTAATAGTTCTTCCAATCAAGCAAGCGACAAACCAATTCCAACTATTGCAATGATAGCCATCAAAGCAAGAAGTATTAACTTGTAGGATTAATTAAGAAGAGCGAAACTTAACAAGTCTCGCAACTACTAAGCTAATAGGTGGCTTTAAAAAATGGCTATCGTGTCTGTGGTTTGCTATGATTTGGTGGGAAGCTGAAAGTGAAGAAAGCTTAGTGTAAGCAACAGAGGTAATCAAATAGTAATCGAAGTCGAAGGTCTGATGCCACTTAGTGGCGAATTCAACCAATATAAAAAGTAACCTTAGCACTTTCCTAGGCCAATCTACTTGCCTGTTTTCTCTCATTTCTTTATACTACTTTAAATTTCTACCAACCACTTTAGTTCAATGAAGGTAATCCCTTTTTGACATCTTAAAACCAACCACTCTATCCTTAAGTTTTTATATTAATTCTTGCCCTTTCTTCTAATTTAAGTAAGCTGCTTGCTCTTTTTTCATGCCTGCAAGCTTGGCAATCTTTCTGGGAACATACACTTGATGACCACTTACTTAACTTAGTTCATTCCTTCCTAAGAGAAGATGCAAAAACTCAAAACTTTTTTAGGAAAGAAAAAGTCATTTTACAAGTCTAAATGTCCCAACAGAGAGTATGGATATCATTGTCTGAAAAATGCATCTTGCTTAGGTTAGAGCAAATGCCAGTATAGTTGCTATTTTTATACCATTATTAGTAGATTGAATGCTCCTCTTTCTCATCTTTCAGAGTAGATCTTTTCTTAGTCGAGTTAGATCCACACTGCGAGTTAATCTTTCATTTTTTCGGACCTTTACTTTACTAATAAGGGTTTGCTACCCTTATATGCTTTAAGCTTATTGACACTTCAAACTCGTGCCTTCATATCTTGCCTTTGCTTTTTCTTAGCTTACATGCTGATGAGCTCTTTCTCTTAAGTTCTATGACTCGAGTAATAAGAGCTCTACAATAAAACGCAAAAGAACGCCATCTCTTTATTAAGTTGCCTTATCTTTTCAGTGTTCGAATGGCTTAACCTAATAATATTTGTATCGGTATCTCATTCTGATGGCTTTCCTTGCACAATTTGTCTTTGGGTGATAATTTTTATAGTCCACTGGTAAGATAAATGCTTTTTGTTGGCCCCTTTTTTTTCGTCTCTGTCTTTTTTATATAAAAACCTTTTTACTCTTTCTTATGCCTTTGATTAAGAGTTACTTTTTCTTATTTTATTTGTTATCTTACTTCTCGAGATTTGAAGGTTATTTGCTGCAACTGCTTTCCATGTTAAATCCAAAGGTAACTTGATTTCTCTTTATTAGCCTCCATCCTCAAAATTGTACTATTTCTATTACTTTTCAAAATGGGTTCTTGGTTTCTGATCTTCTCATTATGGTATCCCATCCCTTTCCTTGACATCTAAAAGTGAGTTTATCCGCTTTATCTAAGACATCTTTTGCATGGGCTGAATCTCTACACCCTCCAACCATTTTGTCATTCACGGGAATTTCCTTTGCTTGCATTTGGCTTCCTCTTTTCGGTACTGCAAGTATTTGTTTGGGATTAGGTTGTTTCATCATTACTTAGGTTTACTTCTCTCATTCCGATCCAATGCTGTGGTGCTCCATTGGCAAGTCTGTGAAATAGAGCAATCATAGTAACTTTTTACAATTTTTTTGTTCTTAAAGAGGCTCTGACCTCTTCTTAATTTAATTGACTATTCTTCAATGTTATTCTTCATCTGATTAAGTATAAGACTTTTTTGATTTTTTCACGGGGATTTTTTTTTGTTTTTTTCATTTTCCTTTCTTTTCTTTTTTTTAAGGAAAATAATTTAAAAGAAATAAAAACCTATTTCATTGTATTAGAGCTTTATCTTAGGCGTTAACATGATTTTGGCATACTGGCTTTGTTTCTTCATCTTCGAAAGCACTTAGATAAAGTAGCTATGACTTTTTTTTCCACTAGATTTGGCCTATTAGAGAAGATCCTCTGCCCACTAGTCGAGCCTCTTTGAGAACCTCAACCTTATAAACCTCCCTCTAAAGGTCTTCTATTTCTTAGTGATTTGAGTAGTTGATTAGCTACTATGATCATGGGCACATTTCTCTTTTTGGTGAAGACTCTCACATATTTTAAGTCTAATTGGTATTCTTGTCCATGAAAGACCTTTAGCATTATATTAGCGAATGTGGTTCCTACCTCCATTACCCTGAAAATGGAGCTTTTTGCATTTGGCTCATGAAATTCATTGAAGATCCATAGGTTATAACAGTCATGTGCTACCCTAAAATCATTTCTTCTAGGGTTAAACCAACATAGCTTTAGTATTTTTGATAGCATGATCAAGATTAGGCTCTTTTAGGTGCTTGACTCCCTATAAAGTATGACTTCTTTATCTTTCAATAGATAAGAAAAAAAAAAAGTATTGAATTTATATTGTCTTTATCTTTCAATAGATACGAAAAAAAAAGGAAAAGCATCGAATTTCTTTACAATAGAGTCTTTCACACTTTTCTATTGCATTAATGCTAGTACTTAAAGCACTCAAAGTCTCTCTATAATGTTTGCAGCCATATTGTGGCAAGACTATTTTTTTTTTTAGAGGATGTTGTGGCATTTTCTTCATAATCACCCTTGGTCATACTCATTCTTTACTTTGATTAACTAGACAATGTCACCATTTTCCATGGATTCACCATAACAAAATAAGCTTTTTATGACGTGTAATGTCAGTCATAAAAAGCGTTATGACGATCAAGAAACTGTCATTGTAAGTGATGACATAGAGATTTTATGACTATCTAAAAGATCGTCATAAATTTTTGATGGTTTTCAACCATCATTAAAAAGTTGAAGTATTATTGCCGGTCTGTGATGAAACGTCATAAAAAACTTATGAGGGGTCATAATAAACCGTCATAAAATATATTCATAATATCATGACGATCTTTGTGATCGTTATAAAAAACATTCATTTATTAATGACAATCTTTGTGATTTTAGAATATGCTCTTTTCATGATGATTTTTATGATCAATTAAATATTTATATTTTATTATATATTTTTATTAATTAATCATAAACTTTTTATAATTTTAGTTAATTAATTAATATTTGTCATTTATTTTTACAATTATAGTCAAACAGTATAAAAATATCAAACAAAAAAATTACATATATTTATAACTGTAATTATTATCATTTTACAAGATATAATAATATTAAGTATCAAAAATAAACAAAGTATCTACAAATTAAATTATACAATATGTCAACTTCACTGCTCTGTTCTACCATTATATCAAAAAATACCCAATGAATTAGATATGTCACTTCTACAATAGTTATAGAAAATATACATTATTATATTAGCTCTATTTAACATATAATTAATTTACATATCAAAATAAATAAGCAATTGTAATAAAGCTTGACAATCAAACATAATAAAAGTTTGGGAATGCATCTAGATGTCAAAAATATAACTTCTTACAACTCATAAGGTTTATATTAATCATAATATACAATTTTCTATTTTAGTTCCCTACATCTAGATATTAAAAGTGTAACTTCTTACAATGCAACAGTAAGTGCGAAAATTAACTGATCATGAACATCTTTATTTCATATGCATGCTTGAATACTTTTACTTGTTCTTTGTTTTACCAACTTCTTAAAGATGGCTTTTATAGAATTCTCAATAGAATTGACAAGGAACTTAATAGAATTAGTAGATGGCTCAATGAATAGGATGGGTAGAGTACTCGATGAATAGAATTAGTCAAATCATAATTGAATTTAACCAAGCCAAACAACACATAATTAAAACATAACTATTTATGAGCTAACAAGGATTACATACCTGGCTATGATAGTAACAGTTGTACATGCATAGCCGATTTACCATGCACTTCCTTAAT
The DNA here is from genome assembly GCA_021397835.1 of Moringa oleifera. Classification (NCBI taxonomy): domain Eukaryota; kingdom Viridiplantae; phylum Streptophyta; class Magnoliopsida; order Brassicales; family Moringaceae; genus Moringa; species Moringa oleifera. The sequence goes on from JAJFZO010000734.1 coordinate 561,707, forward strand.
TTCTTCATTAATATATGTATCCTTACCATTGAACTTTAAGATTAAATTAAAAGACAAAAGAAGACAACATAATCAATTATATTATTTATAAATATGAAACATTTAATATGTAAATAAAATAAATAATATGACCTTCTCACAAAGAATCTTTGGATTTTCAATTATTTTCTTTATAAATCGAAGCATAAAATAGCCACATTCTATACCACCTCTTTAAATCAGTGCTTATACATGTAGAAATATAATCATTAACACATATTATTTTCAATATTATTAATAGTAAAAAAACAAAATGAACTCAATTGAATTCGTTGCCATGTAATATTTGATCTCACACGAAACATTTGTAAAACCCTGTATCATTAACCAATAAACATTTGATTAACCAATAAACATTTGAAAACATGTAGTATTTAAAATTTAAAATGAAATCAATAAATAAAAGACATAAAGTAAAACTTGCACTCACATGGTCACAATTTTTTTGAAGATCAGGTCCTACTCATGACCTAAAGAATCCAAATGATACATTATTCATGATGCCACATCAATAATCATTAATTCCCAATGAAATCCATTCGTAATAAGAAAAACAAAATATGATAAATAGCCAAATGAGAAATCTCTTGGTAAAGTAATTAAGATAAAAATTTCTTACTTTGGATTGTAAGGCATGAAAAGAAATTGGCTTGAATGTGCTTTTTCTAATCACTCAACAATATGTCGTGCTCTATCTTTTAACCTACTTTCATTATTTAGTTCACCAGAGAATGAGACAATCACAAGATTGATGAAGCCAAATTGTTTTAACTTTTTCGCATCCTTTAAATTAGCATGGAGATATCTGAAAGTAAACAAATTGAAAGCTAAATCATATAAACATAGCTATTAAAATAAATTGATATTGAAATTCTGCCTAACCTGATATGCAGACAAATGCTAGTTCTTCCTAGTTCTTTTTTATCAATCATGATAGAGCAATCTTTTGAGCCAAAATAGCAATAAAATGGACAGCAAAAAACATCATCATCAAATCTTTCTTTAACTTCATTTTACATATTAATCATCAATGGATAAGTTGCTTTTGCGAACTACTCCAGAGCTTGCTCAGAAATGGATTCTACTTTTTTATTGATTTTCTTTTCTTTTGTCTCCAAACATGTGACAATAATAAATTTTAAAAGCCACATAATTTTAACATAAAAAGAAAAATAGATAATATACAATTACTAAAATTATCGTAAAAACCAAGACTTTAGGCCAACTTACATGATGACCTAATGCATCTTGAACAAATATAAGATATTCATCCTCATTTTTTATAGGTAGTCGAGCATCTTGATTGAATATTTGATCAATGAAAACCATAAAATTGGCACAAGAACCATCAATAATAGTGCCCATTACAGCAACATTTCTAGTGTATCCACTATTAATTTACATACAACACTCTATTCATGAAAAAAATGACATTATTTATTATTATTATTAGTAAAAACAATGTCTACGACATTAAATAAATAAGTAAATATCTTCATCTTCAAATCTTCATCAGAAACATCACAAGAATCCTTCATAGGCATTGGCGAATCGAGTTTTTGTATCTTATTAGAGCTATAACCTTCAAGTTGTACAACATGTGAATGTGTATCTATACTTCCTTGAGTCAATAACAACAGTTTCTACTCTGCCTCAGCCAAGCGAGCTTCTAGATATCCTACCTTATTAGGAGTAGAGAAAAAGACTGAAGGAATGATAAACTTTCCAACTCCTCTAACTCGACCCCTATGCTCATTAATACCAAGAGCTTTGCTTAAAATGTCATTACTGCCTGAGAGCGTAATGGTACCAGCTTTTGACTGCTCCATTAACTCATCCTATAATAATCCATGCCGAATCAAGTACAAATTACATAAAAATTAATTTTTTAGTTTTATAAGCTATTATTCATGACTTGCATGCAATAAACATAAAATATTGCAACTTAACTTTAAGTGTGTCAAGAAAACAAGCAGGAAAGAAAAAGACAAAATACTTTCTATTTGGGTGTCTTTGTTCATAAGCCAAGAAAAAGTGGCAATCTAGTTTGTTAGACTATACTGCTTTACTGTCTGAATAATATTCCCTTACTACCTCATTGTCTTTAAACTGTAGCAAACAATCTTATAAAGACAAGATTTCCAACGTTTATGTAAGATTCATTAAAAAAAACTTACAATTTTTTCAATGATAGGCATCGTGTCTAATGCATAATGTCCTTCTTTATCTTGTTGTGCTAACTTCCATAATTCACTACGATCAATTTCCTCTTCTGCCTTGAGTTTTGCTTTTCGTTAAGATGGAGTAACAAATTAAAAATTAGAAAGATTGTATCTTAAAATCTTCACAAAGAATGTAAGAATGAGAAAATTATCAATTTGTACTCTAAAGTTGCATATCCACTTCACTCAATCGATAAGGATATTTACTATGTTTTTGTCGATTTTTTTATTCTTCATTCAATTTGTACAATGTTTCATTGCAGTTGATGAAGAAAGATGAATTATTTATTGTTTAAAAAACATAATACAACATAAATGTACCTTAAAATCCTCTGAAAGTCATGATTTAATGAACCTCTCCCAATCATTTTGTGAAATGAAACTGTAGATCGAAAGTGGTCTCGCTATAGCATCAAGATTGTCGGCAAAAAGCAATATATATTTTGTTGTTAGGATATTCTTGAATGTTCTAAATTTATTTTATGCGATGATAAATTTCAAATGCATCTTATAAATGAAATTTGATAAGTTACTATGCTAATAAAAACTATAATTAAATATTTAAGGTGAAAGTGTTAAACTTGAACATATTCCCACATTTTTTCTTTCAAATGATCAAGAACCTTTCGCCAGTTACAATAAACTATAGGTACCGTGGTATGTGCAAGAATCCAAGAGTAGACATAAGGGATTTAGCTTCAACACCATATGGTACACCTTTTGAATTGAACTATACCACCATTTTTGTCCCCAAATCTTTTTGGTTCAATAATTTTATTAATCCTCTAGATTTGATAGGCGAATCTGGTAACTTCTTAGTCATATCTACATTTCTACAAACATAAAATATAATCCAGATAAATAGTTAGCGCATAATTCATTATATGATACTAGTTTTTGCAATAAATAATACTGTCATAAAAGAAAAAAAAAACAATCAAACCTTTTTGCCTTGAGTTAAAAAGTTAACTTGTAAGCTTCATCAATCCAAGTTCTATCACAATTGGGTCGTATATAGTTAACGTCATCCTCATTGATTTCATCATTTCTATCGACTTTGAGTATGCCATCAATAATGAAATTATATTCTTCTATATTGTCCACATCATTATTTCTCTAATTATGTTTATAGTCTTTTTATGGAGTAGAGTAAACAATGGGTCATCTTAGATCTAGTTGGTCTAGAATGTAAAAGACTCGATTTAGCTTGAGAAGCTAAAATGAAACAATCAAATTTATGACCATGTTGTTTAAGATCAACTAATATGTGACTAATATAATTTAATTTAATTGCACCATTATTTTTAACTCAATCACATTTGAACAATGTTGTTTTAAACATGTGGTAATCAAGCTCCCATATTTCCTTGATAACATCATAAAATGACAATTGTCTAATTACTAGATTATTGTCCTTAGCACTTGACATTTGCATTGTTGTTGCAACTACAATGACTCCACTATTTTGTGTAACTTGACTATTATCACGTTTCCATAAATGGAAGCGATAACCATTCCCATCATATCCAAGATATTTTATAACTTTAGGACGAGGTCCATATGCTACCCATTTCATCAAAAAGGAAGGTTGATTTTGCCTTTGTATTTCTCATGTAACCTATTGACAAAAATTTGATCGAATAGATTTTAGTATTAAATAAATAGAAGATATATGGTCATGTTAAAGAAACTGACAAGTACCTTTTCTTAAAACTAAGAAATAAAGGTCCAAGCATGCTCATCTTGTAACCATTTGGATTGTTTTGATTGACGAGGATACTGTAATTTCACATACTTGATATGCTCACTGTTAATTAAATAAGGTTAAGCTCATCTAATGAATGCATATATATATGAAGTATATGTTTTATAATCAAAATACACAAAGATTAGGAAGAGACATACTCAACATATAGTTGAACGTCAAGTGAATTTAGTAATACATAAAGATGTGCTTGCTTTAATTCTTGTCGATCAGCAGTAACAATGTGACCACCAAGTAAGGGCTTTCTAACTTGGATGTCATCTTCTTTTCTAAATGGAATTCCAATTGGATGTATGTTAGAGTAATAACCTTCACAAAATTCAAGTACTTTTTTTGCAATGTAGCATTCATTTATACATCCTTCAGGACGATTATAGTTATGAACATATCCTTTCAAAGTTTGCATGAACCGTTCAAATGGATACATCTATCTAAGGTATACCGATTCACATAATCTCATTTCTCTAACAAAGTGCACTGCTAAATGCACCATTATATCGAAAAAATAAGGTTGGAAAGTATTTTTCAAATAAGGAAAGAGTTACCACCAAATCTTGTTGTAATTTGCCTAGTTTTGAAACATCCACAATCTTACTGCATAAAGCATTGAAGAAGGAGCAAAATCTCATGATTGCGTATCTAAAATGTTTTGGCAAAACTAAGAAAATAGCCAATGGTAGAAGTTATTGCATAAGAGTCTGACAATCATGAGACTTAAGACCTTGAATTTTCATATCTGTCATTGACACAAGATTTTTGAAATTTGAAGAATACCTATCTGGAACTTTTATGTTTGATAATGTCTCACAAAACATCCTTTTCTCTAATGTGCTTAGAGTGTAACAAGCAGTTGGTAAATAAGTATGGCCATCTACAACCTTGGGAGCTAACTCTTTTCTTAAGCCAATTTCTACAAGGTCTAGTCGAGTGTTGATCCCATCTTTAAATTTTCCAAGAATATTAAGTAAAGTTCCATAGATGCTTTCACAACCATTTTTTTCAATATGCATTACATCTAAAATATGCCGAACATGTAAATGTTTCCAATATTCAAGGTTAAAAAAGCATGATTTCTTCTTGAAGCATGTGTGAATATTGTCATTCAATCTTTTACCTCATGCCATTTTTCTTTTAGCAACTATTTTTTTTACCCCATACATTAGTAATAGAGCTTACTTTCTATAGTATTTCTTCTCCACTTAGTGCACAAGGAGGTGAACCGGTTTCATGTTCTCCATTGAATGTTTTCTTTTGCTTTTTAAATGGGTGATTTTTTGGAAGGAATCGTCTATGACCAATATATACATTCTTTTTACCATGTTGTAATCTATAAGCATACATGCTTTCACCACATATTGGACAAGCATAATATACCTTAACTGGACAACCACAAAGATTCCCATAAGCAGAAAAATCATTAATTATCCATATTAAACCAACTTATAAAATAAACAACTCTTTTAGGTAAGAATCATAGACTTTTACACTAACCTCCCATAGAAGCTTCAAATCATCAATGAATGGAGCAAGATATACTTTAATATCATTACTTGGTTGGTGAGGTCCTGATATAAGTAAGGATAACATCATGAATTTCCATTGCATACATAGCCAAGATGGTAGATTATATGTTATCATTACCATTGACCAACAACTATATGCAGTGCTAAGAGAACTATGTGGATTTATTCCATTAGTAAAAATAGCCAATCAAAGATTTCTGTGTTTGGATGCAAAACTTGGCCACTTAAAGTCTATTAACTTCTTAGCAGGCGAATCGATAGGATGTCTTAGTTTTCCATTTACTTCCCTTTTGTTAACATGCCAAGTTAAATGTTGTGCAATTTGTGGTGACCGAAACATTTGCTTGAACCGTGGAATAGAAGGAAAGTACCACAATATTTTAGCAAGAATCCATTTCATTTGGTTTTTTTCCTTACCATTTTCTTTCCATCTCGATAATCCATAAGCAGGATAAGATAATAAATTCTTATACTCCTTTTTATAGAGTATACAATTATTCGGGCAAGCATGTATTTTCTCGTAATGTAAACCCAATGCGTTCATAGTTTTTTTTTTTTTTTTTGCTTCATACATCGATGTAAAGATTTCGTTTCTAGTAGGAAACATATCAGACAAATAACTTAATAGATCAGAAAAACTCTTATTTGACCACCCATAATTTCCTTTTATATTATATAATCTCATTAACACAAACAACTTAGCATATTTCGTATTATCAGGATATAAAGGCCTTTTTACATCTTCTAGTAAGTTTTGATATAATTTAAGATCGTCTTGAAAATATTCAAATGCATCATTAACCATGTCTATTATATTGTCGATATGATCATCCTTGTAAGATTCATCAAACATTGATTTCTTATTTTGTGCAAGATCTAGAAGAACACTTTTCTCCATGCCAAATCCATCTCTTATACCTCTGATCAATCCTTTTACTAAATAAATAATACTTTACTTCTTCAACATTTAATAACGTCGAATTAGCACATGATTGACAAGAACATCTAATGAGTGTAGGATCTTCACAATGAGAAATGGCAAAAGCAAGAAACTTATCCACGCCATCAGAAAACTCCTTGGACAATCTATTCAAGTGCATCCAAAATTCATCCATATTCTATCCTATGATGACAAATAAAAGAAAACCCACTTATTATGTATGCTTATTATGTATGCTTATTATGCATGTAAAGCAATGTTATTGTAAAAATAAGATAAGAAACAAGGTGCACTAGACTAAAACGCCTTAGGCAAAACGAAGACTATTTCTTCTAAACACATGGTACATTAGTAGATTAGTAAAGAATTACCAACTTGAAATAATGTTCGCTGCGCAAAAAGAGTAGTAGCCTTTATTTGAAGGGTTTTGACTTTTCTTTCAAGTTCTATTAATATGTAACAAGCTTTCCTTTCCTTTGAATGAGCAACTGATTATTCATTTACAATTATCCTACATGATGAAACATATCATCCGTGAGGAAAAAAAAAAAGGCCTTTATTACTAGCACAGCAAAATACTAAGAAGGTTCCACTTTAATTGACATACCTGAATATCAATAAACTTTGTTTTTCAATGATTATTCTCCTATTATTGATTTATCTTTGCTTCAACTAAAGTAATCCCTAATCCATCAAGTACTGTGTGTTAACAAGACACATTAGTTATCAATTATCCAAAATATTTGTAAAACTAATTTTTTCTACTATGATTTATTTAGAGTTTCTAGTATCATAGTGGAAACCAAAATGGAATTCAAAATGTCAAAAAAAAAAAACTTAAGACATGCAAACTGTTTGACAAATCAATAAAGACACAGTCATAATAGAAATTGAGTTGAAGTTACAGAATTTTTCAAGGAAATATTAGCAATCTTTTTTGGTGAGCAACATGGATTGAACTATATAGAGAGTCAAAGATTTAGTTCATGTACTAAATGTCAGTCCAATGGTTACTGCAAAACCAGACTAAGCCTGCTCTGCTAGTTCAACTATTTCTAACTAAATTTTCAACTATATAATTAATAGTTATAGGGTCACTAAGCTAAATTACAAAGATGTAAGAGGTACATAATTTACTATAAATTAGTAACCAAACTTTGTTAAACTATGATAACAAGCATTAACAACCAACTATAGAGCAGGCCAAGATCTTTGATTCAGATAAAAATAAAAGCAAAATTACTGCAATAGGATGCATCCTAATAAGTTACAGTGTGAAACAATGACTCTGTCCAGACAAAAATGTGCAATTTACTTGATATATCTTAAGGTGGGTGGTGATTGCATTCCAAGAATAACACTAATTTTCAAATTCATAAAGAACATGCTCTAGTAAAAATTTTCTCCCTTGATTTACTTACAATTTCTAGTATCACAAGGGAAACACACATGGGTATCATCCGACAGTGCACAATGCCAAGAGAAGAAAATTTTAGAGCAAAACTGAGTAAGAAATTGCAAGACATGACAAGAATATCTCTCTTTCTCTCTTATAATGCGAGATGAAGGTTTGATTAGTTTTACATACCATTTTCTTACTTTAATGGTATCATCCGATAGTGCACGAAGCTTATTTCATAAAATTTCTTGGAAGAACGAAGTTTTGGATTGATTATATGACGTTAAAAGAGAGAAATTTTTGTTTCAAAGAATAGTATTTTCGTGGAAAAGTGAAGGAAGAACACTGGCATTGCGTGGGTAAAGATCTTTAAGTATTACAGTACATTATGTATACTATTTAATATTTATTACCACTAAAATCATTGCATAAGATTGTCATTGACCGAGTGGTAAAGTCTCATAAGGTTGACTAAGAGAGCTTAGGTTCAAGTCTACACTTTTGTTTTCTTCTCAAAATAATTCAAACACATCTTTTATTAAACAAACAATAAAATTAACCTAAATCAATTATAGACCAAATGATTGTAAATGTGATATAATTTCCAATAGGACTTGGGTTTGAGTTCGTTGGTTTGCCTTTTCAATCAAATATTTAAATTAAAAATAAAATCACAAAAAACACATCACATGGTTTCCTTAGATTGGATGGCAATGACATTTATCAATCTCTCTTGGAGAGATGGGTTCGAGTCTCCATCACAAATTTTTTTTTTCTAATTACAAATTTTTTATGATGGTCCCTCAGAATCGTCATGTGTGTTACGCTTTTTATGATGATCTCTTAGGACCGTCATGTATGCTACATTTTTTATGACGGTCTTTTCAAGACGGTCATGTATTCGATTTTTTAATGATGGTCATAAAAGACCATCATAAAATACTATCATTAAAAACAGTTTTGCTTACGGGGATTAGGATAACTACATATTTTATCTCGCAAGAGATTAGTATATTTTAATCATATGTCAATTATCTACCTAAAAGCGTTTCATAGGTCATTGGCATAGTTGCTTATATTATTAACATCTTTTTTTTCTCTTCAAAGTGTTTTTTGCCTTTGATTTTTCCAACGATCTTAGCTATGCCACAATATAATTGATAATAAGGTTTAATAGTCTAATTGACAGTATAATCTATGCCTAATTTTATGCTTTTAATGGCATTTTATTGTCAGTAAGCCCTTGATCCGAAATATAGTTATTGATTCATTTTCCATTACGTTAACATGCCTCGACAAATATGAATTAAAGGTTTGACTTTATGTTTAATCATTCTATTTAACAAGGATCTTTAAATCAATGCTAGGGCAATTCCATAGATTTCAATCTAGCCCTTCATTATTAGTGGTTTGCTTTTAAAGGGGATTGATTCCTAGCAACCCTACTAATAAAGAGACTTGAAAGTAGTAAATGATGCAAACTCTAGAGCATCCTATCTTAAAAAGAATAATACAGGAGCTTGACAGTCACAACATAATTTAAGGGATTTAAAACTCGCATTTTTGTTAAATAAAAATTGGCTTATAGTTAGTTCTACTCATAATTGAAAGTGTTAATTAAAACTCAAAAATTTTTACTTTAAAACAAAACTGTTCGAACCTCCCATTTGAGAGTACTTCACTCTCCTTAGAGAGCTTACATACAAGGAAGGAAGCTGTTTAAGGCTTACAAATATGCAAACTACAATAGGATTGCAAATTGTAAACTGTACACTTCCTCCTATTGAACTCTTGGTGGTAAACTAGAGTTGGAAAATAACCCTCGTCCCAATGAGGTGTTTGAGTTGATATAATCTATTATTTTGATTTTGGTGCTTTCTTCGAATTGTCCATCTTTATTTGCCCTAGATCCCCCATGCAGTGGTCTCACCGCAGGTAACCACCTTTTGTGTTATAGCTTTTCATCGTTCAACATAGCTTTGCTGCTTTTCCTTGCTCTCTGCATCATCAGACCCCCTTACTTGTTCACTTACTGGCCACTTTATTGAGTTCCTATGAATAGTTAAGGAAGATTTATAGCCTTAACGATAAAAAAACGAGTACTTTTTAGGACTAGCCCGCTTCCTATTCATCAAAAGAGTAATTCTTTGCACATTATTAAAGGAATCATTGTAAGATTACAAGAACACTAGATACGGGAACTACCCAAGCTAATGATAGAGGCAAGAACACTTTTTTGCCAAGTTCCATTAATTGATCATAATGATATCATGCAAATGTTACATGATATATATATATATAAAAGTGAAAAAAAAATCACCTTAATACTAAACTAGATTGAGCCCAGATCTTCTTGAAAATGGGAAGATCTAAGATAGGCAGCCAACCTCCTAGAGAGAGCGAGATGCATGTACTAGCTGAGTGGGATACAACTCCATGGACTACTCATTAAGCCTGATAGGTGATGTTATCACACCCTTCTCAAAGGAACGTGACACCTTTAAACCAACATGTCCTCTTTTTTTATTCCTAGGCAGGCATTTTCATTCATTTATTGATTAATTCAAGGTACTTGTAGCTTGCTTCCAAGTCCAAGTGCTACCAGTAAAAGCTTGTTATCGAAAGCAAACTTTTGAGCCAAGAAGAAGCCAAAAAACATAAGCGCCCTTGTAATCTTTTTAAAGCAAGAAGTAAATATGAGAAAGGATGATTATAGAAATCATCATAGTAGTGAAAATGCTTTAGCCTACCTATAGTAAGGAGCCTCTTCTTGACCATTATGCTTTACTAATAAGAAGGGTTTTTCTCGCTTATTCAGTATTACTTTGGCTTTGTTGTCCATATTTTGTTGGCACGAAAGCTACTATAACTAAAAAAAATGAATGAAGGAAGAAGCCATTAGCATTAGAAAGACTACATGAGGCATTTCGAATTAACTACAATACAAATCATGAGGAATAGCTGTCAAAAGCCCCAAAACTAGCTATCTTACAAAAGATAACTAATGTAAGCTTACTCAACTAATAAAATAAGTAAATGCCTGTTCGCATTGCAACTAATAGAAAAAAAAAAACAACTACAAATTAGACGAGTAGTTAAATGCTCCTCATTATTCAGATCAATAGGTTTGAGCTTCCCAAGCTCTGCGTTGTTGGGGTACTCTGCAAGGGTTTTACCATTTTGATTTATTATATTTGAGTCATTGGAGTACTTTGGGATTGTATTTCACATTGAGGATTTGTGCTTATGGGTTAGGATGAATATTATAACAAGCAGACTAGTGGTTGATAATCGTTTAGACTTGGTAAAGGTTATCGTGGCACTTGTAGTAGGATATAGGACTTATCACAATGCCCATGGACTAATTTACGATGTCTCCATCACTAACATTCACTAAGCAAGCCATGTGGATTGGCCAAAGTGTTCTTTGGCTAATGAGACCTCAATCCCGAAGCCTTTAGAGTGTCTTTTTGATAGGCACCTTTATCTGCATAGGGAATTCGCTGCTGATAGATCCTTACCAGTGTCGTCCTCCTTACTCCGCCACATTCTGATCCATAGGAGTATGTTGTCATAAATTTCAAACATTCATGCTCGATTGTGAGACTGCCTATTGAACATCTAATAATGCATTGCTTCAAACTAAGCTATGCAATAACGAAATCCTCTTTGATCCTTGCAGGATGTGCTTGATGATCACCCATAATACACTCACTTAGGGACTTCTACTCAAGCTTTTTCACTAGTTAAACATTGTCTAATAAACTCCTTATTTTGCTCATCCCTTTCTTCAATTATTTCATTGGGATACTAGCATCTAGGTTCCTAAACTTTCCATGGATGGCAAAACGTAAATGGCAAGTAGTTATGTGGATACAATGCTTGGCACATAGATAATTCTCTAGCCCTCACAAAAGTTGCATAGGAGTCATCCTCGGAGAGTCATCCTGATTGATCATACTGATGAATTCCATTGTACCTTATGCAACTACTGTTGTTAATCCTACAAAGCTTACCCAAAGGTTCAGGTCAGATTATAAGAAACGGGCAATACATTTTCGTATATCAATGAGAAGCTTTATGACACCCATGATTCCCAATAGTAACTTGTTAGCATATTGTACATAACAAATACTTATTAAGTAATGGGTTTTTAAGGGGGCCAGCTTATAGGCCAGGCGTCTCTTTGACCTGATAACTAGTATCGTCTTTTTGCCCAGCCCTATGAGTAGCCCTTTCTTTTGCAGTACTTAATAAGGTCTCTCATGACCTAATTATTATTACAACATTCTCTATCGTAGAATTTGGTCTTTGAGGTAAACCAAACGACTTTTATGAGGAAAAGTAATGCAAAAGAGACTTGAGTGCTTGTTAAGGAAGATGACAAGGGTCGATGAAAGGGTAAAACAGAAGGCATTTTCTAGTTGCCCTGAGGCGAAACGTGCTTGTAGAGGGGGGATGTGCCACAATGAAATGAGGGAATGAAAGGCTGTTATGCATTGGATGCTGTTTACCCTCCCAAGAATGATGGCTTTATTGTCTTAGGGAGTGTTAAAGGTTGCTTCTTTTCTAGAGTTTTCTTAATCATCAATAAGACTTGCCCTTAATAAAACTGATTTGATTCTTTGAACAATCAAAATTTCATACGTTTATTGAATTGTTCCTATCTTCTGATTGAGCGTATGTAGGTAGATATTGCTTGGTAAGGCCAATAGTAGTACATTGTGTAGTATAGAGTAAGGGCCCTTCTTATCGCTTATGTCATTCGGTAGAAAAGACTTTCTGAATGGAGTAAAAGAAGTTAGGATCTTCAATTTCTTCCTTAAAGGTTAGGATGAGTCAATGTCAATCGATGGTATAAAAACACTTCCTGCTGTTGAATTCTAAAAACCAATAAGAGATTTTCCACTATTCTTTGATTCGTTGTAACATCGAGTGGCAGCCTTGATACGAGTGAAAATGCGTGCGTTTAGAAACTCAGGATCATAAATGGATTGGAGTACCATTTTGATTGCCTCTTTCATGATCTTTTCTATAGGAAGAACTATTGTGAGTGGTCTAAAATTTGACCCTTATTTCTTACTTCATACTTTAAAGAGGGATAAATCTCATTGTTTGCTCCTTTTATTAATAATCAAGGACCCCTGTCATCTTTCTAGTGACTCATAGGGCTTTCGTTGCTCAATATTTTTAGTTCTTGAGAATATTTGACACCTTTCCCAAGATCAAAATGATTGTCCATGCCCAGTGGGTTTACATCCATCCCTGAATATTGTCGAATGCTGTTCACTTCCTTGCCATTCTTGTATCCATCACCAGCAATCCACACAGATGTGTTTGCACCACTCGCACCCCCAAGAGGATGACAAAAAAAAAAATTTCCTAAAATAACCCCTTGCTTCCAAACTCAAGGTATTAGGCTTTCTCATGTGAGCATCCGGTACATGCATCAATTTGTGGAAAAGTGAAAGGGTCACCATTACTGAAGATTTCCCCCTTAATCTTAGATAGGTTATTTAAGGGTTCACTACGATTCATTGTTGTGCTTGCACACTAGACTACCTTTTTCGAAAGCTCTGTGGTACCATCTATCATTGGTTTTTGCCCAAAAGGTTTTATTGCATAAGCCGAGACATAGGCTCCCAAAGAGGAAAGCCCAACAAATGTTAGATGCAAAGCTCTACACCTCATCAAGATCATATTGGCATACTTTCATTAAAAAAAAAAAATGGAGCAGACCCTATTGAAGACAAGAGTAAGGTACAACAAGGCCATTTCTGTCCACCGCCCTTCCCATGAAAGCGTACATGGACATTACTACTCATATGGCTCCTAACTAGTAAGTAGTTAGCCTTTCTTTACAATGAATGGATGGAACTGTGGATAAATTAAATTAAAAAAAAATGAATTCAGTTTTTCTTTTCAGTAATAACATGATAAAAGCATCCCTTTCATAAAAACCTATGGATCCCCTACCTATCATGCCACTCCAACACCTTATGGTCCTCAAGAAGATCATGACAAGCCCTTTCCATTAATGTTTTCATAATGGATCAGGATGAGAATAAATCTCAAAATCTAAGAAATACTCATCTTAGAGCTTTCACTCTCTTCTAGGAAGGGAGGTGAGTCGAGGATAGGCCCCAATTCAATCTATTTCTCAAAGTCAGAAGAAAATCTCTCATCTGATGACCCTAAACAAGAAGGAATAGCTCTTGAGGTGAAATCAATAGCAAAGAAAGAAGAGGAATTAGATGCCCTAAAGTAAAAGCCTTAGATAAGCCTTAAAAAAACATGCACATAACAGACTGGACATGAATAATGGAAAGAAGAAAAGGGCCTTGATGATGATCCTATGTTAATTTTTTCCTTGCCTCGATGATGCACTCTTAGCACACGAAGCAACATACTAAAACAAGAGAAAGAATGTCTCTATTATTTAATTAAAAGAGTCATTGGTTTGACTTATGGATTACATGGGAAATATGAGAGCTAGGCAAGCTGTTATATGTTCTCCCTTTACCCTTGAACAATAAAAGAATCACTTATCTTCTCTTAGATAGTAGTCGATCAATTCATATTTATGGTCAATGAATAGGCCTGAGGATCTCTTCTTCTATATGATAAATTACCATATTGTAGCACCACCGCGACGTCGATTCTTCTTATCTTTTTGAGCATCCCATGCTATGACTTCCACTTTGAGTATGATGAATGAGTGGAAAGATATTTATAAAAGTCCCTATTCGATCTAACCAAAAAGTTAGTGTATATATATATAGATAAGAGGGAGAACTACGAGTTCTTTTAAAAAAAATGAGCGATTGACATGAAACGAGCCTTTCAATAAATGTCTTATTTAGGTGTAAGTTCAAAATCAAGCTAGAAGATGGTGGAAAGATGGGTCTTTGCCATTGCAAACAAACCTTAGTTTGGCCTTTACATGATTGGGTGATGGATGTGCTTCATCGTCTTCCAATTAATGGGATATATAATGAAACTACACCCCTTGCCATTCTATCAACAAGAAAGTCAATATCAATAGTGGAGGGAGAATAGTAGTCCCCTAGTCATCAATTAGTAATTGAATAATCCAAATAGTGGTCTTCTTACCTAGCGAAGTTAACTCTTAATTGGAAATGATAGGGGAGACCAAAGATTTCGCATTACAATTTAAACATGTTGCTTTACGCATAGGCATAATAAAATTTGAATCTCTTGTCTCAAATGAGGGGCTCTTCGCTTACTTTCTTAAGAAGGGCTTTCATTAACTAGAAAGTGAGAATTGTTGACCCATATGGCTTTAGAAACTAAAAATTTCACACTTAAAGATTAAACTCGTCAATGATATTTTCCATGGTGTCTTGAGAAAGCAGCTTCGAACATGACATTTGTACCCACAAAAAGTTTTGGCAGGCATTACTATGATCTTGAAGCCTTTGCTAGAAGCTACTCAGTATGGCTCACTAGTAAATAAGGTTCAGGCATCGTTCGATTTAGCCTTGTGATCCACTAATTCATCTCTTGATCTCGTATTCCTCAAATAAGGTGGATAAGGTAAAAAAAAAAAAGTGGTGAGGGCAGAAGAGAAGGTTTCCAATTTAAGGTTCTTATACAAAGGATATAATGGGTTAGGCAAAACCTCTTTTAAGAGGAAAGATCTATCAAAGAAAAAAGTTAAGAGCCAAAGGTTTTCTTTTTTTCCAATGTTATGCTTTAAAAGTTAGACATGGAACAAAAATAACCCTTATCTATATTTTATTAATGGGATAAGAATTCATAATGGGATGTTCTTTTCATAGATCCTTCGAGCAAGAAAGGTACAGTGCCTTATCAGGGCCTTTGACCACCTTTGAGGTCATCTGAAGCCACTTTAGGGTAAGTTATTGACCATAGCAATACAATATTTAGTGGTGAGGCAAAGCACTAACAAAAAGCTTCCCTTCAGAATTTTTTCCCATATGGTTTTCTTACCCATAGATAATAAGTCCAATTGACAGAAACTATGCGTACGCTAAAAAGACATATAGGCAAGCCTTTATTGATTTTTCATATGGATTGCTTTCATTATTTTTTGTTCCATAGGCATATATTACACTCTAATCTGCTTTATGACTTTAAGGGACCGAGAATAAGTCTTTTAATCCTTCTCGAGCCTACTCTAATCTTTCAAATTAAGCTTCTAATTTAGTTGATGTAGAAATTAAAGGATCAACTAACACTAGATAGGAAAGGCTTTCCATTAAAGTACTCATATTTGTTTCAAAGTTAGTTTAGGAATCTATTTTTAGTCTGGTTAGTGTTCCAACATCTCAAATCGAGGTGGCTCTGAACTTAGGTTTGCCTACCTTTCTAGTTATAAAAATAGGAGAGGGACTTCGAAGCCTTAATTCAAGCTGGAAGTAACGCTAAAAAACTAGCCATATTGATGATAATAAGTGATGACAGCGAAAAGGCATTTTGTTAAGCCTAAGGGGCAGTGAGCTAGGATAAAGTGAAAAAGAATCGTATTTGAATTAGGGCAGGCTAAGGAGGCCCTATGTATTCTTTTTTTTCATGAATGGTGGGCAAGGAAGAAAACTGTTCATTACATCTTCAAAAACTAAAGTCAAATAGTCATTTAAAGACTTTTTCAAAGACCACTTTATAGAGGGCATGTACTGCACTTAATAGAACCATACTTTACTATGTCAATAGGAGAGAAAAAGAGGGATGACAACAAAGGCGCCCTTGTTATATATTTGGAAATTGAATCATCATGCACTTTAAACCCTTCTAAAAGCCATGACATAGGTTTACATGAGTGGTGAAAGACTGAGCTCACTTCTGCTTTCATACTTCACATCAACCCAAGCTGGGAAGCTTTAAAGCCATATCTTATGGATTGGTAAACTTAAATCAGAAAACCAAATAGAGCAGGCTTCCAAAGTACGGACTCGATCCTGCATAATTGATCTATTTTGTACCAATTAGTATGTGACTTACTTAATGTATTGACAAGCATCCGCATTGTTGCCTTCGCTTCGTGTTAAGGGCACAAGGGAAAGAGCAACTACTCTATTAATGTAATATTCATTCATAGTGTGGTCATTCTATTATTAGGATTAAATCATTGTGTTTGAGGGAATAACTCCTTATGAAACTGGGGATCTACGTCTTAACGACATTCCCTTGAAGAGAAAACAAAAGTCTTTCGAAATGGGAAGAAAAACCAATGGATTGTAGTAGTTTCATAAGGCATTCACCCTTATTTGAAGGGGTACACCTAAGAAAGGAAGTCGCCTGTATCTTTTCTTTTTAAACTGCAACTAGCAAAAAAAGACTTTCTTTCTTTTGAGAAGAAGAGTAAGAAAAAGGATCAAAAAGATCAATTACCAAGCAAAGGAAAGCAAGAGCTACCAATGTTGTAAGGAAATCCCTTAGGATTCCATGGGAAATTAAAACCTGTTAGATAAGAATGTTCATTGAATTGCCTTTAGTAAATCTAACCAGCTAAGCTGCCTAAATAACCTTTCTAACTGAGAAAAGGTAGTTTTATTGATTCTTAATTTTGAAACTGAGAGCGCAAAGTCACAAGTTGATGAGCTACATGTGAAGTTAAAAAAACCCAGTTAAGAAATGAAAGTTATAGCTATCAAGCTAAAACTATGAGCCAAAATTGTAAGGAAAGGTCCCAACTACCAACCACATTTTACTGTATTGCAAAATCAGGAAGTGAAGTAAGGGAAGGGCTTTCACAAACGTAATGGTGATAGACCATTAACCCTTTAGTTCTTATAGGACTATATATGGATAGGTTCAGAGAGCCAACTATCCATTTGACAGCCACTCAAAACATCTAACGACTCTATGAGAGCAAGTTGAGTATAGTGAAATGTGGTTATTTTCATACATTTCTCCTAGAGTTGCTACTTCCTTTGTTTTATGGTTTTGAGTTCTTTCTTTGTTTAAAGGTTAGGAGTGATAAGGAGCATTCTACTACTTTAGTAGAGGCTTTATGCAGCGAGCTCCTCATATGGGCTCTAGATTGCATTTAAAGGCCTATCCTAACCACTCATACGAGGTGCCCCTTACCAAGATACCGTAGTTTGGTCTCTAATACCATTCTTAGAATTAACTTGCTTATTAGCAATATATGCTCACTTATTATTATATACTTATATGATAAGTCAAGTGCGCTAAAAGAGACCTTATGGCTCACAAAGTAAAGTCGATTGGGCATTCCTATTGTTAACAATCTCCAAATTCCTTCTCTTTTCTCTACATCTAATTTACAGGATTCAAGATAAATAAGTGTTATAGCCTAATTCGTTAGCATTATGCCCTTTAAACTTAACAAGACTATAAGTCATCATTTTAATGGGAAAGTATAAAAAGCCTTCACAACATGTTACTATGCACTTGGCGGGTTTGGGTTATCAATATACTCCTCAAGATTGTAGGCCTTTTCATACGCGGATTTTAGGGCATTTAGCTAGCCTATGTCTTCGCTCTCGCCTCTGTACTCTTTTTCCTAACTCTTTCGATATCCTTGTTTCATCTTTGCCATCTCCCTAATCAAATTGACTTATACACCATCCATCTTATGCTTGGTTCATAAGAACTGTGAGTTTGATAATCAAAGGTTGGAATATCTCCATTGATCTCAACAAACCATTTCATGCTCAAAGCACAAAACTAATCTTAAAGTTGGGATGTGTGAGAACTAGAGCTTCAAAAGAAGCCATAGCGAGTATTGGTAATATGGTTAGAGGTCCACTTTTTCATAACATTCTACATCTCTTAACATAAATAAAAGATGTTAAATTATCTTAACACCTTTTTTTCTATTATTCCTATGAATATATCGCCTTATTTTGATTAATTTCCCCAATATTTCCTCTTCTTACTAAGGAAGGTCTTTAGCATGTTGTTGATTAGTTAAAGCTTTTATGTTGTTGATTAGTTAAAGCTTTCATTTAGTTGTGCAAACAATACCTTCGCGAAGCAAATTTGGTTCCATCCTATACCTATTATTAAACAAATTTCAATATAAATGGTTGTCCTTCTAGTTCTGATGATTTATTTTATTCAAAGTGAAGCAAGCAGTCTTATTACCCCCTTCTTTCTTTCAGCGCTCATTAAAATTGCATGCAGGTCATCGAGATTGGGAACATCAAATTGAAATGACTTGATCTGTGAACGTAACCCTTGGCTTACCCAATATTGGCCAGGGAATGGACCAATTCCTTTATTTATTACATATTGATTGGGAATCCCTCTAGGACATTAGGTCACGAACGTTCTTTCACGTCTAAAAGGGAACTCTTAGTTAGGTCCTTCGGCGACTTGGATTGATGCTTATCAATAATAGGAAGCTTGGGATTCATGCCATGTATATGGCACACAATTAGTTTTATCGATGCGAATCAATAGATCATAGGGAAGTTTGGTCTTTGGAATCAAACGGCAAATCATGATATGGGAGGGGAGCTCTAACGTGCCATTTTGGTAGCACTCTGGGATCTGGTAAACAAAGGTGTAACTATAAAGTCAGTCGGGCAACTCTTTCAAAAACGATCGAAGGGAGCTGAGGGTAAAAGTGTTATTTATAAGTAAACCGAATAAAGCCAGAAGGAAAAGAGCCTTTCAATGAAGCCTGCACCTCTTGGGAAAAAGAAATAATAGACATTGCCAAAGTTTCATGATAATGGGTCAACAACAACTAAAGAAAAAGCTTCACCGGCTACTTTATCCAAACAATGTCATAAAGGTTCTCTCTAGTTTTCCTCAAAAAGATAGCTTTAGAGCATAAGTCAAACTCATGATAGATGAGCAATCAGGCACACATGATTTAGTGGTTTGCTATGGTTTGTGACCTTATTCTTCTTCAGGACCTGATGCTTCATTTGCTTCTCTAGCTTATTATGACTTCTTTGACACTATTACATGAAACATTTATTTGGTCTTACACTACTATCAATGCTAGCTTGAAAGGTATTACTACTATCTTATTTCCTATTAAACCTCCTTGACTTCACAGCCATCCCTATTTGGATTTTTTTTTTAGTATGGTCCATCTAATCTACTTCATTAAGTTATGGGGTTGAATGAAATAACTATGTGCTACTGTGCTTAGTGTTAAAGTGAGCTTAAACACCCCAAATGGCTGATTCTTCCTTACTTTATTTAGTCAACAAACTGAATTGCACTTGATCTGAACCCTTCCTATGAGAAGCTCATAGAGGAAAACATCTGTCTTCTGAAATATAATCTCTAGGTGCTCGATCCTTCTATTGATTTGACATTTTCTTTCACCCCTTCTGATAAAATAGATTCTAGCTATTTTTCTCAGAGCTTCTATGAGGGATTGATCGTCTTGATTTCTTTCTCCATTTTCTGTTCAAGTGGTAGTTACGATTGTGAGTGTTTCGTGCTGTCCATCAGTCTTTCAAATCTCCCTATCCCTAGTTAGTCAAGTAGTTATTGAATGGACTTGAGGTGTAACAAGCCCTATTGAAAGTTCTAACTGTCAACCACTTCCATCAGTTTTCTTTAATAATTGTGTTAACTTTGGCATAGGTTGGAATAGCTACATCATAATAAATTCTACTACTATACTTCTGAACAATGGGATCTAACAGATGCTAGTTATCGAACTAAATAAAAGAAGTAACCTTTTGCCTTTACCTATTTTGGACGGGATTAAAGGTTTCACAGTGTACCAAAAGTTCATAAATTTCCTCCAACTCTAAGAGAAAGAGTCATTAGGAACGAGGATACCCTACGCACTCTTACCTTTCAAGGGAAAACTTTTAATTCAGAAGTCTAGATTGTATGTGAGTTAAAGGCAATGTTCCATAAATGTTTAGTAATAGCTGCCTTATTCTACTCATGAACTCTCTTGAGGCTAGACTCTCTTCCTCTTTCATTTCGAGACATAGACTACATCCCAAGCCAACTTAGGAGCCTTAGGGATCCTAACTACACCTAAGTATCCTATATGCTTCAACAGGACAAGGGTAAATTGATACCATTGGAAGTTTAGGTCAAATACTCCCTATAAACAAATGGAAAGTAACCTTTAGGGATTGGTGACTTCCCTATTCTATGCCTTTGGTACTTGATCTTCCAAAAAAAGGTATGTATTAGGTCAAGTGAATGAATTAGATAGAGACGACTGTTAGTATTCTAGCCTTCTTTCAAATAACAACACATCCTAAATGGAATATGTAATTTGACAAATAAAAATGAAGTGATAGATGAGGAAGATAAAATCATTAAGGATAAAAATCAAGTAGTGATGGATGTCATAGGTTCTATATGAATGGAAAAAGAATGGAAGCGTTAAATGATCAAAATCAAAAATCTGAGAGCAAGACTTATTGGTAAAGAAAAAAAGACCTACCTCATATGAGAAGCAAACATGGTAGCAACACTTTCTTTGTTTTTTGTTTGTAAGCGAAGGCTATAACTTTTTCATAATCATAGATGAAATCTGGTGAGACTTCATTAGAAGTTATAGGCTGATCAATATTTGATGTGATAGATAAGACGGACAAAGGTGACTCTCGCTTGGTTTGCTGTGCATATGTCGACTGAAAAGCACCTCGTAGTTGATAAATCGAGGTTGTGTTGAGAGGATCCATGACTCATACCATTCAACTTGTTTTTTTCTCATTTGTAGGACAATTCGCCTTTCAATGTGTCCAAACAGACTCATCTTTGGCAATCTAGATGGATCTGATAGTCAAAGGTACAGAAAGAGACTAAAAGTGTAGACTAATAGCAAATATAAGATAATAGCAGGAAGTAGTGAGCGATGGTGGTCCTCTTAGTTAATAGCTCAAATTCATCTATCCTCACAGTTTTTATGCTCATTTTATCTAATAACGTAATCATAATATCTCATCTCAAACATGTCCTTTGAGGCATGCCGAACTTCCCAATCTCAATTGTAATTTGCTTACTCAGTTTCCAGTACTTTATGTCATATTTTTCCACTTTAGTCAGTTATAGCTAGTTTGACTATAGTTTCTATAAATAGGATGAAATTTAGATTATAATATATATATATATATATATATTTTAAGCCTCCAACCATGATGCCTATGCTTACTGTACTATGCTGCTCTTCTACTTGAAGTTTCGTGCTTGTATTTGCCTTTTCAAGTGTAGCTTCCTCAGGCCATGGGTCATCATTAAAAAAAAATAAAAAACTACGAGTGAACCAAATTTTAATATTTCTATCTCATCTATTCTAGGTGGTAACAAACAAAGCAACTAAATCAATTGGATCAAGCCACCCATAACCAACCTGCCCAAGGGCTTGGTTTATCCTACATAACTACCTTAGTCCATAGAGTGATAGCAAGTATATGAAATGGTCAAAGCCATTTCAAACCAGTGCCTCGACATGAACTAACAAAGATGCTATGGCATGCATGCTTCTCTAGCTAGGAGGTGGGGATGTGAATATAACTAATCAACGTCAACCAGAATGTGAATTAGTGAGCAAAACGAATCTCACAAGCCTATCCCAGAATGCACAGATGATGAATTTCCCTCACTTTTGATTTTGAGAGAGAAGTTAGGTTCATAGCTCATATCTTTTTTCCATAGAAGAGAGAACCACGAAAGAAAGCTACAAACTATAGGTACGACATTCGTACTTTCCTAACTTCTATATCTTGAAGCCTTTGGCAAGCTAATATGAGATACTCGCTGCTAGGATAGGAACTAATTATGGATAATCTTAAGATACAAAAAATTATTTCATAAAATAGGATGCTACATCGAAAGCTCTTAAAGAAGAAGATAAAAAGCAGCACTTAAATACTCATGTTAGTGCCCAATTCCAATCCTTACTAAAGCGAGGTGGGCATAGATGAGAGAAGGAAAAAAAGGAACTATACTAACTCGGTCCTGTCATCTAGAGATGTCTAGTCTTAGCCCTCCCCTCTTTGTGAGTTTAGGGAAGTTCTTTCTATAGGTAGGAGCATGACATCTAATTCTTGTAGTTGCTTTCCCTTCTCTCTTTTCTTTCTCCTATCATGCTCTCTTTTCTTACTTGAGTCTTGTTTCTTAGTGAATCTAACTATTTATGAAAAAAAAACCCCTAGATAATATGTGTCACTTATGAGATAGATATAAAGTCGAGTAGATTTATCGAAAATGAGAGGTCATACAAGCTGGTTAGTCATTGATTAAATTGACACTTCTTTTTCTTCTAAAGAATTTGATTCAATTTATCCTTTAAGCTTCTAGTTAGTCATTCCCCTAAAATTGTAATTCAATTGGTCAAAGCACTGCATATAAGAATATATCAAAAATAAGATGAATCTACCATCCTCTAGATGGACTAAGTTAGCAAGCAAGAACAAGTATACAAAAGGATTTCGTTAGTTGAACATTATATCTGGTTTTGTTTATAGCAAAAAGAAAGAAAAAATCTATTAAATAAAGGTAAAAAAGGATTTCACACCATTTTGAGGGGTGAGACATGCCTCTTCTTTTGGATATTTTTGAAAGTGAAAGGTTCCTAAAGACTACTTTAAACTTACAAAGAAGCCCTTTTTAGCCAAAGAAAAAAGTGGAAGGCTTCCGAGAAAGAAAAGGCTAAGCTCCCAATGGTGATAAGTCTTTGAATAGGATCCTGATGATTTTATGTCAAAATCTTTCGCAAGGTGATTCGAGTTATTAATGCTTTCATCCCATCATGTAAAGCTAGTTCTATTTTAAGGCGTTAAGGTCATGATAGCGAGAGGAAGTGGAACTCAATCATATTTAGATAGTTTATCTTATATCTCATCATAGTTCCTCTATCATATTCTTGAGAGGCTAAAGCTTATAGCCTAAGTTACAATCGTGCTACAAGAGGTGTATACTTAACATACGAAAGTCGAACTATCTTTTCGATTAATCTGCTTATCGGGCTATGGCCCAATCTAATCATACGAAAACTGCTAGTGGCTTTCTAGCTCAAAACAGAACCTAAAAAGGCTCTGTAATTACATACAAAGTGTCATCTTCTTGCTCTTATAACTAATTGAAGAAAGACAGACAGACAGACAAAACTCTTATTTACATATGGCATAATCGAAGCCCTTTCATTAGGCCTTTTTCATGTTATCAATAAATAAATAAATATGTATATGTATATATATAGCCCAAAGCATACATTGTCAACAATTACAAATAAGGCCAGTGCAAAAGGACATCCTTGCTGAACAAACTAAGAAATTGAAAAGTATGGTAATATAGCTCCTGAAAATGTCTTAGAATGGTGGTGTGAGCATTCAGGTTGAGACCACTCTTTTTCGAAAGGCTAGAAGTAAGCTAGTGAAGTTAGCAAGCTAGTAAGTCCAAGTTATAAATCCTACTAACTTTCCCTTTGTTGGGGTAACTACAGTAACCCTCGTACCCTGTAAGCCTACTTTGTATCCATCTTGTACCCTGCCTACAAGTAAGCTAAGTGATGATGAACTCTTATACCCTTATTCTGGTGCTATAGTCTTTTTTACATCTAGAGCTAGAGATTGTAAGTTGGAAGTGCAAGATGTTGAAGAGGCTATCAGTCTATCCTTGCCAACAACTTAAGAGGAGTCCATCAGTAATGTCAATAATGCTCAATTCCAATTTGTGTTGGCATGCCTACAGCACTTGTTAGAAAAGCCGTCTCACTTTCGTTTCCTAGTCGGCTCTTGCTCGATTGAGATCGGAACTAAAGGATTGATATTAAGAAGGATTGGATTCATATAAAAGTAAAGGTGAGCCCCACTCTGAAGCACTCAACTGCATCCTAACCTTCATATAAGCTCTTGCTTATGACCCAGAGCATTGACTTTGACTCCAACTCATGGATTACTTTAGATATTCCTCAGATGTACTAAAGTGATTCAGTCTGCATTCGATAAACGAATCCAACTAGACCCAAACCATTCGCTCAGGTTCATTCACCTTCTTTAGAAGTTACGAGGTTCTCGGAGGCAAACTAAGACATTAAAAGGTCCTGTTCTCTTATTAATCCAATCAAGGGAAACACCAAGCTTTTCTCTGCCCCTCATCTATCCAACAAAGCGAATACAGGTTTTAATTCTTCCACATCCAAGTATTTCTAATGCTTCTGCCAAAGGTCATCAACTTATGCATTTGACCTTTACCTCATAAACGTTGGCTAACCCAATCCCATTAGGTGCTCTTCTCTTTTTACTTTTCTGCAGGCTAGCCTTCACCCTTACTTGATGTTTGAGCAAGTTAGTATTCTTTGATTCAACTAGCAAGGCATCTCTAACCTTTATAGGGAAGAACAAGTAAGCAATCTAGTGCCATTGACCGAGAGAAAGGAATTACCTGCTGACTAGGACCTCACCTTTCTTTGATAATAACTTATTTCATATATAAGCAGTACCAACCAAAACTTTAGATGTTGGATCCGATCAATAGGCAACGAGGGACGCATTAAAAGAAGCTTCACTTCTCCCTAAACCCCAGCCTTAACAAGTTGAGACTTTGGTTCCGCTACACTTGAACATTAACTTGCTAATGCATCGCTTTCTATCTGCATTTCTAAGACCAGTCCCTTATTTTGCTAACCAATTAGGTTGGTTCATTAGGTGCCAAGGCATCTCTTTCTCCTAAGTCCAATCTCGAACATTCCTGGAGAGGCAAGTCAGCCACTTTCACCATATCAAAGCTCTTTCTTATTGTCCTAGTCTCATGATCAATGTTTATTTTATCTCCCCATTTTGCACGCAACCTAATGAATCAAGCTCATAAGCTAAGAAGCCCCTGATGGTACAAAATTAGACTGAATCAAACCGAATCACTTTATGAGCCAAGCTAAGGCATAGGAAATTGATCCCATCGTTTCTCGTCCCTATTCATAATGAGAGTGGAAGAAGTTAAACGAAGGTTAAGGAAGTCATTTCTACAATGCGTGAAAGTATAGACCCAAGCAAATATCCTATTTTGTTTGGCCAATCCCAAACTCTATGTATTCAAGATTGATGAGAATGTGAGAGGAGTAGTCTTGAATGATGGAAAGAAGGATCCCCCCTCACTCAACGAACTACTTGTACCAATCTATCCCAGCAACATCCAATTAATCGAGTATGTGCTAATGACCTGCCACAACAGGCAAGCAGAAGGTTTTATGCATGAAACTAACTGAATGGCCATCCTTAATGTACGGCTCAACTCATAAAAAAGAAAAGAAAAATTGATTTCCTTGTGAGATTGGAATTGACTTTTTATTCATGCTTTAGAGGTCAGTCACGATTCTATAATCTATAATGGGATGTTCTTTAAATGTAATTTCCTAATTGTCCTGCCATTCCTGACTTTAGGAAGGAATGGAGTAAAGGATGACCTTACTCTCCTTTAAAGAAAAAAATACCTAAATCCCAATCGAAAAACTGCTAGAAACAGGCACTTCCTTGCTAGAGATCCTTTACTAAACCCTTAGAAAGCCACCTCTTCTATGTTTTGCTTTTCTGTTCAAGGCTCTTTGGAGTGGAATCAATTTTGCTAATTTGCATGGAGTTTAGATGAAATCAGGGTGGACCTTAGGGCTGCTGTCGCTCATGCCACTATAGAATTATAGGTTTATAATAACTTTGACAAATTTTTTGAGAGCTAATAGATCATCCATTCTTCTCTAAAGAAAATGAGGTTAACATTGAAAAGTTGCATCAACTGCCTAGGTTTATAGAAAAAAAATGAATTAAAAGATGAGTGACGCAGTAGTTGCTTTTATGATAGTAGCCGAGGCAAGGATTTAGGAAGAATATATATGAGAGTAAGTGTGAGGAGAAAGAGCCTTCCCATTTGCTATTCAAGACCTAGGTTTAAAAACCTATTCAACTATCACTTCCTAGATGGAGCTCTGAAAGGAGACCTATGAATTCCTTGGCTTTAAGCCATACGTACCACCATGATGATCGACAACGAGGGGATTACTAATGATGAAATATACGAAAAAGGGCAAAACACCCTATTCTTCTTAACCCTTTGAAACCCATACATCTCTTTTAGGCATGAGAAGGCTTACTTCATTCTTCACGCTTGGGGCGTGGTCTTTAACTCCAGTCAATGCCAAAAAAATCGATTGAAAATGTTGATATTAATATAAAGCATTCCCCAGAAAGAAAATAAGGCAAACATAAAGGCTAACAACTCATGCAATCTACCGTTCTTTGTGTTGAAGAAACATGGGAAGCAAAGGCGTAGTTTAAGTGCACTAGGTAGCAAGAATTCCAAATGAAGGATTGGAGGCGTAGCTTTATCTTTTGTTTGAGATTAGGCAGCCTTTCTTATTCATACTTCATACAAGCAGTAGGATTGGACTAAAAAGGTATTGAAGGCCAAGTATGCTGCTTAGTTTGATAGCTCCGTTTCCAAATTTTTTGTATCATTGAAAATTTATGATTTCGGTCAAGTCAACTACTTTCTTTCAGTAGCTGGTCGGGTGAGAAGTAGGACAAAGATCTCAGTCAGAATCAAACAATTTCTCACTTGGCACTGAGACTTTATCTTTTGGATCGGATTCAACCTCGGAACTTGGTACGTAGAGGTTAAGCTTTTCTCAAGTTTCTTCTTACGGGAAGAATTAGTTAAAGCGACGTAGCTCCCAAGTACCATTTGTCTCCCAGCCTATCTTCCACCTCCCATTTTGCTTTTGATTCCATCTCTTAATCGATAGACGGAGTTACTATTTACGTGCTGAACTCACTAAAAGAAGAAGTAAGGATCGCACTCCCTACTAAACTTGTTTAAAAGACAAAAAGATGGATGAACGACTTTCTCCATCCAACTAAACTTGGCCTTTACGTGGGCACCTTGCCCACTGTGCCCTTTGCTTTGGTGTCAATGTATACAAAGGAGTAGACCCTAGCTCTTTTTAGCTTTCTATGGTATGGCTCTTATAACTCTTAGTAGCTATTATCTCCTTCTCTTTCCATCTTCCTTATCCTTAGGGAATTGGATATAGAACCGTTAGAAGTAAGAGCATTTGTTAACAGAGATGGATTGGCTTCGGTTGACCTTTTTACTCTAGGAATGTTTAAAAAAGCTTTGATCTTAATAAGCTCGTGACAACTTTTAGTGGTAGCTGGGAACAAAAGAAATAAGTGTTCAAAGCTAAGATTACCTGCTATTGGACTTCTTTCCTTGGTAAGAACGGGTTAAACAGGGAAACCAACCTTGTTAATTAAAGTAAAGGACTAGGGTATAGCACTTTTATTTTGTTTTATGGGAATAATCGCTTTTCAATATGGATATCAATGACTAAAGTCTCTTCCCACAATCTAGGCTAAGCCTAAAAGAAAAAAAAAAAAGAGTTAGACCCACAAGTGAAGAGATATTATCTCACAAATGAAAGAAAAGATGTACTTGTTTAAGTTAAGCAATTATAGAGACCGAGAAGAGTTTGTAGCAAAAATTCTCCATCTACAAGCCTCTTATAGGTAGAGCTAAAGAGAGTAATGAGAGGAGAGGAGTTCAAGCCTGTCTCAAGGCCTAGTAGGTCTATTCCTACTACCTTACTTACTTCCTTAGGGGAGGTTGAGTTGAAGAAGCTATGACAGAACATGCTCTTATAAAATTAGCACTTGTTATACCCCATCTATTGGAAAAAGGACTGTTGGTAGTGGTTCATCTTATTTGATTAGTAGTGGTCAGTGGGAAGAAGACTAGCTCTAGCTTTCAAGAATGAACTAGGTCTTGGATTTGGTATTGGTTGGGCATGGCATTAGATTAGGAAGGTGCCTAAGCTGAGCCCTAAAATTTTCATGCTTTACTCTTACTATTTGGGTTTAGGAAGAGAAAAACATTGTTTAGCTTACGTTGGCTTAGATCATCTTTGAGATGAAATGCAGAAATGTCCTAATCAAAAGTGAAAGTCTCCATCCAAGCAAAGTGGGAATACCCAGGAAAATCCAACCAACAATCGAGTCCATACCCGGCTCTAGGTTTTTAAAAAGAAAGCTCAAGCTCAAGGGCCCATCCTTATCATATCATCAAGCAAAAGAAGAGAGAAAGCCTAGCCCTTAAAACAAGCCTGCTTCACTTTCACTTCCTTCCATAGTTGATTCTTAATCTACTCTGAAGGTAACCAGTGACTCAAGTTCTTCTGTAGTGAAATCACTCTTAGGTAATTCAATGGTTCAGCTTAGGTTCAAATGATATCTGGGATATATTTCTTATCTGTTGTTCACAAATCCATTCCAGGTTTTCAGGTATACCCGGTCTTTTCTCTTTTAGTTGTTGCTCCGAGGAGAAAAGTTTCATTGGGGAAGGTGGTATCTTCTAGTCGATCACTTAAGCTTTTAGCTGAAAGGATTAATCTTTGCTTAAACTTAGCCCAAGCATGGCCAATTTAAATAAAGATAATAAGGAGTGAAGCCTTTATATGAAACCATTTCTTTCTCTCTGGGAAGCATAGCCTATTTCTTACTAAAGGTTTGAGATTTTCCTTCTGATCCTAGTTCTTGGCACTCAAAAGTGTCTCTACAACCTAGAGGGTAAGAAGTAATAGAGAAAGTTCACCTTAGAACCGTTAGGCTTATTAAACATAGACAGAATTAGTCTAGTATGACTGAATAATGGTTTTTGAAAAGTGCTAGAAGTAAAAATTATTCCGGTGCTTCAACGGGCTTTTTCTTAATATACTAAAACTCATCTTGTACAGCCAAGTAAAAAAGCAACAAAATAGAATTTTTGGTTTAGTATATAAAGAGAAATTTAAACTTATTCGAAGAGGGGTTCGACTCCTATAACCCCAATGTGGAAAATTGAAGCCCCTTGAGGTAAAAGAGATAAGGAAAGGATAATAAGAATGTTGTGGGTGGTGAAGAGCCTTTCCCTTTCTAAGCGAGCGTGGAAGGCACCTATCCTCCATTTTAATTGAGAAATACATGAAGTTGAGGACCAAAAAAAGACAATTGTGTACCATACCTTATCTAGAGGTGAGAGATGAGCTTTGAAAAGAATCTGTTGGAAGGCATAGAGAGAAAGCAAGAAAGCAAAGAAATGGACATGACTGAAAACAACAAGGACCAAACTCTAATGATAAAGAGTGAAAAACAAGAAATGGATCTACTATAGAAATAGATGGTGGAAGCTACTTACAGAGATAAAGTGGTGGGGAGCTCCTCAAAGAAGCAAAGGTTTTCACTAAAAAACAAACCAGATTTTGTTTGCTTTGTTCCCTCGAGACATCTACTCAATGAAGAAGCCCATTCGATAGGTAAAGTCGATATAGAAATAGATACTGCTGGCCCTATTATAAAGAGTGGATTCTCTGATCCTTCATCGAGTATTGAGCTTACCGAAAGGAACGTAAGAGTCATAGGATGTGTAGTAGTAGCATGCGAAAGCATGCCCAATCCAAGTAGTTCTTGTGCCTCATGAAGAAGGAAAACAGTCGGGTAAATAGTGGTCTTTCCCTAGATGAAATAGGTTACATCTCTAGGTGGTCATATTCTCTATGAGAATGTTTGCTAGCTAGTTAAACAATCATCCTTAAAGGGCAAGTGTTTCCTTCTTTTAAGTTGGTTCTTTCAATAAAAAAAGGTAGCGCTAGTAACTGCATCCTTGTCGACCCGCTCTAAGTGTTAAATCTTAACTGGTTTCTTTCTCTTTGAACTCTTATATGAATTAAAGAATTAATAATACTATGACTGAAAGCTACTCTTTATGGACTTTTTTTTCACTCTCAACCCTGACACCAATACTTTCATATCATAAAGAACACCCTTAAGTTTCTCTATAGGTCAAGCTTAACACCCTTAAGTTTCTGTGTAGGTCAAGCTTAAACTATTTCTTTTACACTTACCCCTCCTTGGCCTGGTAATAAAGGTAATAAGACTAGGCTTATAGGTTTTCTTTGTGTGACTTGTAAGTTACACATTTGAATCTTTTTGTAGGTCTAAATCCACCTCGAAGAAAGAGAGCGCCATTTACGGAAGAGTAACTCTGACAGTCAAGTATTTCAGAATTT
The DNA here is from genome assembly GCA_021397835.1 of Moringa oleifera. Taxonomy (NCBI): domain Eukaryota; kingdom Viridiplantae; phylum Streptophyta; class Magnoliopsida; order Brassicales; family Moringaceae; genus Moringa; species Moringa oleifera. The sequence continues at coordinate 592,573 of JAJFZO010000734.1, forward strand.
GGGTAAGGTTAGCTGCTATAATCGATTCCTGAGGCCAAGAAGAGGAAGACCTAAACTTTACTAGCATCAAAGTATAATGAAAATGATTTGAATCTCTAGTACCAATATACGATAGAGAAGAAAAGGCATGCCTTATTTCAATATAAGAAAACCTTCTTTCATAGTTCATTGAATGGGTCCCTAAGAGATAGCTAAGTGTTCGAGATTTCATTGACTTCGTCTAATAGCGTGACAAATGAGTTAATCAGTGAAATTTAAGCACTCTTTTAGTAGATTTGCCTTGATCAACCTTAAGATAAGAACAAAGAAAAACAACTAGTTAATGTTAATCGATAGGACAGTGAGCCAAATTCACATTTCCAAACAATTTAATTAACAAAATGAAAAAGAATCCCATGAAGCTTAATTTTAATTAAAAAGGTTTCGAAATTGGTTACTCGAATATGAAACTCATAGGTCATGAGGAAAAGTGAAATCCTGATTGCATAAAAGTTTCTTCTTGCAAAAATAAAGCTAAAATCTAAGTAGGCCGCCTAAAAGAAAGTTGCCAGTTAGTTACTATTTTCTTAACTTTAAGTTGCCTGAAAATTTTAGAGTTAATCCAATATAAATAGGGAAGAAGCACTATTGAACTGAGTTATCTACCCAAACTAACCTATATGTTTTGCCTTTGCATAATCCCCCAGCATCATGCCCACAAGAATGACAGCTACTATCATGATATGTGGCTTAACCTTGCTTTTTTCGTTAATAACCTGTCTAGGTGAGCTAACCACGAAAAAATTAAAAGTTTTTAAGGAGCAAAAAACTCCCCTATTTTGTTACGGATTTCAAAAATTTTTGTAACCTACCTCCTTCTTTGTCGTAACCTAACTTCTATTTATCGAGTCTGGGATCGATTTCAACTTGGAGATTACCTAGTCTTTTTTGCTTTTCTCTACTATGCCGTACATCATGAACTGCTAAATCGATTCCTCTTATTAGTAAAGATAAATTTAGCATTTTGGCTTTCTCGAGTCCTAGCGACTTCTTTGTCAAGCAAGAATTCTTCCTTTAGTTGATCAATTCCTTTAAGCAATTTACTATGGAAAGCATTTGAAAACGACCGATACTGACTAAGCATGTTGATTATCATTAAGCATATCACCCTACTCGAAAGCATTCTTTCTATTTGAAAGCTTGCCATCGACACTAACTAATGCAAGGAAAGGAAAGTCATTATTCAAGCCACGCTACCATTCATTCTCAGTCGACAAGAGATAAGACAAAATCTATCTTTTCTTTGATTCCCTTATATTCTTCTGCGCAGTTTACTTCGTCTTTTCTTCTTTTTTTGCCATAGTTAAGTAAGAGAAAAGCTATTCTTCTTAATAGTCTTTCAAGTGAATGGAATGATTCTTTATCATTACCTAGATCTTTATCTCTTGAACCTGTTCTGGGAGCTAGTTTAATGGCACCGACATTTTATCTAGTCTAGATTGATTCCTTAATAGCTTCTTCTCTAGCAGATGATTTGGCCCATTTTATCCTTTCTTATTCTCCTTCTTAGTAATAAGGTAAGGCCCTTCCCTGTCATGACCACCTTCCTTTATTCGAAATGAATTCATCACAAAAGAAAGAGCTAGTGAACCCAACTAGTTCCATTCCAATTCTCTTAGACAGAGCAGGATAGTTGCCATCAAGCTGCCCTTTTAGCACTAGGGCAAGATCAATGCTATCAAGAAGAAGGAATAATAGCCCTTATGCCTTGAGCCTTAAGTCTTGAGCTAAATCATTAACATTGCACTTGGTTTGATTAGGACATTCATCTGAAAAAGGATCTAACTCTTTCTTTCTGGCTTAGCTAAACTACTTAGCTCAGATCAATTCACTTTTTCTTTATCACAAGCTAATAGCTAAAAGAGTTGATGAAAAAGCACCTTCTTCTTTTATTCTTGAAAACATTTGCAGAGTAGTTATTGTAGAAAGACTAGCATCTCTAACACGAAAAGCAAGCAAAGACCTACCCTTTGGTTTGGTGGCCTCTTTCCTTGAGAAAAGCAAAAGTAGGATCAGAATCTGACTCTCAGACATGGGATCTTGCTTAAAGAAATTTCCATTGAGTGGGTACGTCTCAAAAAGCATTCCACCGGCACTTAGTCCTTCTTTCTTTACTCCAAGAGTTGAAACAACCTTTATTCCTTCAACAGTAATTAGGTCTTTTCTAATCTTACTACCTTTTTCCCAAGAGATGAAGAAAAAGCTACCTACTTGGCTTACTTTGACTACATTATTCTTCCCATTTTGAAAGAAGAATTAGCCCTATCGATGACAATAGATTCAATAGCTAGGGATCTTACTAACATTGAAACTACTAACCTTAAATCATATAATAGGGGATGAGCTCCTCTCCTCCCTTCTAGCCATTGAAAGCATGGAAATTGCAGCTTCTTTTTTGGATTCATTCAAAAGAGCACTTCCCTAACCTAATGCCATGCCTTAAGTCTTAATCTCCTAATGCCCATACTCCAATAGCTAAATTGATGGCATCATTTTTTTTTCCCCTTTAAGCCTTCAATATCAGACTCTGCTTCTCCAATTCCTTCATTTATAGTTAGTGAATCTAGTGAAAGCTGAAGATTAAGAAGAAGGCACGAAAGTCGGGCCAATACCCAGTTGGATAAAGCTAGCCCTCGCTTAGTGTACCTTCCCTAGATTAGTCTTTCTTGCCTTCCCTCTTTATTGTAAGGCTCACTCCCTTAGATATGGTCAAATTCTCATTCCAAGATCTTATCCTTTAAGCATTCACCAGGCTACTAAGAATCACAACTACACTGATCGAATTGGCTCACTCTAGTAAGGTTTTATTTCATGATCTACAGAGGCCTTGATAACTGCTGCATGATCATATCAAGACAGGAACTTGGTTGTGATCTTTGTCTAAGTATGAAAGTAATGGGTCCATGTGTAAAAAGTGTCCCCCTTAGTACACCTTTGATACTGCTTTTTGTTGAAAAGATTTCACTGGCTGATCATGCTAATGTCTTTCTTCATCAAACTTATCTCTGACTCTGACATTTGACTCATTATGCACCAAAGGTTTACCCTTAACCATCTTACTTTCATTGTCCAATTTGGACTTGGAGCATCTGCTGCCCCACTAATTCACTAGTAGTAGAAATTGAAAGACGAAGTCAGTTTACACATTCTTGAAAGTCTTTTTTTGACTCAAATGAAGATCAAAGGCTTAGCTGGCTTGGGTTGTTGTTTCAGCACATGTCAATCCTTATGTCCCTAGTGAGTAAGTTAAGGCACTTTATGTTGTTGCTTGCCTTTATCTTCTAGTTTTCCAATCAAACTTGTTTACTCCATGTTATTGGTAAATTGGTATTTCCCCTAAACCATAAGCTTTCGCATGCCTTAGAACTTTTAACATTGTTCTGTCTCTAAATAGAAACCTCATAGACCTTACTCTAAAGATAAAAGTAGTGATAAGCTAACTCCTACGACTACATGCGCATCTAGTGCAGTGCCTTGGAAGCAGGTTACCTTGACCATCTTCCAAAGTTCTAAATAATTTAATTATTAAAGGTTGTAGGGGTGAATAGCTTTACATTTAACCACGCCATAGTGACCCTCAAAGCGATCTTCTTCTACTTGCGGGACGAAATCTAGCACCTAATTGTTGACTTTGAATAACCAGCCCAACAATAAGTTTAATTTTTTCATAACATAGCGGGGTGGGGTTTCGTGCGAGCTAAGTGATGTAGTCATACAATAGTACTTCATGTCACAACCATCACCTTTTTGTAGGTTCTACGGACTGATGCCAGCTGCTTCATCTAGGAGAAAAAAATCATAGATATGCTGGTCATTATAAGGAAGAACGGTCATAAAAAGATTCCTTATGTATCATCAGTTGCAAAACTTTTGAATGAGAGCTAGCAATCCGAACCATATCAAAAAGGTTCCTAAGACACATGGAAAAGTCACAATATTAGGAAACTGAAGTCCAAGAATGAAGAGGGGGTAGAATTACTGAATGAATACGAGCTATGGCTATTACTTGAGGCATTAAAAAAGCATTTTTATGGGATCTAGAAACCATCAGCCACCCGACCTAATTCATTATGAGCCCACCGAATTCTTGGCAAGATGCCTATGGTTAAAAACCACCAACATGTCCAGATCAAAATTTGAATTGGTTCCTAGTCATGGTCAGAGACCACTATATTTGTGCTCACCATCCAATAAAGAGCCAATGTAGTAGTATTTTTCTTTCCATTATGAATGACACACTCACCGTCCAACAATGGTTTATAGAACGAAGGGAGTGTCCAACTAGGGTGCAACTCCACTTTTTTACTCACAAAGAATGAGAGCGAGAGAATGGAATTCTTCACAAAGTTTGAGATAAAAAATAATCAAAAAGTTTCTCTATGGCCTCTTTGTTTTAAGACATTATGCCTTTGGGGTCAACCGCAATAACAAAGAAAAAATTCATAAAAATTTGGGATCTGATACCATAATAAAATACTACCCTCATGATTGAACCATGTCCATGAGATTTAATAAAAGAAAGATGCATTAGCGATTATAGGTTGTAATTGGATAAGTTATTAGGAATATGACAGAACAAAAGGCCAAGGAAAAAAAAGAATGCACTAAAATGTAAGTGCTACACCAAACATTGGCGGTTCTTTCTTGTTATAAGTAAATGCAACGAAAAGACCAACCCAAAAATAATGAGTAATAAGATAATTCATATATTGACATTTCGTGCTCATTTCAAAAATTTTTCTTTGTTATTCCTATCATCCGATAACCACAAGATGATCCATAAGAAAGGCAATAGGATTCAAACCTATCGTTGGCCCGAGCTTGACCTGTTGTGTTGGTAAGCTGAGTTAGCCCCCCTCGTCGCCGTTGTACTCGAAAAATATATGCTGCATTACCTAACGCGTAACCTTGTCACCCTTACCCCTCTTCTAGTTATGTCATTACCAATCGCAGCCTCAGACTGGTTGCCTCTCATCTAATAAGAATGATTATCCTTATGACTAAAGAAAGACCAGCTTACTTACTTTTCTAGCGCTAGTTTCATGATCTTCACCAGCAACTTGTTAGGAGTGGGGGCATCCAAGATTGCCCAACATGTGAAATGGGCTTTGAGGTAAAGCATTTTCTTGGGGAGATATAGTTCCCAGGTTGGATTTTTTAAATTAAATAGGACTAGTTGGGTGATAAAAGTGGTGAAATCTAACCTTTGCATGGATGTTTGGCAGGATGGCTTGCTTGAATGTCAAAACGAAGTGGTGGTTTTTTCTTTTTCCTTAGCTTATCAAACCAATATGCCTATTCTCCTTTGATAACTACTAATAGAGAAAGCCTAAATTTGTTGATAAGGACTAGAAGAAAGTTAGGATGGACATAGATCCTTTCACCTATCTGAAATGTTGAAAATAAAGTAATGGTTTTTTATTTTTTTATTTCCCGATCATTAGAAGCAATCTTCATCGGCATAAGGATCTTCTCTCAGTAACTTGCAGTATGATAGAACTCGACAATGAGTTTACAAAGGTTTTGAGTAATATGAGAATAGCTAATCGTCATACTTTCACTATTACAAATAAGAGATTTAATAATAGTTTAAAAGGACTTTATTGATAATAAAGAGAAGAAAGTTTTAATTAACGACATTTCTTGAAAACAGTCATTAAAACTCCCTTTTAATACCCCGTTTTAATGACAGTTCTTTTAAAATTGTCATTAAAAGGGGAGTCTTTCACGACTATTTTAATATAACTGCCATTAAAGATCTCCTCCTTAATGATAGTTTTAAAAGAACAGTCATTAAAAGGTGAGGACTTTAACAACAATTCTAATAGAACCGTAATTAAAAGATAATGCTTTTAATATTAGTTTTTAATGAACAACCCATTAAAAGAATTTTTTTAATAATTTTGATATATACAAAATTTCTACATATAAATTATCAAAAACCTGCATATATAAAATTCTTTATCTGTTCCACATCAACTACATATCTTTATCTTGTATACATTAACATAATTCAATGCTAGTACTTCAATGAAACAACGTTTTCTTTCAATACTATTCTCATTCAAACCATCATTACTTCTTTCATGTTTGAAAACACTTCAACATAATCGAATCCAAAAAGTAATGAAAGATGAAGAAAAAAAAAACTTGATGTCATAAATGAACTCCATATGTACAATACATATTATCATATACAATCTTAAAAATTCAACTATGTAAATTCAATAATGTTCATGTCTACAAAAATCTTTAAAGTTCAACTTTTTATTATGGCACTCCAAACAAATTGTTCAACCTTCTTTCTAACTTAATTAGTATCCGATTGAGTGTAAGTATCTATATTCATTAACTACATTTATAAAAAAAATAGTTAGTCCAATTAAAACTTCTAGTAAGCACATCAATTACTAAAATAATTACATAAGCAAATGCTTAAAAATTTACTATTTTTGCATATGGGATATTTTTGTCACGTTTGTCAATGATATTCCTTAAAAATTTTATAGCGTAATATCCATACTCAGTATTTGAAGGTTGATGTGGACACGACATTAAAAGTTTTTAATTAATATATTTTGTAAAATAAATAAAACTAACATCACATATTGGTTTACATATACATAACTTAGCATAAATACCCCTAGAAATGCACCTACCACTTGATTCATTGATAACTCGGAACAATTTAAAAGAGCTACCAATAGAAAATAATCAATAATCTTAAGAGTAAAAAGTAATACATACTAATACAAATTAAAATATTTTCACTTACATGGACATAAGTTGATTTACTTCTTGACGAGAACCATGGTTTAGAGGATCAAAAATGTTGTACACAAAAGTACGAGGCTCGACAATCATCAACATCTAGTGATGTTTGTATTATCAAAATTGAATGCAAAAAACATTGTGAACAAATTAAACTATTAATAATTTTAAATAGTATTAAGACTTACCTCAAGTTATCCAAAAATATCAATATTCCTCTATTACATGGATTTGAATATAGTTGTTATAGGTATGCCCAATACCCAAGATCTCTTTTTCTAGTTTCCAAGAGTGTCAAAACAAAAAGAAAAATATCGATCATCCCTTAATAGATGCCTAAAGGGCACAGAACCAAAACAAAAGATAGAGCTAGGCTTAAAGATAAGAAAAGAAGTAGCCCGTATTTTTTGTTTTTAAACTATAACTATGAAAAAAGACTTCGCCTCTTTTGAGAAAAAGAGTAAGAAAAGGGATCGAAAAGATCAATTACCATGCAAAGGAAAGCAAGAGCTACCAGTGTTTTAATGAAAATCCTTAGGATTCCATGGGAAATTAAAAACTGTTAGATAAGAATGTTCATTGTATTGCTTTTAGTAAATCTAATCATCTAACCTTTCT